>OZ026838.1:9773902-10373902 GCA_964023205.1 Lutraria lutraria
AATTACACGATTTATGATATCAGGACGACATCTTATGTTAAATCAGAAGCTTCTCACCTCTTATATGTGCTGATGACCTGCAGTTTATAATGAAGAATTTATAGCATAAAGGGTGGAATAAATTCATGAATCATTTCTTGCTGACAGCTAGTTGTATGTTTATACAAACTAGACCAAATCACACTCGCACTGGCAAAACTCATATTAACAATATGAAAATGTCCCACGCATCAAAACCTAAAATAGTTATGATCAATTTAAGATAGACATTAATAAGGTCTGAATGTTATAACTGCATGTCATGTAAGGAGCCTTTCGTATTTTCTACGTTGTGAAACTGTGTTGAGAGATTGATTCGATGTTAAGACTGATAAACTCAATATACAAGATTTGGTGGGCCATGTTTGCCCAATAAACGCTCACCAGAAAAAAGACAATGGCTACTCTCATCTTAATCTTTGATTTAGAGGGTGTAATAGTGCCAAGTCTAACATAAAATAAGTCTAATAGTAAAATCAAGTGACCCCTTGGGCAGAGCCAATTTTGACCCCGGGGCCATCGTTTGAACAAATTAGGTGGAGGTACAAGTATCTAAACTCTAAACCTTGCACATTTGGAGAAGTAGATTTTTCAATACTTCCACAAAGAGACATAATTTGAACAAACTTGGTCCATCAAATTGTAGTACCCACAACTTATCTAAGCTCTATGCAATGTAGTTTCTGACACGAAAATAATTAATGTTTTCCTGTATGAGCCTATTTTAACCCCATGTCCATAATTTGAACACACTTGGTAGAAGTTCACTAGACAATGCTATACACCAAATATCTCGGCTTTAGGCATTGTACTCTATTGTTCTAGTTTCAGTAAAATTGTCAAATGCGTGTAATATGCGTGACCCAACATGACGTCATAAATCGATGGAAGCGAGGTTTTAGTTATCAGAAATTACGCAAAAAATTCACTTAATGTTTTATTGTAAACTAAACGTGTACGTAAATACAACTGCCGTCTAAATCCTTAGATAGAGTTCTAAGGCGATTTTATTTTCTAACTTCGCCAACATAAATTTGTAGATAATTCTGATTTTCAGTTTATCAAGGTTATTGCAGGCTTTTTTCTCCAGAAAAGACTTAATCTCTAACACCATGTATATTGTCCCCATCATAACCACCATCGTCCCCACCATATCCTCCATCGTCCCCATTATATCGTCCATCGTCCCCATTATATCCTCCATCGTCCCCATTATAACCTCCATCGTCCCCATTATATCCTCCATCGTCCCCATTATATCCTCCATCGTCCCCATTATATCCTCCATCGTCCCCATTATATCCTCCATCGTCCCCATTATAACCTCCATCGTCCCCATTATATCCTCCATCGTCCCCATTATATTCTCCATCGTCCCCATTATATCCTCCATCGTCCCCATTATATCCTCCATCGTCCCCATTATAACCTCCATCGTCCCCATTATATCCTCCATCGTCCACATTATATCCTCCATCGTCCCCATTATAACCTCCATCGTCCCCATTATATCCTCCATCGTCCCCATTATAACCTCCATCGTCCCCATTATATCCTCCATCGTCCCCATTATATCCTCCATCGTCCCCATTATAACCTCCATCGTCCCCATTATAACCTCCATCGTCCCCATTATATCCTCCATCGTCCCCATTATATCCTCCATCGTCCCCATTATAACCTCCATCGTCCCCATTATATCCTCCATCGTCCCCATTATAACCTCCATCGTCCCCATTATAACGTCCATCGTCCCCATTATAACCTCCATCGTCCCCATTATATCCTCCATCGTCCCCATTATAACCTCCATCGTCCCCATTATAACCTCCATCGTCCCCATTATATCCTCCATCGTCCCCATTATAACCTCAATCGTCCCCATTATATCCTCCATCGTCCCCATCATATCCTCCATCGTCCCCACCATATCCTCCATCGTCCCCATTATAACCTCCATCGTCCCCATTATAACCTCCATCGTCCCCATTATATCCTCCATCGTCCCCATTATATCCTCCATCGTCCCCACCATATCCTCCACCGTTCCCACCTTGATGATTCAATATACCGTTTCCATCGCTACCATCAGAACTAGACGATATGGCTACATACACCGAAATCAGAACATACAGAATGAACAATGATTTCATGTCGAACTGGAACAAACGGAAAATGTTGATAGAAATTGTGTCAAAGTAAAAACACTAACGTGGCCGAAGTATTTTTGTAAGGTTTCTGCAACTTTTATTTGTTTATCGAAACATCAAGATAGGGACCCTGTCAGTGTCAACAACATAATTATTATCAAACCTAGCAATATTTCCGTATTTTTCTTAAATGTCCATAATATGCATTTGAAAATAATGACGTAAATGAATGTGTCATGAAGCATTATATCAGTATACATTGATAATAAGCATTACATATTCATAATCTTTTGATAATAGTAAAGAAAACTCAGAAGCCATTCTCAAAGCATATGATTATTGATCACAATGCATATAAGAGTAATCAAATGTCACGCTTCCATTTGGTACCTTTCTAAAAGAAGTAAACCAATTCGTGGGATAAGACGTTGAGCTGTTAAATAAAATAACATCACTACCTTCGTGAACAAGTTTATAGACATGTATATGGTGCGCATGCGTAATCTGGATTATGCTGAAATGAACCACATATTAGTCAATTATTGTTTATGTTTTAAATGTAAGTACATGTAAATGAAAGATTTAATGATGATGTTAATAGAGAACTAAAAACACATTTTAAACAATCGGATGTAAATAGTTATGGTATAGCCACTTAGTATAAAACTTGACCCTGCTACACCGCCCCCCCCCCCCCCGTGGGAAATGTCGTTCCGATGTTTCAGAACAATTGTAGGATGTCGTGCCTCATATAGCTGAGGTTTAAGCTACTTTTACCCGCAATAGAATAAACCAACACCTAAAGTCAAAATTACAACAATGTATAACATACTGCTATAACACAAACAACCTACTACAAACTACACAAACCATATTTACTATATACGGGTTATGTCAAATTTTGACTTTCAATTTCAAACCACTCTGCTCAAGACGTTGCAAAACGGCCTCAATTCATTGCAAATGAAAGTCAATTTTATCCAAAATTTATATCGTCTAAACAGATTAGAAATTCTTTCAGGTTTATCTCGCCTAAACAACGTTCCATGAGCCGTTGACAAGTAGATGAGGCATTAGTCAGATCAACTTGAGACCTACAGAAAATGCGGTCTTGTGCTTATCAGTCTTTTTCATTGCAATCTGTGAATATCAAGATAGGAGGTCTAACTTAGACAAATACTTGAGCCTGAGAGTGAGTCAATTGTCTCAAAAGCATATGCGTCTTTTACAGTTTTATTGTTAAGACGATAGAAGTCTATGAAAAAAACGCAAGGAGTTATCTTTCTTCCTTTCAAGGACTACATTGGAAGAGATTGGACTATGGGATTCTGCTTCTTCTAATATTTCCTTCAAGTGTTCCCTAACTTCTGCAAACATACCTGGGAAAATCCTTCTACAGTGTGGGGAGTCCACGTGACCTAGTGACGTCACAATGTTATCGTTACAAGCGCATTTTCTGTCATGTCATATGAACTAGGAAAACATCACGTAAGTGCATTATTTTTCGTTTTTTTCTAAAGCCACATAGCTGTTGCAACTCCTTACATAAAGGGCTACCTGCGGTTCAGAATTTTGTCACTGAAGGCCCTTTTCGATTGACGGTAGTGACGAAAATAAGCGTGGGTCCCGGCTTTCCTTGTAAAAGCTGTCAAAACGTTTAAAGTTAGGGAACACTACAACGGAAGCAAGGTTCCCGGAAGCCGGGACCAACGCTTATTTATATATTTTATACACACAATAAAGGAAAAAAATAAGATTTTTCTTTCGACAGATTTGCGTTGTTTTGATGTGTGAAATTGAAAAATAACGTCTGTAAACATATATAAATCACGGAATCGAGTGCCTATATTGTTCTCCCCATTATCATATCATCCATCCTCCTCACCACCATATCCTCTATCGTCCCCAACATAACCATCGCCGTTATCAAGACCATGAGAATGAGACTATCCGGCCACATATACCGAAACCAGGAGAAACAGAATCAAGATTGATTTTATGTCGAACTGAAACGAAACCGAAAATATTTACAGAAATTGTGTCAAAGTAAAAACACGAAAGTGACCGAAGTATTTTTGTAATGTTTCTGCAGCTTTTATTTGTTTCTCGAAAAAGCAAGGTAGGGATCCTGTCACAGTCAACATTATAACAAACCCAGCACTATTTCCATATTTAGTTCCTAACGGTGCTTACACATCCTGTGCCTCGTTTACAAAATTTTATATTTCGTTTATGACAGAAATGTTGATGACAATATTCAAACTTTTATTTTTTTGATGTCTGTTATTATTATGTTTACGTTAATAATCATTTTAATATCAAATGATAATTGGACGAATAACAGATGACGTGAATAACAGTTTTGCATTTTTCAATTGGTATAAATCACTGCAATTCAAAATGAAATAATTAATCAATAACGAATATCAATACAAACAAAGAATAAGATATATGTACATGTACGAAAAAAATTATTCGACCATATTCCGGCAATGACGCCATATATTACCATGGTAACGTGCACCCGGGGCACTAGAAATTGAAATCATGAATATACCTGTAATGACACTAATGTTTTAGTCAGAATTCGGTTTAAGGACATGAAATTCCATCAAGTCATCATACAATGTGTATACAACATCGTATGAAAATTTTACTTAATTTGGATGTTGCATTTAAAAATAAACGAACTTACAAAACAAGTGACAACGTAAACGACGTCAATAATGTCGACGTCGCACCACACTGAAATTAGATCTGTGATCAAAGATTGAAAATAATTAGACAACAGGCCTATGCACACATATAATATGATATAAGAAACATGTCTGAGAAACCATATCAGTCAGACACAGGTATTCAATTGACATAAAAGGTTTTTTGTCAGAAGAAGATCAATGAAATATGATGTGGGTGGGGTCCCGAAAGAGAAAACAGTCGCAACGTCAATGACGTTGGTTGTGGATGCGCTGGCCAAGGATTGACGGCTAAATGTTATGTATAATATAGGTTATGGCAGGAATAAATAATTTTAATTAAAGACCTTCAAATAAGAATAATATCATAGATGCATCGTTTTTTTAATGCGATCCACTTCCACTGTTTAACTGTTCTCTGTAGAAACCTACTGCGCGCATTGCAGAAGAGGACACCTGGAACCCCCCCCAGAAAACTTTATTTTTCAAATGGACAATGTCTTTTCCCACACTGCCTGCAGAAAAAAATCATATTGAAATGGCCATCCAAGCATTATACAAATTAACGCATGCAGCAAACTCACCAGATTAGTCCCGATTGATTTTGCTATTTACCGGGAATAAAAAAATTACTCAAGAGTCAACGAGTTGATTCCCTAACTGATACGCAGGTATATCGCCACAATCGTTGCATTCAGCTTAATGAGGAGTATTTTGAGAAAAACTAATTTTAAGTACCGATGTGAAATACGTGACGTCGTTGACGTCAATGTCGTTGTTTTTACCGTGCGCCGGACAGCCATTAGTGTTGGTAAAGAAATATCTGTATAATTTGTTTTAGTTGTACATTTTAGTTGATATTGATATAGAACGTAGCAATAAGTTTCAGCATTATACTGATGTAATTTTCTGTCGGTTTTATTGAACCATTTTCACGCAGCGACAAAAGTCCTGTTTATTTTGGATCACCCCTCGTATGTTATGAACACACTGTATGATTCTCTCGGCAATTTCAAACTTACTTGTACAAATGCATTTTTTATTTCCTTGTGCTTAGTTTTAAATACGGTCACCAAAAGCAAAGAAATCAGAAATGTTAATTTCTTGACTGCTTTAAGGTATACATGTAAAGGCAAGACAGGCGTTCTAGATACATTCTAGATCAATCAATATCCTCATGTGTTTGTAATCAGCAAAATAAGTTTGCATTTATTCTGAATACGAAAAAAACATGTATGTCAACAAAATGTACAAATCAAGCAGTTACATAATCGATATATAGGCCTCCAGCCCCTTTCATAGTTATATAACATAGTATACTTGTACATATACATAAATTTCTAATAGCATGACATGTGTATAATCAATAAACGTACCGTTATAATTATGTAAATACATGTATGTGATTACTCTAAGATATTTAGAATTACCCTTTCCCTGTCGTTAGCATAGTAAATATAATAATGCAGCAAAATAAATAATTAAGTTTTTCAATTTTTTTTCAGGATAGAAGGATACTTATGTAACTTATTTATTGAGGGATTAATCCAGAATTTTCTGGGAATGTCTTATGTCCTGGAGTGTCATAACATTTTTCTTATCTTAACTAGTATTTATTTCAAGCAACGTTAAGATATGGTGTCAATATACAAGGTATACTTCCCACAATCACCTAATACAGCAGCATTTGTTTAACGTAGGTAACGTTTACAAGCATATGTTAAAACAGATTCAATGCATGAATATTGAATCCCCACAACTCTGTGTCGTGCAGTACAAAAAGCATAATTTTGGTATTAGGCAACTTAAAGAATACTTTTCGTGAGAGTAGACTATATTGATAAAGTATGGACAGTTTTGCTATAATTGCAGGTTTCCCAATGAACACAATTCAGTGAATAAAATACCAACATAAACATATGAGTTCACAGCTTCTAATGGCCCATCCTGAAATGTTCGTCCTTCCTTTGTTCACGAAATGCCATCGTCGCGGAAAATAGCATTCTTTATTAATTTATATATATTTACGATTTTTTTTGTAATGTATTTATCTTTTGCTTTCTTCAAAACCTGGCAGAGTTTTGACAACCTTACTGTATCAAAGGCAATTTTGAAGTCTACAAAATACACATACAGTGTTATACCAGCAACATTTGTATTTGGATATCACTGACTGTATGACAAATGCATGGTCAATATCTGAATATGTTTCCTGGATACTGCTAGTCACTCATTAACTTTATCAAATATGTTTTACACTGGAAGGCAACCGACGCTTAAGGTTTTCGACGTCTAATACGAAGTGTTAAGGATCGTATATTAAATATTGTCATTCTTTTTATATCCATTAAGACATTTACAGGTGAATTTTGTTTTTTTAAATTACCGTCAGTTAAGAGAGTTACAACCATTACAAGTTTACAACCAAGGTTTCCAAACTATGTGTGCGGAACCTGTATCCCCGAAGATAAATGAGTATATCTTTATTACAGAACTCTCCAAGGCGTTAACCCCTATCTAATATAGTTTGTCTTTATTTGTGTTTAACATATGAATACGTAATTGTATACGTAAGAGTACATGTATAAAATAGTCGGCGTGTAATCAACTACTAGTACATGACAATCAGTATCATGTTTGTATGCCAGGTTTTAACTTGTACGATGCATAGTGTTAAATAAGTTGTGTTAGTGATAACTCTTGTACATAGCAAATGTTTTGATTATATGTGTGAGTTCTTGGTTCGTATTGCCGTTGTAGACCTAAATACACCACACTAAACAAGCCAGGGTGGAATCCCCATCAATAGTGTATGTGCACGTTAAATCTAAGAGTAAATTTTTTTATATCAACGATTACTTAATATAGATATGTAAAGTGCAACCTCTCCAAAGCAACACCCATTGGGAGTAGCAAAATTATGTTGTTTAGAGGTTGTTGCTCTAGAGAGGTTGAATTAATAGTTAAATTGTGCAGTGTGGAAAATCGTGCTGTTGTTGAAGGGAGGTTGTTGCTCTAGAGAGGTTGAATTAATAGTTAAATTGTGCAGTGTGGAAAATCGTGCTGTTGTTGAAGGGAGGTTGTTGCTCTAGAGAAGTTGAATTAATAGTTAAATTGTGCAGTGTGGAAAATCGTGCTGTTGTTGAAGGGAGGTTGTTGCTCTAGAGGTTGAATTAATAGTTAAATTGTGCAGTGTGGAAAATCGTGCTGTTGTTGAAGGGAGGCTGTTGCTCTGCAGAGGTTGAATTGAATTAATAGTTAAATTGTGCAGTGTGGAAAATCGTGCTATTGTTGAAGGGAGGTTGTTGCTCTAGAGAGGTTGAATTAATAGTTAAATTGTGCAGTGTGGAAAATCGTGCTGTTGTTGAAGGGAGGTTGTTGCTCTAGAGGTTGAATTAATAGTTAAATTGTGCAGTGTGGAAAATCGTGCTGTTGTTGAAGGGAGGTTGTTGCTCTAGAGAGGTTGAATTAATAGTTAAATTGTGCAGTGTGGAAAATCGTGCTATTGTTGAAGGGAGGTTGTTGCTCTAGAGAGGTTGAATTAATAGTTAAATTATGCAGTGTGGAAAATCGTGCTGTTGTTGAAGGGAGGTTGTTGCTCTAGAGAGGTTGAATTAATAGTTAAATTGTGCAGTGTGGAAAATCGTGCTGTTGTTGAAGGGAGGTTGTTGCTCTAGAGAGGTTGAATTATAGTTAAATTGTGCAGTGTGGAAAATCGTGCTGTTGTTGAAGGGAGGTTGTTGCTCTAGAGAGGTTGAATTATAGTTAAATTGTGCAGTGTGGAAAATCGTGCTATTGTTGAAGGGAGGTTGTTGCTCTAGAGAGGTTGAATTAATAGTTAAATTATGCAGTGTGGAAAATCGTGCTGTTGTTGAAGGGAGGTTGTTGCTCTGCAGAGGTTGAATTGAATTAATAGTTAAATTGTGCAGTGTGGAAAATCGTGCTGTTGTTGAAGGGAGGTTGTTGCTCTGCAGAGGTTGAATTGAATTAATAGTTAAATTGTGCAGTGTGGAAAATCGTGCTGTTGTTGAAGGGAGGTTGTTGCTCTGCAGAGGTTGAATTGAATTAATAGTTAATTTGTGCAGTGTGGAAAATCGTGCTGTTGTTGAAGGGAGGTTGTTGCTCTGCAGAGGTTGAATTGAATTAATAGTTAGTTTGTGCAGTGTGGAAAATCGTGCTGTTGTTGAAGGGAGGTTGTTGCTCTGCAGAGGTTGAATTGAATTAATAGTTAAATTGTGCAGTGTGGAAAATCGTGCTGTTGTTGAAGCGAGGTTGTTGCTCAAGACTGGGCTTGATGACAGATGCTTGGTTAACTGCCAATCATCACTGTTACCCATTGGTGCACCAATTGATTTATTCATTAGTCATTTGAAAAAATTGAAAACAACGAGGTTGCATCAGATGTTTCTCGCATGTTTGACAGTTAACAATAGAACTTTCATTCGTATTTCATTTCTAAAACGGTTTCTTTGTATCATACTTTAGCTAGTGTTTTACCATAGATGTTCAGTCTTCATTTGCAGATTGTGTGTGTTGTTTTTAAGTACTAGTAATTCAATATAATAATGTGATTTGTTTGTTTGATAAACAGCTAAATGCATTTTATGTATGTACATTTAAAAAAATATTTCCTCGGTACTAGTTCGCTTTGTATCCTGGTTATTTTCATTAATCGATTTAAATGACAAAGAGTTAGTTTTCATACACTTGATATTTGTATAATCTACACAAGAACTACTGCCTAATCAGTATGTGCTGAGGTCTTTTTGCTAATACGTTTCGTATTTTCACCAAAATCAAAATATTGACAATAAAATGCCGCTGTAAAAAAGTCGGTACCAACTAGGTATTTCTAAAAGCTTATTCACTAGACAGGTTAAATCATGCATACAAACGATTCCATCATAATACATGTACAAGCTAATACAAAAAAACAACAAAAATAATTATTTGAGCCTATTTATTATATATATAATGTGATCACATTTGAGAAATTTGTAAAAATGTAAGACAAAATTCAGTAGTCCGTATTCGGTCCGCAAGTAGAATTTCATTTCTGTAGCCAAATTATCGAAAGCACTGTAATGAGAAAAAAGGCTAGCATATCATCAAAAAACGTCCAGCATACGAGTACATCACAATTCAACTTAATTTTTTTTACGAAAAGAACCTTCGGTAAATGTAGACTTTATGTCAACTGTAATTGTTGGAAAATAATGGTAAGAGCTCAACTTCCTCTAAACGTTGGTTCTCTAGTAGTTTTGTCATAGCATTATATAACTGTAACTGAATCAGTTATTGTAATAACTTATTGTTATAAGAATGCGCCGCATTAGATCAAGTGTAGACATCTATACAAAACAACAATATGATTTCATAATTGATAACTTACGGGTAAATCAATAATCCATGGCTCAACCTTTGAGATGAAATTTACGTGGGAAGTACTTCCTTGGGAAATAAGAACGATAACCATAGCTACTTCCGTATCCACCATAACCGTGCGATCCATGTCCGCCATACCTTCTACCGTATCCACCATAGCCGTTCAATCCATTTCCACCATTGGACCCACCATTACCAAAGATCAAATAATTGCCTCCGAATCCTCCAACGTTCCCGCCATAACCATAACCGTTTCCAACGCCATAACTATTTCCGTAACCATAACTGTTTCCAACGCCATAACCATTTCCATAACCATAACCGTTTCCAACGCCATAACCGTTTCCGTAACCATAACCGTTTCCAACGCCATAACCATTTCCAAAGCCATAACCGTTTCCAACGCTATAACCGTTTCCAAAGCCATAACCGTTTCCATAACCATTTAAATAACCACGTCCGTAGCCATAATTATTTCCATAACCATACCCACGTCTACCACCACTGTATCCTCTATAATAATATGGCTCTGTGGCTACACACACCGCAATCAGGAGAGAGATAATGAATGCTTTCATTTTGAACTGGAACAAAAACGGAAAATATATAATTGATTAGAATTGTATTTTTAAAGTACCGTGATTGGCTGACAGGTCATATCAAGTTTCACCAATATATAGATTTAAAAACTAAATCATAATAATTATATAAATAATTCACAATACAAAGTCCATTGCAAGTAATTTGAAACCAATGTTATATTTGGTTGGTTTTCTATAAACCATTATCGCACGTAATTTACAATTTTTTGAACAACGATAGCTACTCTGCATATGGGAATATATGACAACAGTAAATTTTAAAAAGGAATTCCGTAGTCTGAACTTTGCTGTTCAATACGCAGTACGCCTTATATTTCAACAGGGTCAGAATTCTGAGGCGCGGTCCCATAGATAAACAGCTTTGAAATTTATCATGAAGTAAGGCGGCAACATTAATTCGAAAATGACACCTACTGGGTGTTTTTTTTTAAAGCTGGGAATTAACAATCGGACATTATTGTCTCATGAAATCAACACATTTCGAGAAATTGGTGCATCCCATTTAAATTTGATAGTCAATGAAAATTGTAAATCGTTTACAGTTCAAAAATTAAAATCACACCCTGGTTTGTTGTCTAGTTGCCAATAACGAATTAAATGGAATCATATAGTATTCACACAATTCACAGCACGTTAGAGATGTTTAAGGCTGATGAAGTAAATTCGAAAATAGGGTGCAGTGTTTATCGCCATAAAACACGATTTTTGCGTGTTCAGTCAGATTGTTTTGTTGCTTGGCATGAAAGCATGATATTTAATCTTAAGTAACTTTTTAAAAAATATTAGCGTATTAAGCCAGTCCCGACGATTTAATACATTTTAGCGAATTTTCAAACTGCAATAATTATGACGATTGCCAAAATTAATTATAAAGAAACGTTAACACCCTGATATACGTTCTGAATAAATAAGGCTAGACCTCTTGACTTTAGATCAGTAGATGGAACATTCAGGTATACGAAAATTCAAAAGCCAGTCTCACAACATGTGGGGATGCAAGCAGTAACCAGGTAGTACAATGACAATGTTTGAAAAAACCTTCTGTCGTACTAAACTGACAAATTATTCATAAACAAAATAAATGTGCAAGAATAAGCTTCATAACGTAAATTTAAACATTAGCACCTCATTTTGCTGAGTATTGCTGAAAAATAACGAACAAATACATTCGAATATACAAACTGAGAATACAAAATGGTACTTACCCTTGCTCGAGATGTTTCGGATCTGTCGATGATGCGGGCGTCCAGCTTATTTATACCTTACTGAACATATCCTTTAATTAGAAATTACTCGTGCATCAAGAATTACCACAATGAAAACAAAACCCTGTTAAAATGTTATAAATGAAAAGGACAGTGATTTATTTGTCAAATTGTTATTCCTAATCAATTTGTACACATATACAGAAATACTGCGTCCGTTTTTATGGAACGTAGACTAATCTGTCATGAAGCGATGCATTTAGACATTAAAACTTTAACCGCCCCGTTCTCAATAAGTAAATCACAAGGCTAATAATCACGAATTCAGTATAGAAGCCCAGGTTGTACGGGAACAATTAGAGAAAGCCGAGTTTGTACGGGAACAGTAAGATCGGGTGTTGTGGAATGAGTACAGCTTATGTCAAAACTCCTTATCCGATAAATGCGTAAAGGAAGTAAATATTAAATCATCTAGTGATACAATTGAGCAGTTTAGTATTCAGCTTTTTTCGTACTAGAGTGGTTCTGCTACACATGCTTGCCTTTTTTGTTAGCCATATGAAAAATGAATGCATGTCACACAATTTTCCCCTGACCTCATGTTGAATATTACCTTTTTAATTACCTTCAGAATCTACTTTCAAGAACATAGTATTTAAATGAAGATTGTGATAAAAAAGATAATGCATCTTGTATGTAATACAATTCTAATCAATTACAGAATTTCAAAGTATTCAATCTTCTTATAATAAGATTGAAATGTGGTAGATTCAATATCCTTTGTTACTTAATTGTTTTACACGTGTACCTCATTATCTTTAATTAATGCGACAGGATGGCCACTTTATGGAGGTCTTTTTATGCAGACTGTTGCATTTTTGTACATGATTCTTCACGATATTAAAACGAATGAGTTATGATAAAACAAAACCTTATCATCACTTATTTGCGTTAATGTGCACATTGCACAATTATGGCAATTATACTTGACCGTATATAAACCGTATTATATGCGCTGCCAATATCAAAACAATCTGGCAACACATGAATAGACAGGCGTTCTCATGAGAGGTATGTTGTGGGGTGCACGCTTTGACCTTTTCGGTGTTCTATCCCCAAAAGTAGCACCGCACAAGTCAAAATTATTCCCACAATTCCAGTTTGTTCGTAATTGAACCTCACAATGCCAAAAGGCACCAACCCTAACCCAAACCCCACAACAACCCTCTGGTGTGTACGGACAGACAGACAGACGGTCAGATAGTATGACGTCATTACTAGATACAAGCACTTTTGAAATAGAGACCACACTGGAAATAAGGGTTTACCCTTTTTGTGTTTTATCTGGTGTTGGAGTTCTGGTCATGGTGATTATGTTCATGGTTGTGTTATGTTATGTTTAACTACATGTTGTGATATTGACCATGTATGTACCTTATGCCAAAATAAATCTTATCTTCAAACATGGTTTCATATATCACAAATTACGTAAATAATTATGCAAGTTTTATTTATGATAGTGTTACTTTAAATGACATACGTAAATACAACTGCATTCTAAACTCTAAACTTTTATTAAGAAATTACGGAAGCCACAGTTGTACGGAGATTTCATCTACAAAATTAGCAAACTCATATCTAATAATATTCTTATATTTCTTTTGTTTACAAAAATATTAGTAGATTTTTATCATTTCTGTAGATATTTTGCAGCGTACTTCTGCAGGCGTTTAATCTAGAAGATTTGGTTTATACTACTGTAGTGTGACTTTTCCCACAAAAGTGGTCAACTCCAAGGGATATGTGACCAATCCAGATGACCGCCGTTGTTGTCATTTCGCTGAAAATTAGTTTATTATCTTTTCTAGTAGTTTCATTCACTGAAAACAAGAGATTTCTCTCTTTTTGTGTTATATTAGGAGTGAGTGTGATAAAACGATTATGCTTACAAATGTTAAAAAAATAACATCATCTGTAAATTGATATCAAAATATAACCCATTTAAGAGGTCAAACTCAAAAACAGAGGGGAAATCACCTGTTACATAGTTTCGTGTTCTTAATATTTCCACGCGCTGGGTGTCTTACCAAATGTATGCATGTACAAGCATCGAATAATGTTCACTAAGATAATGCTTGAAAAAGAAAATATTTTGTAAATCTATAGGATTCAAGAGGGCGTCCTATAGGAAACAATTAAGATACAATTGTATCTTTATTATCGTGTATTTCTTCCCCTGAAACATATCTTTAGATTATAAAAATGACCCTGTATAAAAAGGTAACATTATACATCATGATATTTTTATTCACTTAGAACCCGATCGTATTCTGTATTAATCTATACAGTAAAATCTCTCTCTCTCTCTCTCTCTCTCTCTCTCTCTCTCTCGACCAACAAGCTCCCTTCAAAAACAGCATGCATTTCCCCACTGCACAATTAATTATTAATTTAACCTCTCTAGAGCAACAATCTCCTTAAAGATAACAAGAAATACAACAACCAAGAATATGATATTTATCGCATAACCTTACAGATGAAACAGTCATAAACGTAGCAAGGAAACCCGTCTGATGTCCTTCGATATCAGCATACTGTTTGTCACCAAGATGTCGAACGTTTGAGACGCTGTTTATGCTCTATATGTATTACTAGTTTAATGTGCGCAAATTTCTATCACATTTTTATCAAATATGTTGTAATCTAAGTCATTTGACCTTCTAGTCTTGTACGTCTTCTCAATTCATATTTTTTGGGAAAGTACGAGGGATGATCCAAAAATAATCAGGACTATCGCTCTCTTGTCTATTGTCAATTGTTTTTAATATTTTTAAACCGCTATCCAATCTGTGTGTTTTCTTTGAATTTTGACAAAAATTATTCAACCATATTCCGGCAATGACGCTATATATTACCATGGTTACGTGCATCCGGAACACTAGAAATTTAAATCATGAATATACCTGTTATGACACTAATGTTTTAGTCAGAATTCGGTTTAAGGACATTAAATTCTGCCAGGTCCACATACAATGTATATACAACATCGTATGAAAATTTGACTTAATTTGGCTGTTGCATTTAAAAATAAACAAGCTTCATACAAAACAAGTGACATTGTAATCGACGTCAATATGTCGACGTCGCACCACACTGAAATTAGATCTGTGATCAAAGTTTGCAAATAATTAGACAACAGGCCTGCGCAGACATATAATATGATTCAAGAAACGTGTCTGAGAATCTATGTCAGTCAGACACTGGTAATCAATTGGCATAAAATATTTCTTGTCAGAAGAAGATCAATGAAATATGATGCGGGTAGGGTCCCGAAAGAGAAAACAGTCGCAACGTCAGTTACGTCGGTTGTGGACGCGCTTGCCAATGATCGACGGCAGATAGTTAGTGGTTTGTCAAAATGACATGTTTGATGTAGGTTATGGTCGTAATAAAGAATTTTATCTAACGATCTTCAAATTAGAACTTATATCACAAATGCATCGTTTAAAAAAGCGATCCACTTCCACTGTTCAACTGTTCTCAGGAGACCTACGACACGCATTGCAGAAGAGGGCACCTGGAACCTCCCAGAAAAAAAATCATATTGAATTTTATCAGCAATAAAAAAGTTTTCTTCTCGCAACATGTTTGTATTTGGATATCACTGACAGCATGACAAATGTTTGATGAATAGTTGAATATGTTTCCTGAATCCAGCTTGTCACTCATCAACTGTATCAAATATGTTTACGTAGAAAGTCAACCGATGGTTACTAGTAATCACACAACAAGATGCAAGATTTCCAAACTATGTGTGCGAAACCTGTATCCCCGGAGATAGGTATGTATAACTTTATTACAGACCTCCCCAGGGCGGTATCCTGGTTTGTCTTTATTTGTGTTCAACATATGACATACATAGTACTTCGCAATTGTATATGTATGAGTATTAAATAATTGGCGTTTAATAAATACATGTCATTCAGTGTCATGTTTGTATGCCGGGCTTTAATTTGTACGATACATTGAGTTAAAAAAGACTTTGTGAGTGCTAACTCTTGTACATTATAAACGTTTTGATTATATTGTGTGAGTTCTTGGTTCGTTTGGCCGTTGTAGACCTAAATTCACAATAACAAACAAGCCACAGAGGAAGAAACCCCATTGATATCGTATGTGCACGTTAATTCTAAGAGTGAAATCAACTATTACTTAATACAGATATGTATAGTGCAAACTCTCCAAAGCAACACACATTGGGAGGATCACAGTTATGTTGTTGTTTAGAGGTTGTTGCTCTAGAAAGGTTAAATTAATAGTTAAATCATGCAGTATAAAAAAAACTGCTGTTATTGAAGAGACGTTGCAGCTCAAGACTGGGATTGATGTCAGGAAAGATGCTTAGTTACCTACATGTACCAACCATCACTGTTACCCACCAATTAATTTATGCATTAGTCATTTGAACTATTTGAGAGCAGCGAGGTTGCATCAGCTATTTCTCGCATGTTTGACAGTTAACTTTAATTCGTATTTCATTTATAAAACATTTTTATTTGTATAACATTTAACTAATGTTTTACCATATATGTTCATTTTTCATTTTCAGATTGTGTGTGTGTTTTTTTAAGTAATTCAATATAATAATGTGGTCTGTTTGTTTGATTAACAGCTAAATATATTTTATGTATGCATGTACATTTTCTTTAAAAATCTTTCCTCGGTACTACTTCGTTCTGTATCCTGGTTATTTCCCTTTTTAATATCAATATATTTAGATGACAAAGATTTAGTTTTCATCCACTTGATAATTGCATAATATTCACAAGAACTACTGCCTAATCAGTATGTGCTGAGGTCTTATCTCTTATACATTTTGTATTTTATTTTTCTCTGTTCTTGATAATAAAATGCCGCTGTAAAAAGGACGATACCAATTAGGTTTTTTATCAAAGCTTATTCACTAGACATGTTAAATCAAACGTACGCATGATTCCATCATAATACATGTACAAGCTAATTAAAAAACAACAGAAAGTATACTTTGAGCCTATTTATTATATATATAATGCGATCACATTTGAGAACTTTGTAAAAATGTAAGACAAAATTCAGTAGTCCGTATTCGGTCCGCACGTAGAATTCCTCTAGCCAAATTATCGAAAGCACTGTAATAAAAAGAGAAGTCTAGTATATCATCAAAAAACTTCCAACATAGCATCTATATCAGAATTCAACTGAATTTTTTTTACAAAAAAACAATCTTTGGTAAATGAAGATTTGGTGTCATCTGTAAAGAAACCGTTGGAAAAATGATGGTAAGAGCTCAACACATCTAAATGTTGGTGCTCTAGTAGTTTTGCCATATAATTATATAACTGTAACTGAATCTTGTCATAAGAATCCGCCGCACTAGATCATGCGTGGGCTTCAATACAAAACAACGATATGATTTTATAATTGATAACTTACGGGTAAATCAATAATGCATGGCTCAACCTTTAGTGGAATTTACGTGGGTAGTACTTCCTTGGGAAATAAGAACGATAACCATAGCTACTTCCGTATCCACCAAATTTTCTACCGTATCCACCATAACCGTACGATCCATATCCACCATTGAACCCACCATTACCAAAGATATTGCCTCCGTATCCCCCAACGTTCCTGCCATAACCATAACCATTTCCAAAGCCATAGCCATTTCCAAAGCCATAACCATGACCGAAGCCATAACCATTTCCAAAGCCATAACCGTTTCCAAAGCCATAACCACTTCCAACGCCATAACCATTTCCAAAGCCATAACCGTTTCCAAAGCCATAACCGTTTCCAAAGCCATAACCGTTTCCGTAACCAATCACATAACCACGTCCGTAACCATAATTATTTCCATAGCCATACCCACGTCTACCACCACCGTATCCTCTATGATAATATGGCTCTGTGGCTACACACACCGCAATCAGGAGAGAGATAATGAATGCTTTCATTTTGAACTGAAACAAAAACGGAAAATATATAATTGATTAGTATTGTATCTTTAAAGTACCGTGATTGGCTGACAGGTCATATCAAGTTTCACCAATATATAGATTTAAAAACTAAACCATAATAATTATATAAATACAAATGTAATCCACAATACAGAGTCCATTGCAAGTGAATTGAAACCAATGTTATCTTTGGTTGGTTTTCTATAAACCATTATCGCACTTAATTTACAATTTTTTAACAACGATAACTACTTTGCATAAGGAATATATTACAACAAAAAGTTTTAAATGTCTATAAATGTATAATGCCGGGAACCGTGACTCTAATTTTTGATAGCGTCCTCCGTTCGTTAGATACTTGTCTTTAAAGAAATTCGGTAGTCTGAACTTGGCTGTTAATTACGCAGTACGTTATATATTTAAAATAGTATCAGAATACTGTGGCGCGGTTCCCTAGTCTCATGAAATCAACAAATTTCGATTAATTGATGCACTCCATTTAAATTTGATAGCCAATGAAAATTGTAAATCGTTTACAGTTCAAAAAATAAAATCACACCCTGGTTTGTTGTCTGGTAAGAGATTTCATTACGAATTATTGCCAATAACGAATTAAATGGTATCATATCGTTCCAACTCAATGCACAACACGTTAGAGATGTTAACGCTGATAAAGTAAATTCGAAAAAGGGGTGCAGTGTTTACCGCCATAAAACACGATTTTTGCGCGTTCAGTCAGATTGTTTTGTTGCTTGGCGTGAAAGCATGATATTTAATCTTAAGTAACTTTTAAAAAGCAAAAGCATATTAAGCCAGTCCCGATGCTTTAAATACATTGTGGTGAATTTTCGAACTGCAATAATTATGACGATTGCCAAAAATAAATTATCAAAAAACGTTTACACCCTGATATACCTTCTGAATAAATAAGGCTCGACCTCTTGACTTTAGATCAGTAGATGAAACATTTAGGTATATGATTTTTGATATAGTTTACGAAAATTCAAAAGCCAGTCTCACAACATGTGGGAATGCAGGCAAAAGGCAGGTAAGTACAGTGACAATGTTTAAATAAACCTTCTGTCGTACTACACTGACACATTATTCATAGACAAAATAAATGTGCAAGAATAAGCTTCAAAATGTAAATTTAAACATAAGCACCTCATGTTGCTGAGTATTGCTGAACAATAACGAACAAATACAATCGAATATACAAACTGCGAATATAAAATGGTACTTACGCTTGCTTGAGATTTTTCGGATCTGTCGATGATGCTGGCGTCCAGCTTATTTATACTTTACTGAACATATCCTTTAATTAGAAATTACTCGTGCGTCAAGAATTACCACAATGAAAAATAACTGTAATGTGTTATAAATTTAAAGGGCAGTGATTTATTTGTCAAATTAAAATTCCTAATTAATATGTACGCATATACAGAAATACTCTGTCCTTTTTTATGGAACGTAGACCAATCTATTATAAAGCGATGCATTTAGACGTTAACATCTTTAACCGCCCCGTTCTCAATAAGTAAATCACAAAGCTAGTAATCACGAATAGTAGAGAAGCCCAGGTTGTACGGGAACAATTAGAGAAAGTTGAGTTTGTACGGGAACAGTTAGAAAAAGGTCGGGTGTTCTGGAAAGAGTATAGCTTATGTCCAAACTCCTTTTCCGATAAATGCGTAAAGGAAGTAAATATTGATTCATCTAGTGCTACAATTGAATAGTTTAGTATTCAGGGTTTTTTCGTACTAGAGTGGTTCTACTAAACATTCTTGCTTTTTGGTAGCCATCTGAAAAATGTATGCATGTCACATAATTGTCCCCTAACCTCGTGTTAAACATTACCTTTTTAATTACATTCAGAATCTACTTCCGAGAACATAGTATTTAAAATGAAGATTGTGATGAAAAATAATGCATCTAGTATGTACAATTTAATACAATTCTAATCAATTACAGAATTTCAGAGTACTCAATCTTCTTATAATAAGATTGAAATGCGGTGGATTCAAAATCTTTTTGTTTCTTAATTGTTTTACACGTGTACCTCATTATCTTTAATTAATGCGACAGGAAGGCCACTTTATGGAGGTCTTTTTATGCAGACTGTTGCATTTTTGTACACGATTCTTCATGATTGTAGGACGAATGAGTTGTTAATACAAAATCTTAACATCACTTATTTGTGTTAATGTGCACATTGCACACTAAGGCAATTATACTTAACCGTATATAGACCGTATTACATGTACATGGTCATTATGCTCATGATTGTGTTATGTTATATTACACTACATGTTGTGATATTGACCATGTATGTACCTTATGCCAAATTAATCTTATCTTCAAACATGGTTTCATATATCACAAATTACGTAAATAATTATGAAAGTATTATTTATGATAGTGTTACTTTAAATGACATACGTAAATACAACTGTATGACAAGACCGACCAGGTAAATTTGCGTCCTTACAGAACCGCAAAAACATCAATTAACAAACGAAAGCAGCTAAAAAGATACACAATTGCTATATTTATCAAAGATATATTTGGTGACTTTAGTCCGTGTCCTCTGAAACTATCTCAAACACACCAATGTCACAAAGCTACGGTCAGTTTATGATATTGTTTTATAACGTGTGGTTGCATCATGAGTTGTTGCTATTAATTGCAAAATTCCTCCTATCCAATTGTAAATTTTAAACTTTAGATCTTTAAATAGATTAAATATCAATTAAACATAAGGATTGTGTTACTGACTCCGACTTATATATGAGGTGAGTATAAACAGCTTTTAATGGCTTGATTACAAATATGATTATTCGTTTACACACTTTAGGCTTATAAGTATGCATAATTTCATGTTTAGGGGGTACATGTATTTTATCTAGATCAAAATACGTACGTGGTCCATATTGCCGAACAATACACATGATAACATGACTGATTCAAGTCATTGTCTCTAGATACAAACCCGAACTTTCCTTTGCATGATTTCAATATCCCGTGCTACCCAAGTGATGGATATCCGTGGTCACAGAAACAAAATATTATCAGCCAACGGTTGTATGTGTTCCTCTGTCATGATTTATGCATTTGCGAACATTGTAATATTGAATAAATGTTAAGTATGTAGTATTCTAAACTTTCATTGTATATAACAGAATGCTAAAAACAAACAATAATGTTTTGTTTTGCTTAGTTTATTAGATAATGTGATTATAATATCATGTATGTAAAAGATAAGGCAAATAATCCAGTCCTTTTCCGGTTATTTGTTAGTGAATCCATCCTTTCGTAGGAACTGAAAATAGATAATCATTGTATAATTGTATAATATTGTAACTTAAGCAATGGTCATTTTGCGACTTTTAACGTGGAAGAATATAACAGACGTACACCTGGTTCATGTTCAAATATTTGTATTATTGTATATTAGGTCCTAGAATTGTTATAATGGACAGTATCTTTAGAAATACATTTAAGACAACATGGTAAGTACATTATATACATTGATACAAATCGACCAAATAGTTATTGCTCCATTCATACGTTTGTTATTTTAGTATGCAAATACCGAAAAAACAAAATTGCGAAAAAAAAGTTAATTGTTCAAATTAGAAACATGTATTCATTAACGAAGACGTTTTTGAAAATCGCATAATCAGTTTCGTTCAATTGTATGTTTATTATAAAAGCATCGAATGTTCATGTCAAAGGCTGGTTTCAAAAGTGGTATTTAAAAATTGCATCATGTAAAAATAAAAGATGAAATGGTTTTAATGATATATACAAGTTACACATTAGCCATAGATTCAACCACGGTATTTCTTGCAGTGCTTGCAACGGCGTGGGTAGTATTTCTTTGGGAAGTATTGACGATATCCAAGTTTCTTGTATTGTCTCCCGAACTCTCCTTGGCCCATCTTGTAACCACCTCTGAATCCTCTAGGGCCCATCATATAACCGCCCCCGTACCCTCCAGCGAAACCACCAGGGTTCATCATGTAACCGCCCTCGTATCCTCCATTGTACCCACCAGGGCCCATCATGTACCCGCCCTCGTATCCTCCATTGTACCCACCAGGGCCCATAATGTACCCGCCCTCGTATCCACTGTCACCCTGATAAAAAGGTGGCGAGGCTATACATGCCGCAATCAGTAGAGATACGATGAAGACTGATTTCATTTTGAACTGGAACAGAAAAGGGAAATAGTTACAGTAGATTTATCAGAATAAAAACACACCAGTGTGTCTGTTTGTCGTTTCTATACGAATCTGTCACACCGATAAGGAACTACGAACCTAGGACTTAAATAATATCCATGGTTTATTTCTTTGTGTTTGAATCAATTTAAATACTACAACTATCATATTCATACGCAAAACATGTATACTACTAATGGAAACTACGTTAACTATTTTAATAATCATTCACGGTCATGTGTATTTATGTTTATGTTCCATGCAGACAGGACAGCATGAACTCATTAGGAAGATCATGAATGTCCTGAACAATGGAGGAAATGTTTAGACAACAAGTCATTAATAATTAACTTTGATTCGTAAGCACATGTAATATTCCCTAAAGTTAAACGATATACTGATATTAACAACATAAACTCAATCCTATTAATTTCGTTTCGTTTTTCATCAAAATAATACAGCTATCAACACTTGTTGTGCCGAATGGAGATTCATTGTTAGCTTAGAGAATATTGTTAAACTGACGTAATCTATTTCCACGATATTATGACGATCAATCACAAAAATACGATTATATGATATCAATATATACATACATGTACAACAAGAGTACTTCAAGGTGTGACACTAACACAAGAAATGTACCCAAAACAGATAAATGATAGAAAATTAGAAATTACTACGAAACGGCACTTACCTTTTCTTCGAGATACTAGGACTAGTAGTCTAGAATTGTCAGAAATGTGATATTCTTTCGTTTATATACTTTTTAGAGACCATTAAATTGATAAACAATTAATCAAGCATACAGAATGGTCCCAGTGAAATACGTTTATGGGTGATGTACATTTATTTATATATTGTGCTACAAATCGATCACCCAAAATAAAGATAATATTTCACCTTCACGAAGTAATATACTGTACACGTATATTCTTGCAAACGGATAGATACATTAAATTAGTATTCGTCACTACATAAAACACACCAAGTCAGCTTAGTCAGTAGACCTCTGTGGTTTTTATTTAGATTTAGGATATCGAAATGAAGCCACAGAGAGATCCGTGTCAATTTCATTGTCTTTTCTTTTTGTATGTGACAGGGGTTATAAAAGAAGAACAATACGTCTAATTTATGTCTACACATGAGAGGTTCTTACAAAGTTAGCCCAATAGATGAAAACCAAGAATTAGTAATTGATACTACATGTATATTGTGCAAGTTTCAAAGCACTTTTGAAAACAAGCTGTAGATATAGTATTGAATTGTAAAACATAATTTGATGAAGAATTACCAGTGAAAATGTACGTTGTGCACTAAATATTACATTTCGATTCTTAGGAGAAAGATAATTATAATTAGATCGGACATTTACAAACTATTGTATTCACATGTAATTGAGTCTGTTAAGGTATTAATATTCTAACCCAAAAAATTATTATCTCACTATATGGCGGTCATATTTTAGAAATGTCTATCAATATACAGGTTTCCATGTGTCGTTAAACAAATTGATAAATCTAAGGTAAATATCAAAGAAACTGGTATAATCCAAAGTTAATAATACTTGCTATTGCATTAACATACTATTCAATAAATTACGTCTATAGATTCATCACAGTGTTGTTGTTCTTTCTCATTTTAATGATTTAAATAAAATCAATTAAATACAAATGTTAAGCCAAATGATTATTGTAACAACATTCCATGACAGGCAAACAATTTGTCAGTAAATCATTTAACACAAAGATGCAGTGAACGTTCTGCACAAAAAAATGTGTCGTTTACAAACATATCTAACAAGTCCCGGCGTGGTTCGTTACCATTTGTGACATCTCAGATATTTGATCTATAACCATCATTTACTTCTCTGACACTTGTTATATGACGTAATAATGTGTCCATAAAATTTTACATGTATATTCTTAACTGACTTTTTAAAAGTATAAAATATTTTTTATAGTTTATATATGATGTTATAACCGGCGTGAGATACAGAGGCTTTACAAAGTCAAACTGGTTGGTGGAGATTTTGATAGTTAGCTACGATACGGAGACACGCTGACAACTCATCATAAAAAGAACATAGGCAACAGATGCCGACCCTCTTTTCCCTCGGCTTCAGTAAAGTTATTGAACACTTGTATATCTATATTCCCTATTAAAGCTATAAATATGAAAAATACCTTTCCAATATGACGTCATTACTAGATACAAGCACAATGGAAATATGGACTACACTGGAAATATAGGTTTACTCAGCTTTGTGTAACCCTTGGTCATGGTGATTATGCTCTTGTTGCGTTATGTTATGTTTCACTACTTATTTTTATATTGACCATGAATATACCTTATGACAAACTATATCTTATTTTATTTTCAAGCAAGGTTTCAGACATCACAAATTATGTCAATTATAATGTTACTTAAATTACATTCGTAAATACAACTCCAGTCTAAACTTTTATCAATAAATTACGTAAATCAGAGTTGTACGGATAATTTTTTTACAAACTTCGCAAACTTAAATCTAATAATAATTCTAAAATTCAGTTTACTAAACTTACTACAGGTTTTTATATTTTATATTCTGCAGCGTACTATATATCTCAGGCGTTAATCCAGATCTGGTTTACACTACTGTAGGATGACTTTTCCCACAGAAGTGGCCTACTTCAAGGATAGGTGACCAATCCAGATATCCGCCGTTGTTATCATTTTGCTAGAGATTACTTTATTATCTGAGTAGTTTCATTGATTGGAAACAAGAGATTTCTCTTCTTTTAGTCTTATAATAGGAGTGAATGTTATAAATGCAATTATGCTTACAATCTTTGGAGAAAATGACATGATCTTTTAAGGCCCGTAAGCTTTTTGGATATTAATATCATAGTAGGTCTTATTTTAGCTATAAAGAGGTCTTTTCAGTGAAGCTAACTTTTACAGTATTTTTTCAATGATATTGCAAAAAAAAGCATCAAACATCATTTTTACAAGATATGGCTAAAGGAAGGCATAACGTTTTAGGGCAAAAAAAATAGTATGTTTCTTACATTTTAATCTCATTTTATTTTTTGTTCTGTATTACTAAATTCAAAAATCTAGTAGGCCGTTAGATAAAATATTGTTTTACAATATTACATATTTAAGAGCATTTTCATTTCTAGGTTAAGCTCAAAAACACAGGGTGAAATTACTTGCTTCATAGTTTTGTGTTTTTAAAATTGTCATGCCCTGCATTGGACAATGTTTACTAAGATAATGCTTGTAAAGAAAATATTTTGTAAAACTATAGGATTCAAGATGGCGTTCCCTGGGATAATAGATGTATGGTTAGTTAAAACAAACAATTAAAATGCAATTGTATCTTTATCACCACTGAAAACATATCTTTAAATTATTAAAATGACCCATTATGAAAAGATTACTTCACAAAGTATCATATTATCTATCCACTTGGAACCCGTAGGTCCAAGATCCGATCGTATTCTGTGTAAACCTATACAGTACAACCTTTCCGAAGTGGCTCTCTCTCTTGAGCAACAACCTCCCTTCTAAAACAGCATGAATTTTCTCTCTGTACGATTTAACGACTACTATTAATTTAACCTCTCTAGAGCAATACTCTCTCAAGGACAACATAAATTTGTTTCTCCTAAAGATTGTTACTGTATGATTTAACTGAATGCTCTTCGGGAAATAACAAGATTGCCAGGAAATACAATGACCAAGAACAGTCATAAACTTAGCAGGGGAATCCGTCATTTTTCCTTAGATGTAAGCACACGGTTTGTCACTAAGAGGTTGCAAGTTTGAGATGCTGTTCATTCGCTATATGTATGACTGTATTAATGTGCGCAAATGTCTATCACAATTTGATTAAATATGTTCTGATTTAAGTAATTTAACCTTCTAATCTTGCACATCTTCTTAACTCATGTTTTTTTTTTTTTCTTTTTTAATGTGCGTATGCACACCAAGGGGATGAGTACGTACGTATGTTCCCATAAAATTTGTTGAATTAAAACATTGTGAAATATAATCATGCAAATATTTTATTCCAGTCATTGTCGCTAGATACAAACTCGAACTTTCCTTTGCATGTTTACAATGTCCACAAGCTACCCTAGTGATGGATATCCGTGGTCACAGAAACAATAAAAATATTATCAGCCAACGGTTGTATGTGTTCCTCTGTCATGATTTATGCATTTGCGAACATTGTAATATTGAAAATATTGAATAAATGTTAAGTATGTAGTATTCTAAATTTTTATTGTACATAACAGAATGCTTAAAACAAACAATAATGTTTTGTTTTGCTTAGTTTATTAGATAATGAATTATAATATCATGTATGTAAAAGACACGGCAAATAATCCAGTCCTTTTCCGGTTATTTGTTGGTGAATCCATTCTTTCTTAGGAACTGAAAATAGATAATTCATAGTTTTTGTCATTGTATAGATTTACAAGAATATATAACAACATAATAATTAACTAATAAATTTTCATTGGGGTTTAATATTTCAACTTCAGCAATGGTCATTTTGCGACTTTTCCACTTTTAACGTGGAAGAATATAACAGACGTACACCTGGTTCATGTTCAAATATTTGTATTATTGTATATTAGGTCCTAGAATTGTTATAATGGACAGTATCTTTAGAAATACATTTAAGACAACATGGTAAGTACATTATATACATTGATACAAATGGTCCAATAATTATTGCTCCATTCATACGTTTGTTATTTTAGTATGCCGAATACCGAATACCGAAAAAATAAAATTGCGAAAAAAAAAGAGTTAGTTGTTCAAATTAGAAACATGTATTCATTAAGGAAGACGTTTTTGAAAATCGCATAATCAGTTTCGTTCAATTGTATGTTTATTACAAAAGCATCGAATGTTCATGTCAAAGGCTGGTTTCTAAATTGGTATTCAAAATTGCATCATGTAAAATAAAAGAGGAAATGGTTTTAATGATATATACAAGTTACACATTAGCCATAGATTCAACCACGGTATTTCTTGCAGTGCTTGCAACGGCGTGGGTAGTATTTCTTTGGGAAGTATTGACGATATCCAAGTTTCTTGTATTGTCTCCCGAACCCTCCTTGGCCCATCTTGTAACCACTTCTGAATCCTCCAGGGCCCATCATATAACCGCCCCCGTATCCTCCAGCGAAACCACCAGGGCCCATCATGTACCCGCCCTCGTATACTCCATTGTACCCACCAGGGCCCATCATGTACCCGCCCTCGTATCCTCCATTGTACCCACCAGGGCCCATAATGTACCCGCCCTCGTATCCACTGTCACCCTGATAAAAAGGTGGCGAGGCTATACATGCCGCAATCAGTAGAGATACGATGAAGACTGATTTCATTTTGAACTGGAACAGAAAAGGGAAATAGTTACAGTAGATTTATCAGAATAAAAACACACCAGTGTGTCTGTTTACCGTTTCTATACGAATCTGTCACACCGATAAGGAACTACGAACCTCGGACTAAAATAATATCCATGGTTTATTTCTTTGTGTTTGAATTGATTTTAATACTCAAGACCTACAACTATCATATTCATACGCAAACCATGCATACTGTTAATTATTTTAATTATCATTCACGGCCATGTGTATTTATGTTTATGTTCCATGCAGACAGGACAGCATGAATTGCATTAGGAAGATCATGAATGTCTTGAACAATTAAGGAAATGTTTAGACAACAAGTCATTAATAATTAACTTTGATTCGTAAGCACATGTAATATTCCCTAAAGTTAAACGATATGCTGATATTAACAACATAAGCTCAATCCTATTAATTTCGTTTCGTTTTTCATCAAAATAATACAGCTATCAACACTTGCTGTGCCGAATGGAGATTCATTGTTAGCTTAGAGAATATTGTTAAACTGACGTAATCTATTTCCACGACATTATGACGATCAATCACAAAAATACGATTATATGATATCAATATATACACACATGTACAACAAGAGTACTTCAAGGTGTGACACTAACACGAGAAATGTACCCAAAACAGATAAATGATAGAAAATTAGAAATTACAACGAAACGGCACTTACCTTTTCTTCAAGATAGTAGGACTAGTAGTCTAGAATTGTCAGAAATGTGATATTCTTTCGTTTATATACTTTTTAGAGACCATTAAATTGATAAACAATTAATTAAGCATACAGAATGGGCCCAGTGAAATACGTTTATGGGTGATGTACATTTATTTATATATTGTGCTACAAATCGATCACCCAAAATAAAGATAATATTTCACCTTCACGAAGTAATATACAGTACACGTATATTCGTACAATCGGATAGATACATTAAATTAGTATTCGTCATTACATAAAATACACCAAGTCAGCTTAGTCAGTAGACCTCTGTGGTTTTTATTTAGATTTAGGATATCGAAATGAAGCCACAGAGAGATCCGTGTCAATTTCATTGTCTTTTCTTTTTGTATGTACGTAGGGTTGGTGACAGGGGTTATAAAAAAGAACAACACGTCTAATTTATGTCTACACATGAGAAGTTCTTACAAAGTTAGTCCAATAGACGGAGACCACGAATTAGAAATTGATACTATATGTACATTGTGCAAGTTTCAAAGCACTTTTGAAAACAAGCTGTAGATATAGTATTGAATTGTAAAACATAACTTGATGAAGAATTACCAGTGAAAATGTACGTTGTGCACTAAATATTACATTTCGATTCTTATGAGAAAGATAATTATAATTAGATCTGACATTTACAAACTATTGTATTCACATGTAATTGAGTCTGTTAAGGTATTAATATTCTAACCCAAAAAAATATTATATCACTATGTGGCGGTCATATTTTAGAAATGTATATTAATATACGGGTTCCCATGTGTCGTTAAACAATTTGAAGAATCTAAGGTAAATATCAAAGAAACTAGTATAATCCAAAGTTAATAATACTTGCTATTGCATTAACATACTATTCAATAAATAAATGACAACTCATCATAAAAAGAACACAGGCAACAGATGCCGGCCGTCTTTTCCCTCGGCTTCAGTAAAGTTATTGAACGCTTGTTTATCTATATTCCCTATTAAAGCTATAAATCTGATAAAAAAACTTTCCAATATGACGTCATTACTAGATACAAGCACAATGGAAATAGGGACTACACTGGAAATATAGGTTTACTCATTTTTGTGTAACCCTTGGTCATGGTGATTATGCTCATGTTGTGTTATGGTGTGTTTCACTACTTATTTTTATATTGACCATGAATATACCTTATGACAAACTATATCTTATTTTATTTTCAAGCAAGGTTTCAGACATCACAAATTATGTCAATTATAATGTTACTTAAATTACATTCGTAAATACAACTCCAGTCTAAACTTTTATCAATAAATTAGGTAAATCAGAGTTGTACGGAGATTTTATTTACAAACTTGCAAACTTTGATTTAATGATAATTCTAAAATTCAGTTTACTAAACTTACAACAGGTTTTTGTATATTTTATATTCTGCAGCGTACTATAAATCTCAGGCGTTAATCTAGATCTGGTTTACACTACTGTAGGGAGACATTTCCCACAGAAGTGGCCTACTTCAAGGAATGTGACCAATCCAGATAGCCGCCGTTGTTATCATTTTGCTAGAGATTACTTTATTATCTGAGTAGTTTCATTGATTGGAAACAAGAAATTTCTCTTCCTTTTTGTCTTATAATAGGAGTGAATGTTATAAATGCAATTATGCTTACAATCTTTGAAGAAAATGACATGATCTTTTAAGGCCCATAAGCGTTTTGGATATTAATATCATAGTAGGTCTTATTTTACCTATAAAGAGGTCTTTTCAGTGAAGCTAACTTTTACAGTATTTTTTCAATGATATTGCAAAAAAGCATCAAACACCATTTTTACAAGATATGGCTAAAGGAAGGCATAACGCAAATATTGTTTTAGAGCAAATACAATATTATGTTTCTTACATTTTAATCTCATTTTATCTTTTGTTCTGTATTACTAAATTCAAAAAGCTAGTAGGCCGTTAGATAAAATATTGTTTTAAAATATGACATATTCAAGGGCATTTTCATTTCTAGGTTAAGCTCAAAAACACAGGGTGAAATTACTTGCTTCATAGTTTTGTGTTTTTAATATTTTCATATGTTTACTAAGATAATGCTTGTAAAGAAAATATTTTGTAAAACTATATGATTCAAGATGGCGTTCTCTGGGATAATAGATGTATAGTTAGTTAAAACAAACAATTAAAATGCAATTGTATCTTTATCACCACTGAAAACATATCTTTAAATTATTAAGATGACCCATTATGAAAAGATTACTTCACAAAGTATCATATCATCTATCCACTTGGAACCCGTAGGTCCAAGATCCGATCGTATTCTGTGTAAACCTATACAGTACAACCTTTCCGAAGTGGCTCTCTCTCTTGAGCAACAACCTCCCTTCTAAAACAGCATGAATTTTCTCTCTGTACGATTTAACGACTACTATTAATTTAACCTCTCTAGAGCAATACTCTCTCAAGGACAACATAAATTTGTTTCTCCTAAAGATTGTTACTGTATGATTTAACTGAATGCTCTTCGGGAAATAACAAGATTGCCAGGAAATACAATGACCAAGAACAGTCATAAACTTAGCAGGGGAATCCGTCATTTTTCCTTAGATGTAAGCACACGGTTTGTCACTAAGAGGTTGCAAGTTTGAGATGCTGTTCATTCGCTATATGTATGACTGTAATAATGTGCGCAAATGTCTATCACAATTTGATTAAATATGTTCTGATTTAAGTAATTTAACCTTCTAATCTTGCACATCTTCTTAACTCATGTTGTTGTTTTTTTTTCTTTTTTAATGTGCGTATGCACACCAAGGGGATGAGTACGTACGTATGTTCCCATAAAATTTGTTGAATTAAAACATTGTGAAATATAATCATGCAAATATTTTATTCCAGTCATTGTCGCTAGATACAAACTCGAACTTTCCTTTGCATGTTTACAATGTCCACAAGCTACCCTAGTGATGGATATCCGTGGTCACAGAAACAATAAAAATATTATCAGCCAACGGTTGTATGTGTTCCTCTGTCATGATTTATGCATTTGCGAACATTGTAATATTGAAAATATTGAATAAATGTTAAGTATGTAGTATTCTAAATTTTTATTGTACATAACAGAATGCTAAAAACAAACAATAATGTTTTGTTTTGCTTAGTTTATTAGATAATGAATTATAATATCATGTATGTAAAAGACACGGCAAATAATCCAGTCCTTTTCCGGTTATTTGTTGGTGAATCCATTCTTTCTTAGGAACTGAAAATAGATAATTCATAGTTTTTGTCATTGTATAGATTTACAAGAATATATAACAACATAATAATTAACTAATAAATTTTCATTGGGGTTTAATATTTCAACTTCAGCAATGGTCATTTTGCGACTTTTCCACTTTTAACGTGGAAGAATATAAAAGACGTACACCTGGTTCATGTTCAAATATTTGTATTATTGTATATTAGGTCCTAGAATTGTTATAATGGACAGTATCTTTAGAAATACATTTAAGACAACATGGTAAGTACATTATATACATTGATACAAATGGTCCAATAATTATTGCTCCATTCATACGTTTGTTATTTTAGTATGCCGAATACCGAAAAAATAAAATTGCGAAAAAAAAAGAGTTAGTTGTTCAAATTAGAAACATGTATTCATTAAGGAAGACGTTTTTGAAAATCGCATAATCAGTTTCGTTCAATTGTATGTTTATTACAAAAGCATCGAATGTTCATGTCAAAGGCTGGTTTCTAAATTGGTATTCAAAATTGCATCATGTAAAATAAAAGAGGAAATGGTTTTAATGATATATACAAGTTACACATTAGCCATAGATTCAACCACGGTATTTCTTGCAGTGCTTGCAACGGCGTGGGTAGTATTTCTTTGGGAAGTATTGACGATATCCAAGTTTCTTGTATTGTCTCCCGAACCCTCCTTGGCCCATCTTGTAACCACTTCTGAATCCTCCAGGGCCCATCATATAACCGCCCCCGTATCCTCCAGCGAAACCACCAGGGCCCATCATGTACCCGCCCTCGTATCCTCCATTGTACCCACCAGGGCCCATCATGTACCCGCCCTCGTATCCTCCATTGTACCCACCAGGGCCCATAATGTACCCGCCCTCGTATCCACTGTCACCCTGATAAAAAGGTGGCGAGGCTATACATGCCGCAATCAGTAGAGCTACGATGAAGACTGATTTCATTTTGAACTGGAACAGAAAAGGGAAATAGTTACAGTAGATTTATCAGAATAAAAACACACCAGTGTGTCTGTTTACCGTTTCTATACGAATCTGTCACACCGATAAGGAACTACGAACCTCGGACTAAAATAATATCCATGGTTTATTTCTTTGTGTTTGAATTGATTTAAATACTCAAGACCTACAACTATCATATTCATACGCAAACCATGCATACTGTTAATTATTTTAATTATCATTCACGGCCATGTGTATTTATGTTTATGTTCCATGCAGACAGGACAGCATGAATTGCATTAGGAAGATCATGAATGTCTTGAACAATTAAGGAAATGTTTAGACAACAAGTCATTAATAATTAACTTTGATTCGTAAGCACATGTAATATTCCCTAAAGTTAAACGATATGCTGATATTAACAACATAAACTCAATCCTATTAATTTCGTTTCGTTTTTCATCAAAATAATACAGCTATCAACACTTGCTGTGCCGAATGGAGATTCATTGTTAGCTTAGAGAATATTGTTAAACTGACGTAATCTATTTCCACGACATTATGACGATCAATCACAAAAATACGATTATATGATATCAATATATACACACATGTACAACAAGAGTACTTCAAGGTGTGACACTAACACAAGAAATGTACCCAAAACAGATAAATGATAGAAAATTAGAAATTACAACGAAACGGCACTTACCTTTTCTTCGAGATAGTAGGACTAGTAGTCTAGAATTGTCAGAAATGTGATATTCTTTCGTTTATATACTTTTTAGAGACCATTAAATTGATAAACAATTAATTAAGCATACAGAATGGGCCCAGTGAAATACGTTTATGGGTGATGTACATTTATTTATATATTGTGCTACAAATCGATCACCCAAAATAAAGATAATATTTCACCTTCACGAAGTAATATACAGTACACGTATATTCGTACAATCGGATAGATACATTAAATTAGTATTCGTCATTACATAAAATACACCAAGTCAGCTTAGTCAGTAGACCTCTGTGGTTTTTATTTAGATTTAGGATATCGAAATGAAGCCACAGAGAGATCCGTGTCAATTTCATTGTCTTTTCTTTTTGTATGTACGTAGGGTTGGTGACAGGGGTTATAAAAAAGAACAACACGTCTAATTTATGTCTACACATGAGAAGTTCTTACAAAGTTAGTCCAATAGACGGAGACCACGAATTAGAAATTGATACTATATGTACATTGTGCAAGTTTCAAAGCACTTTTGAAAACAAGCTGTAGATATAGTATTGAATTGTAAAACATAACTTGATGAAGAATTACCAGTGAAAATGTACGTTGTGCACTAAATATTACATTTCGATTCTTATGAGAAAGATAATTATAATTAGATCTGACATTTACAAACTATTGTATTCACATGTAATTGAGTCTGTTAAGGTATTAATATTCTAACCCAAAAAAATATTATATCACTATGTGGCGGTCATATTTTAGAAATGTATATTAATATACGGGTTCCCATGTGTCGTTAAACAATTTGAAGAATCTAAGGTAAATATCAAAGAAACTAGTATAATCCAAAGTTAATAATACTTGCTATTGCATTAACATACTATTCAATAAATAAATGACAACTCATCATAAAAAGAACACAGGCAACAGATGCCGGCCGTCTTTTCCCTCGGCTTCAGTAAAGTTATTGAACGCTTGTTTATCTATATTCCCTATTAAAGCTATAAATCTGATAAAAAAAACTTTCCAATATGACGTCATTACTAGATACAAGCACAATGGAAATAGGGACTACACTGGAAATATAGGTTTACTCATTTTTGTGTAACCCTTGGTCATGGTGATTATGCTCATGTTGTGTTATGGTGTGTTTCACTACTTATTTTTATATTGACCATGAATATACCTTATGACAAACTATATCTTATTTTATTTTCAAGCAAGGTTTCAGACATCACAAATTATGTCAATTATAATGTTACTTAAATTACATTCTTAAATACAACTCCAGTCTAAACTTTTATCAATAAATTAGGTAAATCAGAGTTGTACGGAGATTTTATTTACAAACTTGCAAACTTTGATTTAATGATAATTCTAAAATTCAGTTTACTAAACTTACAACAGGTTTTTGTATATTTTATATTCTGCAGCGTACTATAAATCTCAGGCGTTAATCTAGATCTGGTTTACACTACTGTAGGGAGACATTTCCCACAGAAGTGGCCTACTTCAAGGAATGTGACCAATCCAGATAGCCGCCGTTGTTATCATTTTGCTAGAGATTACTTTATTATCTGAGTAGTTTCATTGATTGGAAACAAGAGATTTCTCTTCCTTTTTGTCTTATAATAGGAGTGAATGTTATAAATGCAATTATGCTTACAATCTTTGGAGAAAATGACATGATCTTTTTAGGCCCGTAAGCTTTTTGGATATTAATATCATAGTAGGTCTTATTTTACCTATAAAGAGGTCTTTTCAGTGAAGCTAACTTTTACAGTAATTTTTCAATGATATTGCAAAAAAAGCATCAAACAACATTTTTACAAGATATGGCTAAAGGAAGGCATAACGCAAATACTGTTTTAGGGCAAATAAAATAGTATGTTTCTTACATTTTAATCTCATTCTATTTTTTGTTCTGTATTACTAAATTCAAAAAGCTAGTAGGCCGTTAGATAAAATATTGTTTTACAATATTACATATTTAAGAGCATTTTCATTTCTAGGTTAAGCTCAAAAACACAGGGTGAAATTACTTGCTTCATAGTTTTGTGTTTTTAAAATTGTCATGCCCTGCATTGGACAATGTTTACTAAGATAATGCTTGTAAAGAAAATATTTTGTAAAACTATAGTATTCAAGATGGCGTTCCCTGGGATAGATGTATGGTTAGTTAAAACAAACAATTAGAATGCAATTGTATCTTTATCACCACTGAAAACATATCTTTAAATTATTAAGATGACCCATTTTGAAAAGATTACTTCACAAAGTATCATATCATCTATCCACTTGGAACCCGTAGGTCCAAGATCCGATCGTATTCTGTGTAAACCTATACAGTACAACCTTTCCGAAGTGGCTCTCTCTCTTGAGCAACAACCTCCCTTCTAAAACAGCATGAATTTTCTCTCTGTACGATTTAACGACTACTTTTAATTTAACCTCTTTAGAGCAACAATCTCTCAAGGACAACATAAATTTGTTTCTCCTAAAGATTGTTACTGTATGATTTAACTGAATGCTCTTCAGGAAATAACAAGATTGCCAGGAAATACAATGACCAAGAACAGTCATAAACGTAGCAGGGGAACCCGTCATTTTTCCTTAGATGTAAGCACACGGTTTGTCACTATGAGGTTGCAAGTTTGAGATGCTGTTCATTCGCTATATGTATGACTGTATTAATGTGCGCAAATGTCTATCACAATTTGATTAAATATGTTCTGATTTAAGTAATTTAACCTTCTAATCTTGCACATCTTCTTAACTCATGTTGTTGTTTTTTTCCTTTTTTAATGTGCGTATGCACATCAAGGGGATGAGTACGTACGTATGTTCCCATAAAATTTGTTGAATTAAAACATTGTGAAATATAATCATGCAAATATTTTATTCCAGTCATTGTCGCTAGATACAAACTCGAACTTTCCTTTGCATGTTTTCAATATCCACAAGCTACCCAAGTGATGGATATCCGTGGTCACAGAAACAATAAAAATATTAACAGCCAACGGTTGTATGTGTTCCTCTGTCATGATTTATGCATTTGCGAACATTGTAATATTGAATAAATGTTAAGTATGTAGTATTCTAAATTTTTATTGTACATAACAGAATGCTAAAAACAAACAATAATGTTTTGTTTTGCTTAGTTTATTAGATAATGTGATTATGATATCATGTATGTAAAAGATAAGGCAAATAATCCAGTCCTTTTCCGGTTATTTGTTGGTGAATCCATCCTTTCTTAGGAACTGAAAATAGATAATTCATAGTTTTTGTCATTGTATAGATTTACAAGAATATATAACAACATAATAATTAACTAATAAATTTTCATTGGGGTTTAATATTTCAACTTCAGCAATGGTCATTTTGCTACTGTTCCACTTTTAACGTGGAAGAATATAACAGACGTACACCTGGTTCATGTTCAAATATTTGTATTATTGTATATTAGGTCCTAGAATTGTTATAATGGACAGTATCTTTAGAAATACATTTAAGACAACATGGTAAGTACATTATATACATTGATACAAATGGTCCAATAATTATTGCTCCATTCATTACGTTTGTTATTTTAGTATGCCGAATACCGAATACCGAAAAAATAAAATTGCGAAAAAAAAGAGTTAGTTGTTCAAATTAGAAACATGTATTCATAAACGATGACGTTTTTGAAAATCGCATTATCAGTTTCGTTCAATTGTATGTTTATTACAAAAGCATCGAATGTTCATGTCAAAGGCTGGTTTCTAAATTGGTATTCAAAATTGCATCATGTAAAATAAAAGAGGAAATGGTTTTAATGATATATACAAGTTACACATTAGCCATAGATTCAACCACGGTATTTCTTGCAGTGCTTGCAACGGCGTGGGTAGTATTTCTTTGGGAAGTATTGACGATATCCAAGTTTCTTGTATTGTCTCCCGAACCCTCCTTGGCCCATCTTGTAACCACTTCTGAATCCTCCAGGGCCCATCATATAACCGCCCCCGTATCCTCCAGCGAAACCACCAGGGCCCATCATGTACCCGCCCTCGTATCCTCCATTGTACCCACCAGGGCCCATCATGTACCCGCCCTCGTATCCTCAATTGTACCCACCAGGGCCCATAATGTACCCGCCCTCGTATCCACTGTCACCCTGATAAAAAGGTGGCGAGGCTATACATGCCGCAATCAGTAGAGATACGATGAAGACTGATTTCATTTTGAACTGGAACAGAAAAGGGAAATAGTTACAGTAGATTTATCAGAATAAAAACACACCAGTGTGTCTGTTTACCGTTTCTATACGAATCTGTCACACCGATAAGGAACTACGATCCTCGCACTAAAATAATATCCATGGTTTATTTCTTTGTGTTTGAATCGATTTAAATACTCAAGACCTACAACTATCATATTCATACGCAAAACATGCATACTGTTAATTATTTTAATTATCATTCACGGCCACGTGTATTTATGTTTATGTTCCATGCAGACAGGACAGCATGAACTGCATTAGGAAGATCATGACTGTCTTGAACAATTAAGGAAATGTTTAGACAACAAGTCATTAATAATTAACTTTGATTCGTAAGCACATGTAATATTCCCTAAAGTTAAACGATATGCTGATATTAACAACATAAACTCAATCCTATTAATTTCGTTTCGTTTTTCATCAAAATAATACAGCTATCAACACTTGCTGTGCCGAATGGAGATTCATTGTTAGCTTAGAGAATATTGTTAAACTGACGTAATCTATTTCCACGACATTATAACGATCAATCACAAAAATACGATTATATGATATCAATATATACATACATGTACAACAAGAGTACTTCAAGGTGTGACACTAACACAAGAAATGTACCCAAAACAGATAAATGATAGAAAATTAGAAATTACAACTAAACGGCACTTACCTTTTCTTCGAGATAGTAGGACTAGTAGTCTAGAATTGTCAGAAATGTGATTTTCTTTCGTTTATATACTTTTTAGAGACCATTAAATTGATAAACAATTAATTAAGCATACAGAATGGGCCCAGTGAAATACGTTTATGGGTGATGTACATTTATTTATATATTGTGCTACAAATCGATCACCCAAAATAAAGATAATATTTCACCTTCACGAAGTAATATACAGTACACGTATATTCGTACAATCGGATAGATACATTAAATTAGTATTCGTCATTACATAAAATACACCAAGTCAGCTTAGTCAGTAGACCTCTGTGGTTTTTATTTAGATTTAGGATATCGAAATGAAGCCACAGAGAGATCCGTGTCAATTTCATTGTCTTTTCTTTTTGTATGTACGTAGGGTTGGTGACAGGGGTTATAAAAAAGAACAACACGTCTAATTTATGTCTACACATGAGAAGTTCTTACAAAGTTAGTCCAATAGACGGAGACCACGAATTAGAAATTGATACTATATGTACATTGTGCAAGTTTCAAAGCACTTTTGAAAACAAGCTGTAGATATAGTATTGAATTGTAAAACATAACTTGATGAAGAATTACCAGTGAAAATGTACGTTGTGCACTAAATATTACATTTCGATTCTTATGAGAAAGATAATTATAATTAGATCTGACATTTACAAACTATTGTATTCACATGTAATTGAGTCTGTTAAGGTATTAATATTCTAACCCAAAAAAATATTATATCACTATGTGGCGGTCATATTTTAGAAATGTATATTAATATACGGGTTCCCATGTGTCGTTAAACAATTTGAAGAATCTAAGGTAAATATCAAAGAAACTAGTATAATCCAAAGTTAATAATACTTGCTATTGCATTAACATACTATTCAATAAATAAATGACAACTCATCATAAAAAGAACACAGGCAACAGATGCCGGCCGTCTTTTCCCTCGGCTTCAGTAAAGTTATTGAACGCTTGTTTATCTATATTCCCTATTAAAGCTATAAATCTGATAAAAAAAACTTTCCAATATGACGTCATTACTAGATACAAGCACAATGGAAATAGGGACTACACTGGAAATATAGGTTTACTCATTTTTGTGTAACCCTTGGTCATGGTGATTATGCTCATGTTGTGTTATGGTGTGTTTCACTACTTATTTTTATATTGACCATGAATATACCTTATGACAAACTATATCTTATTTTATTTTCAAGCAAGGTTTCAGACATCACAAATTATGTCAATTATAATGTTACTTAAATTACATTCTTAAATACAACTCCAGTCTAAACTTTTATCAATAAATTAGGTAAATCAGAGTTGTACGGAGATTTTATTTACAAACTTGCAAACTTTGATTTAATGATAATTCTAAAATTCAGTTTACTAAACTTACAACAGGTTTTTGTATATTTTATATTCTGCAGCGTACTATAAATCTCAGGCGTTAATCTAGATCTGGTTTACACTACTGTAGGGAGACATTTCCCACAGAAGTGGCCTACTTCAAGGAATGTGACCAATCCAGATAGCCGCCGTTGTTATCATTTTGCTAGAGATTACTTTATTATCTGAGTAGTTTCATTGATTGGAAACAAGAGATTTCTCTTCCTTTTTGTCTTATAATAGGAGTGAATGTTATAAATGCAATTATGCTTACAATCTTTGGAGAAAATGACATGATCTTTTTAGGCCCGTAAGCTTTTTGGATATTAATATCATAGTAGGTCTTATTTTACCTATAAAGAGGTCTTTTCAGTGAAGCTAACTTTTACAGTAATTTTTCAATGATATTGCAAAAAAAGCATCAAACAACATTTTTACAAGATATGGCTAAAGGAAGGCATAACGCAAATACTGTTTTAGGGCAAATAAAATAGTATGTTTCTTACATTTTAATCTCATTCTATTTTTTGTTCTGTATTACTAAATTCAAAAAGCTAGTAGGCCGTTAGATAAAATATTGTTTTACAATATTACATATTTAAGAGCATTTTCATTTCTAGGTTAAGCTCAAAAACACAGGGTGAAATTACTTGCTTCATAGTTTTGTGTTTTTAAAATTGTCATGCCCTGCATTGGACAATGTTTACTAAGATAATGCTTGTAAAGAAAATATTTTGTAAAACTATAGTATTCAAGATGGCGTTCCCTGGGATAGATGTATGGTTAGTTAAAACAAACAATTAGAATGCAATTGTATCTTTATCACCACTGAAAACATATCTTTAAATTATTAAGATGACCCATTTTGAAAAGATTACTTCACAAAGTATCATATCATCTATCCACTTGGAACCCGTAGGTCCAAGATCCGATCGTATTCTGTGTAAACCTATACAGTACAACCTTTCCGAAGTGGCTCTCTCTCTTGAGCAACAACCTCCCTTCTAAAACAGCATGAATTTTCTCTCTGTACGATTTAACGACTACTTTTAATTTAACCTCTTTAGAGCAACAATCTCTCAAGGACAACATAAATTTGTTTCTCCTAAAGATTGTTACTGTATGATTTAACTGAATGCTCTTCAGGAAATAACAAGATTGCCAGGAAATACAATGACCAAGAACAGTCATAAACGTAGCAGGGGAACCCGTCATTTTTCCTTAGATGTAAGCACACGGTTTGTCACTATGAGGTTGCAAGTTTGAGATGCTGTTCATTCGCTATATGTATGACTGTATTAATGTGCGCAAATGTCTATCACAATTTGATTAAATATGTTCTGATTTAAGTAATTTAACCTTCTAATCTTGCACATCTTCTTAACTCATGTTGTTGTTTTTTTCCTTTTTTAATGTGCGTATGCACATCAAGGGGATGAGTACGTACGTATGTTCCCATAAAATTTGTTGAATTAAAACATTGTGAAATATAATCATGCAAATATTTTATTCCAGTCATTGTCGCTAGATACAAACTCGAACTTTCCTTTGCATGTTTTCAATATCCACAAGCTACCCAAGTGATGGATATCCGTGGTCACAGAAACAATAAAAATATTAACAGCCAACGGTTGTATGTGTTCCTCTGTCATGATTTATGCATTTGCGAACATTGTAATATTGAATAAATGTTAAGTATGTAGTATTCTAAATTTTTATTGTACATAACAGAATGCTAAAAACAAACAATAATGTTTTGTTTTGCTTAGTTTATTAGATAATGTGATTATGATATCATGTATGTAAAAGATAAGGCAAATAATCCAGTCCTTTTCCGGTTATTTGTTGGTGAATCCATCCTTTCTTAGGAACTGAAAATAGATAATTCATAGTTTTTGTCATTGTATAGATTTACAAGAATATATAACAACATAATAATTAACTAATAAATTTTCATTGGGGTTTAATATTTCAACTTCAGCAATGGTCATTTTGCTACTGTTCCACTTTTAACGTGGAAGAATATAACAGACGTACACCTGGTTCATGTTCAAATATTTGTATTATTGTATATTAGGTCCTAGAATTGTTATAATGGACAGTATCTTTAGAAATACATTTAAGACAACATGGTAAGTACATTATATACATTGATACAAATGGTCCAATAATTATTGCTCCATTCATTACGTTTGTTATTTTAGTATGCCGAATACCGAATACCGAAAAAATAAAATTGCGAAAAAAAAGAGTTAGTTGTTCAAATTAGAAACATGTATTCATAAACGATGACGTTTTTGAAAATCGCATTATCAGTTTCGTTCAATTGTATGTTTATTACAAAAGCATCGAATGTTCATGTCAAAGGCTGGTTTCTAAATTGGTATTCAAAATTGCATCATGTAAAATAAAAGAGGAAATGGTTTTAATGATATATACAAGTTACACATTAGCCATAGATTCAACCACGGTATTTCTTGCAGTGCTTGCAACGGCGTGGGTAGTATTTCTTTGGGAAGTATTGACGATATCCAAGTTTCTTGTATTGTCTCCCGAACCCTCCTTGGCCCATCTTGTAACCACTTCTGAATCCTCCAGGGCCCATCATATAACCGCCCCCGTATCCTCCAGCGAAACCACCAGGGCCCATCATGTACCCGCCCTCGTATCCTCCATTGTACCCACCAGGGCCCATCATGTACCCGCCCTCGTATCCTCAATTGTACCCACCAGGGCCCATAATGTACCCGCCCTCGTATCCACTGTCACCCTGATAAAAAGGTGGCGAGGCTATACATGCCGCAATCAGTAGAGATACGATGAAGACTGATTTCATTTTGAACTGGAACAGAAAAGGGAAATAGTTACAGTAGATTTATCAGAATAAAAACACACCAGTGTGTCTGTTTACCGTTTCTATACGAATCTGTCACACCGATAAGGAACTACGATCCTCGCACTAAAATAATATCCATGGTTTATTTCTTTGTGTTTGAATCGATTTAAATACTCAAGACCTACAACTATCATATTCATACGCAAAACATGCATACTGTTAATTATTTTAATTATCATTCACGGCCACGTGTATTTATGTTTATGTTCCATGCAGACAGGACAGCATGAACTGCATTAGGAAGATCATGACTGTCTTGAACAATTAAGGAAATGTTTAGACAACAAGTCATTAATAATTAACTTTGATTCGTAAGCACATGTAATATTCCCTAAAGTTAAACGATATGCTGATATTAACAACATAAACTCAATCCTATTAATTTCGTTTCGTTTTTCATCAAAATAATACAGCTATCAACACTTGCTGTGCCGAATGGAGATTCATTGTTAGCTTAGAGAATATTGTTAAACTGACGTAATCTATTTCCACGACATTATAACGATCAATCACAAAAATACGATTATATGATATCAATATATACATACATGTACAACAAGAGTACTTCAAGGTGTGACACTAACACAAGAAATGTACCCAAAACAGATAAATGATAGAAAATTAGAAATTACAACTAAACGGCACTTACCTTTTCTTCGAGATAGTAGGACTAGTAGTCTAGAATTGTCAGAAATGTGATTTTCTTTCGTTTATATACTTTTTAGAGACCATTAAATTGATAAACAATTAATTAAGCATACAGAATGGGCCCAGTGAAATACGTTTATGGGTGATGTACATTTATTTATATATTGTGCTACAAATCGATCACCCAAAATAAAGATAATATTTCACCTTCACGAAGTAATATACAGTACACGTATATTCGTACAATCGGATAGATACATTAAATTAGTATTCGTCATTACATAAAATACACCAAGTGAGCTTAGTCAGTAGACCTCTGTGGTTTTTATTTAGATTTAGGATATCGAAATGAAGCCACAGAGAGATCCGTGTCAATTTCATTGTCTTTTCTTTTTGTATGTACGTAGGGTTGGTGACAGGGGTTATAAAAAAGAACAACACGTCTAATTTATGTCTACACATGAGAAGTTCTTACAAAGTTAGTCCAATAGACGGAGACCACGAATTAGAAATTGATACTATATGTACATTGTGCAAGTTTCAAAGCACTTTTGAAAACAAGCTGTAGATATAGTATTGAATTGTAAAACATAATTTGATGAAGAATTACCAGTGAAAATGTACGTTGTGCACTAAATATTACATTTCGATTCTTATGAGAAAGGTAATTATAATTAGATCGGACATTTACAAACTATTGTATTCACATGTAATTGAGTCTGTTAAGGTATTAATATGCTAACCCAAAAAAATATTATATCACTATATGGCGTTCATATTTTAGAAATGTATATTAATATACGGGTTCCCATGTGTCGTTAAACAATTTGAAGAATCTAAGGTAAATATCAAAGAAACTAGTATAATCCAAAGTTAATAATACTTGCTATTGCATTAACATACTATTCAATAAATAAATGACAACTCATCATAAAAAGAACACAGGCAACAGATGCCGGCCGTCTTTTCCCTCGGCTTCAGTAAAGTTATTGAACGCTTGTTTATCTATATTCCCTATTAAAGCTATAAATCTGATAAAAAAACTTTCCAATATGACGTCATTACTAGATACAAGCACAATGGAAATAGGGACTACACTGGAAATATAGGTTTACTCATTTTTGTGTAACCCTTGGTCATGGTGATAATGCTCATGTTGTGTTATGGTGTGTTTCACTACTTATTTTTATATTGACCATGAATATACCTTATGACAAACTACATCTTATTTTATTTTCAAGCAAGGTTTCAGACATCACAAATTATGTCAATTATAATGTTACTTAAATTACATTCGTAAATACAACTCCAGTCTAAACTTTTATCAATAAATTAGGTAAATCAGAGTTGTACGGAGATTTTATTTACAAACTTGCAAACTTTGATTTAATGATAATTCTAAAATTCAGTTTACTAAACTTACAACAGGTTTTTTTATATTTTATATTCTGCAGCGTACTATAAATCTCAGGCGTTAATCTAGATCTGGTTTACACTACTGTAGGGAGACATTTCCCACAGAAGTGGCCTACTTCAAGGAATGTGACCAATCCAGATAGCCGCCGTTGTTATCATTTTGCTAGAGATTACTTTATTATCTGAGTAGTTTCATTGATTGGAAACAAGAGATTTCTCTTCCTTTTTGTCTTATAATAGGAGTGAATGTTATAAATGCAATTATGCTTACAATCTTTGAAGAAAATGACATGATCTTTTAAGGCCCATAAGCGTTTTGGATATTAATATCATAGTAGGTCTTATTTTACCTATAAAGAGGTCTTTTCAGTGAAGCTAACTTTTACAGTATTTTTTCAATGATATTGCAAAAAAGCATCAAACAACATTTTTACAACATATGGCTAAAGGAAGGCATAACGCAAATATTGTTTTAGAGCAAATAAAATATTATGTTTCTTACATTTTAATCTCATTTTATCTTTTGTTCTGTATTACTAAATTCAAAAAGCTAGTAGGCCGTTAGATAAAATATTGTTTTAAAGTATGACATATTCAAGGGCATTTTCATTTCTAGGTTAAGCTCAAAAACACAGGGTGAAATTACTTGCTTCATAGTTTTGTGTTTTTAATATTTTCATATGTTTACTAAGATAATGCTTGTAAAGAAAATATTTTGTAAAACTATAGTATTCAAGATGGCGTTCTCTGGGATAATAGATGTATAGTTAGTTAAAACAAACAATTAAAATGCAATTGTATCTTTATCACCACTGAAAACATATCTTTAAATTATTAAGATGACCCATTATGAAAAGATTACTTCACAAAGTATCATATCATCTATCCACTTGGAACCCGTAGGTCCAAGATCCGATCGTATTCTGTGTAAACATATACAGTACAACCTTTCCGAAGTGGCTCTCTCTCTTGAGCAACAACCTCCCTTCTAAAACAGCATGAATTTTCTCTCTGTACGATTTAACGACTACTATTAATTTAACCTCTCTAGAGCAACAATCTCTCAAGGACAACATAAATGTGTTTCTCCTAAAGATTGTTACTGTATGATTTAACTGAATGCTCTTCGGGAAATAACAAGATTGCCAGGAAATACAATGACCAAGAACAGTCATAAACTTAGCAGGGGAATCCGTCATTTTTCCTTAGATGTAAGCACACGGTTTGTCACTAAGAGGTTGCAAGTTTGAGATGCTGTTCATTCGCTATATGTATGACTGTATTAATGTGCGCAAATGTCTATCACAATTTGATTAAATATGTTCTGATTTAAGTAATTTAACCTTCTAATCTTGCACATCTTCTTAACTCATGTTGTTGTTTTTTTCTTTTTTAATGTGCGTATGCACACCAAGGGGATGAGTACGTACGTATGTTCCCATAAAATTTGTTGAATTAAAGCATTGTGAAATATAATCATGCAAATATTTTATTCCAGTCATTGTCGCTAGATACAAACTCGAACTTTCCTTTGCATGTTTTCAATATCCACAAGCTACCCAAGTGATGGATATCCGTGGTCACAGAAACAATAAAAATATTAACAGCCAACGGTTGTATGTGTTCCTCTGTCATGATTTATGCATTTGCGAACATTGTAATTATATATTGAAAATATTGAATAAATGTTAAGTATGTAGTATTCTAAATTTTTATTGTACATAACAGAATGCTAAAAACAAACAATAATGTTTTGTTTTGCTTAGTTTATTAGATAATGTAATTATAATATCATGTATGTAAAAGACACGGCAAATAATCCAGTCCTTTTCCGGTTATTTGTTGGTGAATCCATTCTTTCTTAGGAACTGAAAATAGATAATTCATCGTTTTTGTCATTGTATAGATTTACAAGAATATAATTATAACAACATAATAATTAACTAATAATTTTTCATTGGGGTTTAATATTGTAACTTCAGCAATGGTCATTTTGCGACTTTTCCACTTTTAACGTGGAAGAATATAACAGACGTACACCTGGTTCATGTTCAAATATTTGTATTATTGTATATTAGGTCCTAGAATTGTTATAATGGACAGAATCTTTAGAAATACATTTAAGACAACATGGTAAGTACATTATATACATTGATACAAATCGATCAATAGTTACTGCTTCATTCATACGTTTGTTATTTTAGTATGCAAATACCGAAAATTGTACAAATTAGAAACATGTATTCATTAACGAAGACGTATTTGAAAATCGCATAATCAGTTTCGTTCAGTTATATGTTTATTACAAAAGCATCGAATGTTCATGTCAAAGGCTGGTTTCAAAATTGGTATTCAAAAATTGCATCATGTAAAAGTAAAAGAGGAAATGGTTTTAATGATATATACAAGTTACACATTAGCCATAGATTCAACCACGGTATTTCTTGCAGTGCTTGCAACGGCGTGGGTAGTATTTCTTTGGGTTGTATTGACGATATCCAATTTTCTTGTATTGTCTCCCGAACCCTCCTTGGCCCATCTTGTAACCACCTCTGAATCCTCCAGGGCCCATCATATAACCGCCCCCGTATCCTCCAGCGAAACCACCAGGGTTCATCATGTAACCGCCCTCATATCCTCCATTGTACCCACCAGGGCCCATCATGTACCCGCCCTCGTATCCTCCATTGTACCCACCAGGGCCCATAATGTACCCGCCCTCGTATCCACTGTCACCCTGATAAAAAGGTGGCGAGGCTATACATGCCGCAATCAGTAGAGCTACGATGAAGACTGATTTCATTTTGAACTGGAACAGAAAAGGCAATTAGTTACAGTAGATTTATCAGAATAAAAACACACCAGTGTGTCTGTTTACTGTTTCTATACGAATCTGTCACATCGATAAGGAACTACGAACCTCGGACTAAAATAATATCCATGGTTTATTTCTTTGTGTTTGAATCACTTTAAATACTCAAGGCCTACAACTATCATATTCATACGCAAAACATGTATACTACTAATGAGAAACTATGTTAACTATTTTAATTATCATTCACGGTCATGTGTATTCATGTTAATGTTCCATGCAGACAGGACAGCATGAACTGCATTAGGAAGATCATGAATGTCCTGAACAATGGAGGAAATGTTTAGACAATAAGTCATTAATAATTAACTTTGATTCGTAAGCACATGTAATATTCCCTAAAGTTAAATGATATGCTGATATTAACAACATAAACTCAATCATAGTAATTTCGTTTCGTTTTTACCCAAATTAAAACCGCTATCAACACTTGCTGTACTGAATGGAGATTCATTGTTAGCTTAGAGAATAGTGTTAGACTAACGTAAGTTATTTCCACGATAGTATGACTATCACAAAATAAGTACATGTACGATTATATGGCATCAATACATACATGTACGACAAGAGTACTTCAATGTGTTACATTGACACAAGAAATGTACCCCAAAAAATAAATGATTACTAAATTACTAAATGGCACTTACCTTTTCTTATAGACACTAATACTAGCAGTCTAGAATTGTCGGAAATGTGATATTCTTCGTTTATATACGTTTCAGACCATTAAATTGATAAACAACTAATCAAGCAAATAGAATGATCCAGAATGATCCCCATGAAATAAGTTTATGGGTGATGTACATTTATTTAAACATTGTGCTACAAATCGATCACCCAAAATAAAGATAATATTTCACCTCCACTAAGTGATATAGTGTATTCATGTAAAGTGATAGACACATTAAATTAGTAGTCGTGACAACATAAAACACACCAAGTCCGCTTAGTCAGTAGACCTCTGTGGTTTTTATTTAGACTTAAGATATCAAAATAAAGCCAGAGTTGCCGTGATAATTTCATTGTTTTCTTCTTGTATGTAGAGTTGAGGACAGTGGTTATACGTAGAAAAACAACAAGTCTACTTCATGTCTACTTTAGTATTTAGGTCTACTTTAGGTTTTAGGTCTACTTTATGTCTAGAATGAGAGATTCTAATAAAGTAAGCCTAGTAGAGGGAGGCCAAGAATTAGAAATAGATACTACATTGCATAACTTCCAAAGCAGGTTTGAAAGGATGTTTTAGAAATAATATTGAAAGGTAAAATATAATTTGATGAAAATATACCTGGATAAAAGTAATAAATATTACATTTCGATTCTTATGAGGAAAATATAATTAGCTCAGACATTTACAAATTATTGAATGCGGATGGAATTGAGTCTGTTATTTAAAGTCGTAGGATTCAATCTCCCAACATTATTATCTCTCTATTATGGTGGACAGACTTTGGAAATGTTTATAACTTTTCCAGGTTCCCATGTGTCGTTAAATATTTTGAAGAAGCTAAGGCAAATATCAAAGAAACAAAGATAACCCAAAGTTAATCATGTTTGCTATTGCATTAACTTACTATTCAATTCACTACGTCAATATGCGCATTTCAGCCTTTAATTGACATAAAATTTCACGTGTATGTACTAGCAATCAATTAAATAAAGACTCATAGTTATTGTTTACAACATTCCAGGTCATACAAACAATTTGTCAGTAAATCATTTAACACAAAGTTGCAGTTAACGTTCTGCACCAGCAATTGTGTGTTTTACAAGTATTTCTTACAAGTCCCGATGTCCTGACATCTCAGGAATTTCATCTATAGGCTTTGCATTTCTGTGGATAGAAGGAAACCATACGTCGCTCCATTTGGAACGTTATTATCGTTAATGAAAGTTGTCATTCTTTGGTGACTTGATTTCACACGGTCAGAAAACTCAAATTGGTCGGCTGATGTCCTTATCAACGAAAAAGGCCAACTATCCCTTGTCTAAAGACGTTCGGTAGTAGCATACAAGTATAAATATTGGTGCTATAAAACATGTATATACGCTAAATCTTCATAGTACATGAGCTCCAACACATCAGATTTTGTTAATAAAACAGGAACAGTAAGCAGGTCATCTGTAACACGCTAACAGTGATTCGTGAGATTCCATTTCTTGCGTTTATTGTTTGAAAGTGTCTGCGCATTCATATCTTTTTTAGAATCATTGACATTATCTGCTCGAGCATTGACAATTACACTAATAGATTACACCAACAAATATATACACTAAAAAAGGTTAAATGAAGAATAAAACTTAATAACGAGCTCTGTGTTTTGGGGCGTTAGACAAAGTGATAGCTTCGATTTGTTTTTATGTACACGACTTAGAACTGTATTTGTCATTTAATGGTCTTAGAATGGGTTCACACGTGATTTGTAGCACCATTAAAGCTGCTTTATGTGGGTGATATTGTTCATTTTTAATACAGAACAAGGTCTTCAAGAAGGCTTAGTGACCGTTATGGGTCATAACTCCCAATTTTTCTGGTGTAATTGTTCAATGCTAAACAAAAACTAGTATTGCCCGATTGCTATCATTTCTTTTTGATAGTTATCTCGGATACTGTAATTTATTTTACGACAATGTTTTTAAAATTTTGTTGTCGAGTTGTCGCCCTTGATGAAAAATAGAAAACTATAAATCTCTTGAGATATTGCATGGTGACGTACATTTTTCTTAGGGGCAAATTATATTTATATTGATATTGTGTAATTGCATATTTTCACCATCAGTTTTCATTGAAATTGTTGGTCGATTTTCTTTAATCTTTGGAAAATTGGTTATTCCAATTGCTTATCAATTTATACCTACTTATATACAAATAATAATACTTATACATTTGTATTATATCTAGTGGTACTTTTATAAATTAAGAGTCTTTTGAAACATTGACTGACCAAGTTTTAGATCCATCTGTGAAATGAAATCTTATCTTTACAAGTTTATCATTCGTAATATATTGGCATTTAATGTCTACTAAAATTGTTTGTAACTGCTAATACGTGTGAAATACAGCGCATGTATGATCTATGTTCTGTGTGAAACATGAACCGCCATACAACGACTTCAGTCTGTCAGTTTAAATAGTGTCAGAACATTGCAACTGATCATGTACTATAATTAGTCTACACTTCCATTTAATTCCCTTGTAACTTTATCTCCTCCAAGTTTTATGATATCATGAATTTTTTCTTGTTTGCTGTCCAAAACATGCTTGAGTAAGGATGGATTCATCTAAAAAATGTCACTTGCCGCAGTCCGTTTCAGAACGGAAGGCACACTCTTCTCATGCCTTTATATATTTTATCTGTCTGTTAGAGTGGTTTTGACCTTATTTGATAATGTGCCACAATTAAATTACCTGCATAACAAGGGAAATCGCATGCAATCGTTAGATTAATACGAGTAGATGAAATAGTTCTGATAAGATTCTCTTTTCGTATGGTGTGAATTTAAACTAATTTGATTCAAAATTATTGCATAGTATAGTTTTCTAAGCCTCCAGCCCATATACATACTTGTCAACACATACATAAATTATTTTGATAAATAAATTGACATAATTATATCAGAACTGTAGTGTGTGTTTACACAATTTTAATTAACAATTCGACCGTGTGAGTTTCTGCTGCATATCATTTTTAGAATGTTAGTCAATATCACGTGTTTCCTAGATCGAAGTGTGTGTGTCATCTAGATTATGTATGGCCTTAAGTCTCACAGTTTTAATTTTTGTACCTCATGACTATTGGAAACAACAAATTACGCGTGGTGAATTTAGTGATGTCATATACAAATGAATCTAATAATGATACATAGTATCGCTTCAAGAACGATAACTTTGACGGTGTGTACACAAGCACTCACTGAACCATGCAATATGTATAACATATCTGGGAAAAAAATAAATGATTTGTTCTGTTCTGTTCTGAACAACTTTATTAAAGCCGAGACAAAGAAAGAACCACGGTAACCATAGCAATCACGACCTAAAATATACCCCTTTTTGTTTTATATCGACGTACTAAATTGAATGGTATTTCAAGTTGCTCGATCGGTGCTAGAATATAATACCATGTCTTCACTAACGTCTTCCCAAGATAGTCAGTGTGTCGACAGAATGAATTCGCTTATTGATATATTTTTGAATGTATAATCAATACGAAAAGAAAAAATATCGCCGTGAGAGAAACTGATTGAAGAACAGGGTCGACAGAATTCTGGGAATTTTTTAATTTGCAGTGATTCTTAGTAAGTTTTATCCTTAGTTGTAAGTGAGGGAGGAAGATAGCAATAAACGTGTTGCTCGTGCTGGCGGCCGGTGATTGTGTCTTTTAACGTATTCGTCTATCACTGCTCGAGCATTTCCGGAACTAAGAAATATGCCTAGTACATAAGTGTATAGTTATGTAGTATCCGGTTACTACATAGTCAACACTAGGCACTCGTTTTCAAGAATGTTGTCAGAGTTACAGACTTTCAAACGTGTTTATCGTTCGATATTTTCAAAATGGGCTTCAAGTTCCCATTGAAAGAGAAACAGGTTGTTTCCATCGTTGGATTCCCAGTGTCTGCCATGATGGAAGGTAGTCCGTGAACAACAGTAACAATATGGCGGCATGCCTACTATGCCCGAGGCACATTTCTTTACATGTATTGATATTTAGTTTTGTTTCCCTTAACGTAAGTGAGGTTAGACCCTAAAACTTAATTTACCCCCTGTAGCTTTGCTACATACCTTCCGAGATACTCTGTTTTGTCAACCATGTTTATATGGACTTATGTGTTGGGCAGAGTTTGAGTCGGGCTTTTTGGGGTATTTTTCATTAGACAATATTTATTAGGTTATGTAAGGTTTCATGTTTCTCCAAACGCGTGCTTACGGCTTGGTTAATGCGACACTATTAATGTGATGTGAGGATATTGTCCGTCATTTTCCAAGCCAATCCCACAAACATGATTTCATTATACAGTCATTCAATCAAAGAAAGAGTGCTATTTTTTTAATGCTTCGGTTTAATTATCGTATATAAGAAAGAAATAATAAACAAGTAAATTCATTGTCCAGGTGACGTTTCCATTCATATTGTCCTACAGGCATCAATATAAGTAAACATGGATATGTATGTATCGACCATGGCGATCCTGAAAAAAAGATTAATCACTTAGATAACAAACCAAACGAAATGACTTTTCAAAGAAATACCTTCGTATGTCAATGGAAAATGTCCAAGTGTCTCGAAACTTATTTCAAATATAGAAAGGAAATAACTTCCAACAGTTAAACTCATATTGCTATAGTATTTTCATCTTCGAGAAAACTCAACTTTCATTAATCTGATAAATATTTATATTTATAGCTAACAGCAAAGACTAATTATACCAAGATGTCTACGAAGTACGGACCAAAAACATCAACAAAGGATTCTGCGAGGTATACTAAAGTATTTATAAAAATATCTTATATTTTCAGCCAAATATATTGACTAATAATAAACTATCGTTAGCTTTACACTTACATTTCCATTTGAATACTGTTGCTTGTGGATATTGATTTCTATTTAACCCCGGAAGAGTTTCTTGCACCATTTACAATTATGGTATCCACTTCCACCTGATGGTCCGCCATGTCCACTTCCGCCTGATCCGCCACTTCCACCTGATGATCCGCCATTTCCACTTCCACCTGTTGATCCGCCATATACACTTCCACCTGATGGCACGACGCTATATCCACCTCCGCCATTTGATGAGCCACCGCTAAATCTTCCAAACGAAAGGTAAGGAATGAAGACCCAACGTCCTCCTGGTGTTCCTCCTGATGGTCCACCTGATGGTCCGCCTGATGGTCCACCTGATGGTCCGCCTGATGGTCCGCCTGATGGTCCACCTGATGGTCCTACTAATGGTCCTACTGATGGTCCACCTGATGGCCCGCTTCCTCCACCTGATAACCCGCTGAAATATCCTTGAGGAAAGGAGAAAGGATAGTATCCGCTGACTCCAGCTGATGATCCGCCGTTATATCCACTGAAAATATTGTAGGATGGATAGAACCCGCCTCCGCTGCCACTTCCAGACGACCCACCATATGAATAGTATCCAGGAAGGGTGGCCACACAACCTGTGATCAAAACTGCAAGCCCAAATACGACTCTCATCCTGTATCAGAATAAAACATAATAAGTCGATTAGTAGATGAAAGTCTTTTATAACCGAGAGGAAACACTTCATACAGAGAATACTAAATATTCTAAGTGTTTACATTGCAATTAAATTACATTTTGGTAATAAGAATAAAACTCCTACCTTCTTAGATTGCTGAGTAACAACTGTGCAATACGTGTTGCAGAAAATGTTGCTTTATATAGTAAAAATAATTTCAAGCAACACCGCATATCAGTGTTTTTTGTTATTTTATAGTTCTATTAATTCTTTTGAAGACGTGATTTAAGATAAACGTAAGAACGCCGAAGTGAAGATATCGGAATCCAGACAGAACAGAACCGATCATCAATCACCACATCAAATAAGGTAACCTGTGGTTTGGTTTAGTTACACAACATCAAACGTTCCCGCATCAGTAAAGGAATCATTTACTTCTTGATTAACACACGTCATAGCATTATTTCTATAAACCATGATCTATATTGGATTTGTTCACATACATGTATACTCAAATTAAATACAAAAACGTGAAAACCTATAAAACTGATCTTGACCTAAAACCGCATGGCCTAGAGCTAAAATATTTAGTATGTTGCATAATCATGTGGTCCTCTGCGTCCCATATGTTCAAATTATGTCTTTTTGGTTTCAGGATGGTTGTATTTTGAAGTTTTTAATGAATTATTTTCGTATCCATACACAACAGAGTCGTACAATAGATCCCTGTATTTGCAGTCCTAACTACTCGGGCATTCCTCTAATTGAGAAATACGCCTCATACATAAGAGTAAGGTTACAAATTTTGTTTTATTGGTTTCCGGTAACTACTTTTTCAATACTAGGTAATTGCTTTCGTAGAATTTCAGACTTTCGAGCGTGTTTATTGTTCGCGATTGATAAAATGGGCATAAAATTACCATTGAAATAGAAACAGGTTGTAATACCAGAAATACCAGTAGATTGTGCTTCTATCCTAGATGGAAATATCAGTATTTTGTGCTTCTATCCGAGGTGGAAATATCAGTAGACTGTGCTTCTATCCTAGATGGAAATACCAGTATTCTGTGCGTCTATCCTAGATGGAAATACCAGTATTCTGTGCGTCTATCCTAGATGGAAATAGCAGTATACTGTGCTTCTATCCTAGATGGAAATACCAGTGTACTGTACTTCTATCCTAGATTGAAATATCAGTATACTGTGCTTCTATCCTAGATGGAAATACCAGTATATATTGTGCTTCTATTCTAGATGGAAATATCAGTATACTGTGCTTTTATCCTAGATGGAAATAGCAGTATACTGTACTTCTATCCTAGATGGAAATGTCAGTATACTGTACTTCTATCCTAGATGGAAATAGCAGTATACTGTGCTTCTATCCTAGATGGAAATACCAGTGTACTGTACTTCTATCCTAGATGGAAATACCAGTGTACTGTACTTCTATCCTAGATTGAAATATCAGTATGCTGTGCTTCTATCCTAGATGGAAATACCAGTATATTGTGCTTCTATTCTAGATGGAAATATCAGTATACTGTGCTTTTATCCTAGATGGAAATACCAGTGTACTGTACTTCTATCCTAGATGGAAATACCAGTGTACTGTACTTCTACCCTAGATTGAAATATCAGTATACTGTACTTCTATGCTAGATGGAAATACCAGTAAATTGTGCTTCTATTCTAGATGGAAATATCAGTATATTGTGCTTCTATCCTAGATTGAAATACCAGTATATTGTGCTTCTATCCTAGATTGAAATACCAGTATATTGTGCTTCTATCCTAGATTGAAATACCAGTATATTGTGCTTCTATCCTAGATGGAAATATCAGTATATTGTGAGTCTATCCTAGATTGAAATAAGGTTTTATCAAAATTAATTTTGTGGGCGTAACATGAATAATAATGTTATCTACAATGCATGTAAGATCAGCGATGTGTAGTTTGTCGAGTCACTTAATATGTATTACAAAAAAAACGGGAACTGTCTATCAAACGTAAATGTGGTAGCTATGGTTCTTATCGTATCAAATTAGGTGCAAAAGATAGGTACATGTAATTCGCTTACAAGAATGCTAATCAGTTACAATACAGCTGGGACAACTTATTACTTAACAGGTGTTTCAAACATAATGTGTTTTTTGTACACTAGCTATCACAGCATGACTTTTCATTATATATTTTTACCGTTAGTCAAAACATTCACATATATCACAAACAAAGGCATTGTTTTACGATCCAGTAAGTTCGTTGTTTAGAACTATTCATTATTTCGTTTGTTAGGGTTACATGTATTTTTAGCATTCCCGTCCGTTATGCTTGTTTGTTTGAGTTTTACGCCCCTTTTCAACAGTCTGAGCACGAACCCACGACCCTTTATCAGTGAGAGGTTACGGTGATATGAAGTCAGCGACCTTTAACCATTCGACCACGGAGGCGAGGTTCTATCCTGTAAGTAAGATATGCGTTTGACTTCCAGACTCAACATAGTTTTTGTGGCGATTGATTTATCAACCGTACACAGAGCTTTTGTTTAATTTGCCTTAATGTTATTTCTATCTGTTTTACAGTATGGTGATATGTAAGAAACAAATTGGTATGTGAGATTGTCTAGATTTATCTAAACGTATTTAAGGAACATATTGTACGTATTACTAAATAGGGGTGTGAACTAGTAAGATTGGATCTGCCTCCGTTTTCGAGTGGTTACGGTCGCTGACTTCAAATCACTGTAACCTCTCACTGATGGAGGGTCTTGGGTTCGAGCTCAGTTGCCGACCATGTCTCTTTATGTGAGAAAGTAGGCAGTTGCTTACGGATGATGGGAGTCTTGTACTGGTTCTTCCCAGGAACGATGGTTAGGTGAACTGTCCACCCCATATGACGTTGACTGTTGAAAAGGGGCGTAAAACTCGTATAAACAAAAGACACTTCTACGATGTCTGATGAAATTTGCATGAACTCAGATATGACAGATATGCATGTAGTAGAGCATATTTCTGATAAAAGCATATCTGGAACGTATTACTTACATACAGATGAAGGACAATTATCGTCTATGATAAACTAAATAACAGTGAAACTTTAAGTTAAAATAATAAAGCTTAATAAAGACGTTGAATCGCCCTAGAACTACAGTACAACTTCTTCAGAGCAGCCCACTCTTGGGCAACAACCTCCCTTTAACCGCCTGACTTTTTCACCACTGCACACGTTTTCTATAAAATTGACCTCTCTAGAGCAACAACCTCTTAACAACAACATAATTTTTATACGCCCAAAGGGTGTTGCTTTGGATAGTTTTTACTTTACATGAATTGTGATATTTGTGGTAATTAAATAAATAAATACATGACGCTACAAAATATTTTTTTAAGAATTATTAATTATTCCTGTAAGGTGTCAACATTTATAATTTTTTATTCTGTTGCAAAATTAAACCACATTAAACCAGACATATGACTTGGATTCTTTAAAAAAAACATTTTGTTACGAAACGCCTTGTGATACGAGTAAACATGAAATTTTAGAACGACTAATTCTTCAAAGCAATTGAGTGTAATGCACTCAATAAATCTACTTTGGATTACTTTGTCTTAATAATCTGGATGACAGATAGTAGTTAGCTTTGTGCAGTGAAATATTTGTCATGACTTTGATTAATCTTTGGTTGTATAGAGCATTAAGCTGATCAAAGAATGTTTCGTCGGCTTTTTACAAAAGCTAGAAAATTAATGAGACGAAGATAAGATTTAGAAGTTTGGTTTCAAAAATAGGAATCCAAGCAATTGCTAAACTATTGTACTTAACTGAAGAAGAAATAGCGTCAGGGGCAGAACTTGGTAGTGTTAACCATGTATACAATAACGGTAAAATCGAAGAACTTACGGACAAAATGGGAGAATGTAGTGATGGTCTAGCTTTTTATCAGTAATATATAAACTCATGGTATACATTCCTCAACTTAGAATGAGCTTAAACTCTGCCAGATTTCAATTTCTTGGGACCAATATGTGTATATTAGTCACAGAAATTACTTAGTGGACAGTTTTTACAAAACTTAATAATGTCGTGTGAACTGGATGTCTGCATTTCTACAGAAATGAAACACGTTTAATGTGTACTAGTATCAGGTCTCTTTTCATGTTCGTTTGTTGTTAAAAGGGTGCAGAAAGGTGAAGAAGATGATAAAAAGTGGATGTATATGGTTCCTTGGGTCTCATTAAAAGTTTCGAATTGCTGGGAGGAATTTATAATAGGTCGAGGAACCAGAAACAGACATCTTTTACACATTACCAGGAATGCGGCCGTTAATTTAAAAGATTAAAAACATTATCTAAATCATTCGTAAGGAAATACGTACAGCTTGTATCATCATTTACAATTAATACACAATTTAGCAATGTGCTCAAGTAAGATTCAATTAGGTGAACAAAATGAAAAAGTATAATGTTTTGTATGCAAGTCTTCACACGTGAAATTCTGAATGATTGTTAATTATTATTTTGATAAATGTCTGCAATCCAGTTAATCCGTTATCAGTGTAGAACATTAATTGTGATTAAATGAGTACAGTTTATGGTTTTGTACAATACATGTAAAATGCAATATTTTAAGTTGGCTGAAGCATTGGAGAATAAAATAAGGTAATCATAATTCTATATACGTATCCATTATCATTGTGAATATACACCATCTATATATACAGTGTCTAAATTACCATGTCTGTCCAACGTCTTGAGGCGTGCATGGCTTATTTCACATATTAGTAAAAGACAGTTGTGTTTTATGTTTTAAACTTGGAAATTGGCACTGTAAATGTGTACAGCACTAGTGAATCCACGTGACCTAGTGACGTCACAAAGGTATCGTAACAAGAGTGTTTTCTGTCATTCAAACCAGGAAAATATCACGTGAGCGTTTTATTTTTCGTTTTCTGTTAAAACCATATAACTCTTGCAACTGCATGCATAAAGAGCTACCTCGGTTGAGAGTTTTGTCACTGTAGGTCCTTTACCTTTTTCACTTTTCTTGTCCAAACCGTTTGACAGTGTTGTGAAAATGTGCGTTATTTTTACAAGAACATTTTAGAAGTTGACTGAACTATCTATAAATTTAACCCACTCAAACCTCACATTAAAGCTATTTGGCATACACTTCAATTGTCCGCATGTTTTGATACGTGTAAATATGCTTAGTGTTTTAGGTTTACTTCATTTAGAATTATTCTAAAATAATGCTATTGCTACAAGCAGTGTTAGATCACGTTATCGTTACAAGGCGATTTGAAAATGCTATTGCATCATGTACATATATGAACATTTAAGGTTTGGATGACAATACGAGTAAAAGACGAAGAAATGTACCGCTATTACTTATATAAGTAAACATGAATTTCGTCATAAATTGACCAAATTATTATCACAGGTACACTCCATCCCCCTGTGCCTGCTAGCAGTGAGACGAAGTGCGATGTACTGCATATTTAAAGTTACATTTGTTTTGCTTCAATAGAAAGTCGACAGGAATGCTTTCAAGAAAGGAGTGCTTGTGGTGCGGTTGGACGGTGGGTCTAGACGGAACGAGGGCATGATGCTGTTCACTTTGAAGATGGGACTTGATAATGTGGACCTATTTCAATGCCAAATACAGTCTCAGTACAATACAGTACAGTAAATTCTCTTCCAAGAAACGCATATTTATTAATGTTATTTTACAGATGACAAAACATTGATAATACACGTGTATGCATATTATGTAGTGTTTGTTTATGTATTATCTTACAATGCATATTTCATTATATTGCCTTTTTACTGTTGTATAATCAGTGTTGGCAATCCACGTGACTTAGTGACGTCACAATATTATCGTTACAAGCGTGTTTTCTGTCAATTAAACTAGAAAAACATCACGTAAGTGCATTATTTTTCGTTTTCTTCTGAAGCCACCTAACTGTTGCAACTCCTTACATAAAGGGCTACCCCCGGTTCAGATTTTTGTCACTGTAGGCTCTCTACTTTTTTGCTTTTCTTGTCCAAACCGTTTGACAGTGTTATGAAAATGAACGTTATTTTTACAAGAAAATGTTAGAAAACGGTTTGGACAAAAAAAAGTAGAGGGCCTTCGGGGACAAAATTCTGATAATACTTGGTCCGGACAGATATCGTTTAAGTGTCATTGCTGCATATATGTATATATCATTGTCATAAATATCTATACCTGCTCTGTCTTTTACCAGGTTAACAATGTTTTGCAATGCTTGTAGTTGTGTTAATATATGATCAGAGTACATGTATGTATAAGTCATTGTGTTATAAGTCTTCGTTGAACTTAAAAATAACACTTTCCATTTTTTCTGATGTTTAAGAAATTTAACTCTACACATTATATTATTTCATTGACAATTACTTCAAATGATTATGTTGTATGATACTGACTGCAAGTGTTTTAGTATCCTTCAATTCACATTGCATTGTATTTAATGCCTTGAATATCCTTTGAATTAACGTGTATAAAATGGCTATATATGTACACTGAATGCATTTTTGTTGATGTATACAATGAATATACATTGTATATATTTATGTAAGCATTTTTATGTAGTTATTACAACTATGTATTTATTAAAGTGTTTGTACAGACATTATGTGTAGTGTGTTATGTTATTGTTGCTCCGAATTTCTCCATCCAAGTAAATAACTATATATATAGGGCTTTGTCACAGAAGTGACTAATACGTACCCCTGTCACCGCTCAAGTTGACACTAAGAATGCGACAGTACTCCATATGGCTAAGTTCAAGGGCACATAACTCTTGAATCGGATCACTGTGCATAAAATTGTGGCTTGCACATCTGCATTTCATAGTGATAATATATTTCAAGTTTCATTACAATCGCTTAAGGAATGTGGAAGTAGTTTGCTCCACAAACTTGTGGTATTGAATGCGGACGGACAACCGACAGACCAACAAACCGCCCGACCGACAGAGCGACTCCAACATACCCACTTTCAAACTTCGTTTGCGGAGGTATAACAACATTTATAAATAGAAATGAAAAAAAATATTATGAAAAAACTATACTCATAATATTGTTCAAATTCAAGTTCTGAAATTCGATATTTTTTTCTGTATGTATAGCATATTAAAAGATAACTCTACATAAATATGCTTTTTATATCATCCTAAGACAAAGAATCTAAGAATTATTGAAGAAATTATTTTCAGATTACGGAGAATTTTGCACCAAATTACCATACCATTACGTTCAAATTATCTCCCTTATTAAAAACCACAAACTGTGATTCTGACTTTATTTTCCTGTTTTTTTGCCTCAAATTATTAATTTAACATCCTTACTAATATCCCTATCTAAAAGTCAAACATTTATTTAGCTGATTATAATCATAAAAACGATATTATGTAAAGATGTGTCAGAGGACCGTGGGAAAATTTATTTTGAATTCAAAAGTCAGTTCGAGTTGTTTCCCTTAGATATTAAGGTAATAAAGGAATAGTAACAAGAATGACCTTTGAACCCAAGGAATGTTTGTCCCCGAACCCTACACACGATATTGGGTAACTTATCTCTAATTGTTGGGTGTTATTTACTTTTTTAAGAATATTATTTAAGTAGAAGTATATAACAAGGATTTATATACATACATGTATGTATATAAGTCCTTGTATATAATTTTTTTTTTTTTTATATTGAGTGTTATGCCCCTTTTCAACAGTCAGTCATATGAAGCGGACAGTTTACCTTACCATTGTTCCTGGGAAGGACCAGTACTAGACTCCCATCCTTAGTTTTCTGACATACAGGGCTGTAAAATTATCCATTTTAGTTAGAAACTGTGTCTAATATACTTGAATATTCTGAACACATGTATACATATCTATTTTATCATTTATAAATCAAATTTACATATTTATTCCTATATATAAACATGACTACCTATTGTTTGTGACTGTTAAGTATACAATAAAAAAACATGTTTTTTTTAAACGAATTTTATCTGTGTCTGTCAGGGGCGTAGCTTGCCCTATAATAATGTGTAGGCATCTTTCTAAGGGGTTCCGGGGCATTTTTTCATCGTAGATGGCCGGGGACGCATTTTGCAACATTTTCCCGTGTGCTGTAGCCTAAAATATTTTGATATGAAGTTCTTACAGTTCTGCATGTATGTTGTTTAAAGTCTGGGTACTCTGATGGTCCAATCTTCCAGCCTCATACCATTCATTTCACTGCGTTTTTTCGCATTGTTATTTTTTTTGTTAGAGAAAGTGTAGGCACGTACCTACAGTGCCTATAGGAAGCTATGCCAGTACCATTAACCAGTACAAGTAGAAATATGTGATACATGGTTACCTAGGTGGCATGAAGGATTAGATGAATAAAATTCCCTTAATGAGATGTTTTCTATCCATGATGAATTACAAGTACCAGTCCATGATAAATTACAGGTACTAGTCCATGATAAATTACAGGTACCAGTCCATGATGAATTACAGGTACCAGTCCATGATAAAAAAAATTGTTTTGATTATACACAAGAGAACAAAGATAAAATATATACATTTGTATATAAATTCAAGTTGTACCAAATATATGCTTGAAATCTTTTTATCACAGAACATTAAAACTTTAAATCAGTTGTTTAAGGTGATTATGTTGTTTTTTCCTGCATGCAACAATGACTATATAATCAATCCTCACTGCTGCATGTTGTAATCAGCAGATTCACAATGTATTAGGATTGATTAGACGGTCTGATTCATCATGTAATGTGTTCAAGTAGAAACATACCATCAGAACATAAAATGTTTTATATGTTCCACTCATTTCACAACCTGATATACATTTATATGGTACAGATATAACAGAGTCATCTGGAAAATAAATCACTTTATTGCTTAACAATAACAGAATCAACAAAACTGATCCATTAGAGATGACAGAAATATACAAACATTAAACATTAACATATAAAATTTATAAGTAGATATTTTGATAAAGATTTCATTTAAAACAAAGATGCATACATGTATACACAATGCAGTAATGACGCACTGTTCTTGAATCATAACATAATCATACACAACTTTAAAGGAAATTAATGCTTAAATACTGCATACAGTAAATGCATATGAGCAGGGCTCAACAAATCCACCTGTCTGCTCGTAATTAAGAGTAGAAATTGACCCTGGATAAGTTGAAATTGCTGTAGAACTAGTTAAATATCCAATCATTCTGTCCAGCAGGACAAGTAGCCTGGAAAAGATTTGTGGAGTCCTGATGGGGTGAGTTACAAGTGGTCAAAACAATCTGATGATGAGTACAATCATATACTACCTGAGAACTTATCTGAATACACTGAGCTGAATTTCTAAATGTTCACCTAGTATTTTACAGCACTGAAATAAGTCACTTAATTGATAACAAGGGATATTCAATATAACACTTACTTTGATTCTTGTTTTGCAACAAACGGCCATAAAGTGCATTAGAATAAAAAGGAAATCAACATTTTACTTTGAATATTTCTTTGTGCAGATCAATTGTGAGTAGTGTTGTAAAATTGGACTTGAAAGAGAATCGATTATCAAATCGAATCGGAAAGGGTGTTTCGATTCACAATCGGAATATAATCAAAAGCAAATTTATATCCTTATTTGATAAACTTATTTGGTTGTTACTTGTTTGTCATACAATATATAGTCATTATAATCTAAAACCCAAAATACTTCCAGACTGATGACCTGAACTTCTCTGGACATGGGAAAATTTCACTCAAATTTTCTGAAATAACAGTGACCACCCTTGTTTAAATACACACAATGCCCGAAAGTAGTGGAAAGAAGACAGTTGCTCAAATAATGGTGGCGGTCTACCTACTTGAAACTACATCGATTTAACACCACTAACATCGATAGTCCCCGGCCTCAAGCTGTCAGCAGCGATTACTCACTTATAATCAATTATCATTACATCACTATTTGTGAGTATTTTAAAGGGGCATGCCCTGGAACTGAAGCATCTCAAATAACAATCAAATTGGTATCATTGTAATGCCTAAATCAATTAATGGCAGCCCTGTAAAATATTTACAAAACATCCCACTAGTTTACTCAAAATACACATTTCAAGATTTACAAAACCTGCCGATTTCAGCCTCAGAAATTATTCGTCATTTTCATAACTCGACCCTTTCGGTATCTGTCAAAACCGAAAATATCGCGGAAAAAATGTCAACAAACTGAAATGGTAAGTATTTCTCATGTTATGTTCACTTGAAAGGCAGCGTACATACTCAGTTAAACTATCAGACGTATCGGAAATATCGTTGTCGTCAGTAAGCCTTTTTTTCAAAACGACATACAAAAACCTATACGCACGCGTTATAGGGTCATTTTTGAGCGGACATTCTTCTTCGACTTTTCGGTAATAATTGGTTTTAAAAGTGACAAACGCATTTTTGGTGTACGAAAAGAAAGACACAGCAGTTCCTGGGCATGCCCCTTTAAGACAAAACAATTAATTCACTTATTTTGGTTCTTCCAAGAATTTAGTTTTATAATGTTAACTTTTAGAATTTGCACTCAGTGTACAGATAACTACAAAACATATAATACTGTTTTCAAGGATGAAATTATAGCAACAATTTTACAACACTCAGTGTATAACATTTAAGAAAAATAAGGTAAAATACATAATTAACAACCACATTTTACTATTGGGGAACAAACAACTTCTTATCATATAATATATAGATGTAATATATCTAAATCAATGTCAGTAAAGTTTTCCTGATATAAAAATATCTAACAATTAAATACAAATTAATGAACAGTAAAATGACATTTAAATTTGTAGACAAAATATTCAAATTAATTAATGGTATTGTATAATCACAATTATTTCGAATAATTACTGAACTTAAAATGTGCATTATTACAAATAATTCCATTGTATCTGCACTTAGTTAAGATAAAGAGATATAATAAAAACATTAGTACTCGTATTATGAATATTGCACCTTTCACAAAATTACATTAAAATAAAATCATTTTGTATACCGGTAATAGAATTTACATGATAACATGTCAAGAATGAATGAGTATATACCAGTTTAGAGTTATATATGGTAGATATACAATGTAGTACAGTCAAAGCTGTGAACAAAGGCCATCCATAGGAAGGACAAATTTGGCCTTTATTAACAATCAGTCTTTATTTGTAGGTCATTTTGTTGACTGTTTCAAAAAGAATGGCTTTTATTTACAGTGTGGCCTTTATTTGAGGTGGCCACAAACACAGGTCTGGCTGTACATTATTTGATATGAACAATGGTGTAGATTTCAGGCATTCTGATTAAACAATAAGTTGTGTATTCACTGAAAAAAATCAAGAATAAAACTTCATTTATTCATATATCAGTCCCTGCTACAACAGTTGACTGTTCGTTGTTTAGAAATTAAACACACCTATAGCACCGGACAATCTGGCAAAGTCACTGTTATGTTGTGCCGTCACAAAGACTTGATTCTAAAAAAACAACATTACATTTTATTGTATAAGATAAATCACAATGCATGCAAATTATACATAAAATATAACACAGACAGAGGATCTATGTATTAATTTAAAAACAAGTTTTAAATCATTTTTATATGATGATAACGTGAATCTTGAAAAAGAACTTAACTTGGTAATGAACACATACAGAAAGGTGCTGATTCAACAATTTGAAATCATTCAACACTATAAAGTTAATATACTCTAACAAGAAAGAAATATAACTAGTAATGTGTCCAGAGGACACGAATGCCCCACTTAGAGCTAAGTCAAAAAAAGGGTCACAACTCCTGTGAAAATGTTTGGATTTTAACGGAAATCAAACTTGACCTATATTTTATTATCATACACCTCCATTTAAAATATTAAACCAATCTATGAAATATTTTTTGAGTCATCGCTTGGAAACCAAAATTTGAACTGACAGACAGCGGTAACACTTTATAGCCTTCCCCAATTTTGAATGGCGGGGGCGTAAAAAATTCACTGACACGTTGTCATGCAATATCAAACAAACTGTATAGGAGGCAATAGATAAAATGCTATACAAAAAACAAAAAAACATTGTAGGTTACAGGGAAGATGTTCAAGTACTGTGAACAACTTCCAACTTGTGATGCCTCATAAGGTAACCAAACAAAAGATCCCACATTATTCGTCGCATTAACATTGTATCATCCACTGTAGTAGGTAGCAAACTTTGTACAAGCTAACTTTTTGGATGACCACCAGATGGACATTTGTATGACTTATCTGTGAGCGCGCTTGAGGTACGAAAAGAAAAGGTAACATTCACCAAAGAACTGATAACATCAGCTCAGATATGTGAAACATTTACATTAGATAGGTTAAACAAGGGTTGTATAAAGATAACAGTTTGCCAATCAAACTTTTAACAATTCTTTTATCATTTAAAAAAAAAATACTTAATTTTCTTTTTTTTATTATTATGAAATATTTTCCAACTTTAAATACTTTTTAATTAAATAATACATACTGAATTTTTCGATTTCAGGTGGGCAAGATTTGACCCAAATTTCATTTTGGATTCACGTCCAGACCACTGCAGGACATAGGAAGCCTGAAATATAACCATACAGAATAAAATCTTACATTATCTATTATCACAAAAATAAAATGAGCACTGGCATCCGTGGATAAAGTTGCTGACTTCAAATCACTGTAATCTCTCACTGATAGAGGGTCTTGGTTTGAGCGCTGCTACCAAACATGTCCCTTTTATATGAGAAAGTAGGCAGTTGTTCATGGAAGATGGGAGTCTAGTACTGGTTCTTCCTTGGTATGATGGTTAGGTGATCTGTCTGCCTCATATGTCTCTGACTGTTGAAAAGGGGTGTAAACTCGATATAAGCAAACAATTCTAGAAGTATTAGATCCATTGTACACTGTACCTGGTATGCAGGACATGGTTTAATTAAGGAGTTTCCACAAGAAGGGAGAGTAGGAAAGTGTGCTCCACCAGTATATACATAAACATATCCTTGTTCAGCTGAAATATGAACAATTAAGTCATATTATACTTAGATAATAAAATAACCTTAAAATTCTGTTTGATAAATAAATAATAAACAAACTTAGAAAATATATAAAGAGGAAATACTGTTTTTGCTCAATAAATCAGCAGTTAGTGTTTGAAATTATGTATTCATTTAAAATTTAAATCTTGCTCAACATGTTAATTAATTACAGTAAAACCCCTCAAAACCATGCGGACCGCTTCTGGACTGGGCCAAAAGTCTAGTTTTCTGGGAATTCCAGTTTTACAGAGCTTTTGATAGAAGATCTAAAAATATGGGACTTGGAAAATGGTCCGATTTTCATGGAATTCCCTTTTTCAGGGGTTTTACTGAATATGAGTATTTATTGAGTACAAGTATACTACATGTATGTATAAAACAGTCTATAAATTATATACAAAATGTTCACCTCATATATAACCATTGTGCATTTAATTACTGTTTTTTACCATTATTAATTTGTGTGTATCTACAATCTTTCAATACTTAATATCTTGTATTTATATCTTGTACTGATTATTTTACAATAACCAGTATTACTTAACCACCAGTTTACAATACACTGTACTTCATAATTATAGTTTGTGAAATACAGTGCAACCTCAACAAAGCAACACCCTTAAGGAGTAGAAAAAATGTTTTTGTTGAGAGGTTGTTCCTCTAGAGAGGTTAAATTGATAATTAAATTGTGCAGTGGGAAAAAAGCATGCTGTTGTTGAAGGGAGGTTGTTGCTCAATGGAGGACTGCTATGGAGAAGTTGTACTGTATTACAACCAAAATATTGTTCACAGTCAATGTTATGTGATATATATTGTTCACAGTCTGTGTTATGTTTTATATATTGTTCACAGTCTATGTTATGTGTTGTATATTGTTCACAGTCTATGTTATGTGATATATATTGTTCACAGTCTATGTTATGTGATATATACTTTCACAGTCTATGTTATGTGTTATATATTGTTCACAGTCTATGTTATGTGTTATATATGGATGACATGCTATGTTATGTGATATTTATTGTTCACAGTCAATGTTATGTGTTATATATTGTTCACAGTCTATGTTATGTGTTATATATTGTTCACAGTCTATGTTATGTGATATATATTGTTCACAGTCTATGTTATGTGATATATATTGTTCACAGTCTATGTTATGTGATATATATTGTTCACAGTCTATGTTATGTGATATATATTGTTCACAGTCTATGTTATGTGATATATATTGTTCACAGTCTATGTTATGTGATATATATTGTTCACAGTCTATGTTATGTGATATATATTGTTCACAGTCTATGTTATGTGATATATATTGTTCACAGTCTATGTTATGTGATATATATATTGTCCACAGTCTATGTTATGTGATATATATTGTTCACAGTCTATGTTATGTGATATATATTGTTCACAGTCTATGTTATGTGATATATATATTGTTCACAGTCTATGTTATGTGATATATATTGTTCACAGTCTATGTTATGTGATATATATTGTTCACAGTCTATGTTATGTGATATATATTGTTCACAGTCTATGTTATGTGATATATATATTGTCCACAGTCTATGTTATGTGATATATATATTGTCCACAGTCTATGTTATGTGATATATATATTGTCCACAGTCTATGTTATGTGATATATATATTGTCCACAGTCTATGTTATGTGATATATATGGAAACAATTAAACAAGATCTCACCACCAAATATTTCCTCAGTCACATCATCAGATCTCAGTGGAGCAGTAACAAATAAATCATCCATACCATCATTATTGATGTCCCAGAACTGAGGAAATAAATCATCAATATAAACATGGGATATAAACTTGAACTGTTCAAATAGAACAGCTTTTTCTCACTGATTTTTCATCTTCAGTCAAATTACCATAGAAACCAATACATCAAACGTGTGCAAGTAAATAGCTCTCTATGTCACACTTAGTCACCAACCAGACTATACAGCTAAGTATGAAGTTCTGATATATCAGAGGCACTAAAGCAGGAATGGCAGAGGCAACGATCGCCATACCAATATTTTGGCAGAGTTTCACTCAAGGCAGGGGGACATCTCCTCCAATACCGACCCCCTACGCTGCCCCAATGTCACTTACATTATGGTACATATATGACGTTTTATCATAATGATTCCAGCATTTAGCAGTAAGATCTGTCGGCGTAAAATCATGATATGTCAGTTGTGACTTGTTAAGTTTTTCATTCTGTAAGGTTAAAAACCTAATTGTTATTCCTCAATCACTTGTTTTACAATAAGACTTAACATGAGCATCGCCAGCAGTGCCAACATCGTCTGTTCATCGCCTCAGTGAGATCTATCCACCTATGAAGTTTCATGTTGCTACCTTTTATAGTTTCTGACTTATGAGCTACATTAAAGTGTTTGCACTATGAAGACGTAGGCACTGCAGTGATCACAATAGCTTGACTTTTTCTTTGAAAACATACGAGCTAAAAATCACAGTATCTATAGCCAACAATTTAAGCTTTACCAGTCAGTGATACATACATGTACAATAATTGTGCCTTAATGTTATAATATTTGATACATATACCACAACAACAAGCTCTGACCTTGACATGTTCACCATATCTCCCATAATCTCTGTCACCTTCAAGTACAATCAATGGTTTCTTTGTAGAAGATGGAAGACTACCAGATGTGCTGTTATACAGGTAAACCTGTCCACCCTGTTGGAATGTGTAGTCATTACTTCCTATAGTACCATCAACATTCATACCTGGTACACTGACAGCTATAACCTGAAATATACAAAATACCATCAATTATATCATCCTGACCATAATCATTTTAGATAAATTACTTAATATTTCCATCTATTTACATACCTACATATAATATTTCATCAACATAGCAGCATGAAATGTGCTTCAGTTATCACAAGAACAAGCCATATTTTGACTATTTCTGTTACTATAGCAACTATAATTTCAACCCGCAGGAAAAAACAGACTTGTATAATCTCCACATTGCAACAGACCATGTATTTACATACTAAATTTCATCAACCTTGCTAAAATAGTGTGTAAGTTTTGAAGTGAATGACATACAGAGGGCAAACCTATAGTCAGATATACTTGATTGTAGAACATGTAACAACTCACTTGATGAGATTTATTTGGGTATGGATTTCCAATGTGAGCATTCCATCCTAACTGACCAAAACTTTGTGTGCCTTCTACTGTCCAATTCTTCGTGAGATTTTTACCATAAAATCCATGAATTCTACCAACAGCTTGAACATCTGATTCTGTATGTGTACAGTTCTTACTAAAAATACAAACACTCACATAACAAATACAGACTGTGTTAACTGTTCACAAATTGACAGACAGCCACAACCTTGCTCCAGTGGTTAGTGCGCTGGATTTGTAACCCGGCAACCAGGTTTGATTCCCGCTTGCGACAGGTCATACCTTTCCATGAAAATTTGACAACAATGTTTGTTAACCTGTTCTGGTTCCTTGTGGAATGGTAAGTTAATTCTGGTTAAAATACAGTCCAGTAAAACTTGTTAGGTGAATTGACTGCCATAATGTAACAGAAATTTGTCTGAAATGGCAATAAATCCAAATAAATAAATAAAATGACAGACAAAATTACCTTGAAACTTTTGGACAATTTTGTTAACTATCTAACTCTTCAGTATTATCTTTAATACTGGAATATATAATAAATATCATAGAAAGAGGTCTACATGGTAAATTGTTACAGAATGATCCACACACAGGTATATAACTGGTTATAACAGTTACTTATAACTTACTTATAACATTTTCTATACTCAGGTTGTGATACAAATAACACATTGTTATCATTCCATTTACCAAATTCTAGATTATACCCAAACCATGCATCGTCCTGTAATAAAATGTTACAACAATAATCTAAATTATATTTATTAACACTCAACATTAATTTTCATACATTATGATTATGAACAATAATTTGTGATTTGCATGACAATAGTTCCTTATAAATAAATCTTTAAGTATACATTACCTTATCAACCTTTAAATGGTCATCATTCTATTATACAGTAAAACTTTGTTATTATAAGCATCAATATCACAAGAACTAGACTTATCTCGAGGAGATCCTGAAGTCGCGGAACTTTTTGTGCTTTCTTGTATATAAATTTCCATCACGGTTCCTAGACTTCGTTTTAAGCATAAATTGTCATAATTATCTCAAGGAGAGTCATGATGGATATCGTTCACACCAGCATGTTGACAAGCGAACACTGTTTTTTTCTACACATCGTTTAAATTTGACAATGAAAGAACAAATCTTAATTGAGTACCTTGTTAAATTGGACAATGCACTCATGACTTGATGTGACAATGAAACTTGATTTGTTTGTTGCAAGTTTGCAGTCATTTTTTAAATATCAAAGACTTATATTGTGAGAATCTAATTTTGAGATCTTAATTATGAGAACTGAAAAGCAGATAGCGATACATATACACAGATAAATCTATGATTCACTTACTGTTATCAATATAAAACAGAAAAAATGTCACACAAAAGAACTTCATTTAAACGATCAATGCTTATTTTATATACTAAACGAACATATATTTTCATCTTATACATCATGGTGTACATTTGACGTAAGCATTTCGTTGTATTACTGTAAATACGCCTGTTATTGAGCATGATGCACAATTTATTTTTCTTTCAACGAACAAAACCCATTTATTAAGAGCACCAGGTTTTATCTTGAGCAATAAGTCTGGTCGGACAAACTCTCGAGATAATGAGGTTTTACTGTATGTACAATACAACCTCTACAGAGCAGCACAATCTTGAACAACAACTTATCTTCAACAACAGTATAAATGTTTTCCTACTGCACAATTTGACTATAATCCTAACCATTGATTTAACGGAAAATATACAACCATACTTATATGAATCATATTTCATTGTTCCAGGTATTGCATTATCTATTTGCTATGTGAGAACTTGTTCTACCATGAAGTTTATCATATCTAGTCAAACAGACAAAAATATATTGACAGGTAAATTTGACCTCACCTGATCTCCTCTTATTCCCCACTTCAGGGCTCCTACCTCAATATATTGATAACCTAAAACCAAAAATAAATGCCACAATCAGTTGAACAGTTCACTGAAATATTAAGATCTACAGCCTAACCTGTGAACAAAGGCCACCTATGGCAAAAACAAAATGTCACCTTTCTTGTCAGATGATCTTCATTTAGAGGTCATTTTGTTCTAAATAATCAATAATGGTTGGAATGAATGGCCTTCATTCACAGTGTAGTATTTATTCAGAGGTGACTGCTAGCACAGGTTTGACTGTATACATTAGAATATTACACAAACAAAACATTTCCTAAACTATTTACAAATAATCATTATAATTCCTTACCATCAGACACATGTAACATTGAATGAATACTTAAAATATCAGAGATATGGACAAAACACCAGAGTGATGAGAAAGAAAGTATATTAAATCATTCCTATCACTTCTTAAATCAATGAATTTTCTCAATTAACACATTTCTCATCAGAGCCAAACCAAGCTACAGTTCATTACAATTTACTGTCATAACAGGACATTTTCCCCCTAGCCATTTTGCCTCTAGGTCAATATTTCCCCAAGGAAAAACCGATCAGAAGCACAAGTATCCTACTTTGTATGTATATCACAGACCACAATTATTTGAAGCAAGAGACTCAAAGGGAAGATCGAGCATTGCCTAACTGTAATACCTCTATATATGTCTTCATTATTATCATTGTTACACCTAACATCACAGAACACTTATAATCATATAAAAAATTACCTGTGTTTAGTTTACTAGCAAATAGTCCAACAACCAGACCTTGTTGTTCTCCATGACTCGGGTTAAATGGCGACCCTATAAGTAAATCAGGATTCCCGTCTCCATCAATATCACCTGACGTCATAGAGTATCCTAGGTTACAGTATTGTACCTAAAATAATCATGTTAGAACAATGTTAACAATGATCAACATGATAAAAATAACTCTTTAACAATTATTGTTTAAAAAGACACAACCAGTATTTTACATTCATAGTTAGCTACTCGAATTATTATTTGTAAGCCACAGTTTAAGCCTTTACTTCCACCTCCGCAGACAACCGAAACTCCTCAACGTTTGTCTAACGAAAGTGCCCCGGACATAATAGGCAGGCCGCCATTTTGTTGTAATTCTTCATGGACTACTTTCCACCACAACTGACAATGGGAGTCCAATGGAAACAACCTGTTTCTCTATATGACACCAATTTTATCAGTTGCAAACGATAAACAGTCTGAAATTCTATGAAACGAGTACCTAGTATTGAAAAAGCAGTTTATACCGGATACCAAATAACCAAACTTTGTAACCCTACACTTATGTACGAGATTTATTTCTCAGTAACAGAAATGCCCGAGCTGTTACAATTGCTCCACAGGTTACCTGACATGAACTTGATGTATACGTCGCCATTTCATGTTAGGTATAAATCAATATGATTGGAGAATAATTCGCCCTGTAATATCAAGATAATGTCAAAAAGGCACAAAACACATACATGATCAGGGATTTCCCTTACGCAGGTTTTCTGCGTCCCTGGCGCAACTTTGTGACCCAGGACCCACATTTCTGTGGTACTTTGCATCCTGGGGACCCGCAATCGGATCTGACAAATAGATATTTTCCTTTCTGCTAATTGAGTGATCAGTATATTATATATGCACATGGAGACTATAGTCTACTCAAAATCACTAGTCAGTTTGATAGTACAGTTGAAATAAAACCATAAATCATGTGAATTTGCTATTGTATTCATGATCTCAATCACTTGATGGTATATAGTGTGATAGATTTATAGGTTATCTGAACTTAAGCAAAAAAATGCATATTCATATACAGGACCCATAAAATTTCTCAAGGACCCCAAAATACAAACCCTGAGGGTCCTCAGGGACCCTCATATAAACAATCCTAGGGAAAACCCTGCATGATGGTAGTCAGTATTGCAAATGCATGCATTAATTGAGAAATTACTGACCCATCTAACGAAAACTGAAAGTAGAACTAGTTTACCGAAACATGGATAAATGCAAAACAGCAACACAGACGCGCTATTTCATTGGCTAACAGCCTATACACCCGGTTTAATTCTTCGCATTTTGAATAAGTCATTATTTTACTGACATAGATACATATGACTCTTCCCATATGGTCACGATAAACTGATTTGAAATATATTTAGAACCAACACACTTAATTGGAGAAAAATGCCAGGTACATCTATATAATTGCACCATTTAGTAGAGCACTATTTCTTTTTGCAGCTGTTCTTTCAATCTTTCAACCAAGCTGTAATGGAGTCTATAAAGGATAGATGGGTCTGTGATTACTAATGGTTGTTCCGGGATACATTCTCATGCCATCTTATGTTAATCTAGCAATATATATCAAAGTCACTTACTGATATTTCATGGTGAATTGTTATTCCTAAAGTTTGTGTCGACAAAATACCAAATGAAAATAGTTTTTCATCAAATAATCTTCAAAAGAAATAGGCCTATATGTGTATGTCTGCAGTAGACATAACTTAATACTTATCCACTAAGCGTCTGATTATTTACCAAGCAAAGTATGCTTGCACCATCGAAAACAAGAAGCCAGGATATTTTCCTCCTATTCAGAAGGATAACGTGAACTACTGTTCAAGAAGTCTGGTGTTGACATCCGATATATCTGGCTCAATAACCTTCTGGGAATTTTACTAAAATTGAAGGGATATTTCTACAGGAACACCGCCTACCTCCTTGGAGAAGAGCTTCTGTCTTAACCTGGTTCTCGTTCTATGTTGCACTCCACCAAAGATACACAAAAGTCAACGGGAACCAGTTTACTTTCGTCTGCTCAATTTAGTCCATTTAAGTCTAAGGGAAACAACTCGTACAACAACTTAATCAATATGGTCATACGAGTTACTTCCCTTAATAAACTGTCCTATGCTATAGGTTACAAAGGCCTATCTTTATGGTAAATCAAACATTTAAATGTTTAAAGATAATGTCTACGAGCCTTTATTCACCTCCAATAGTAAGAGCTGTTTCCTTGACAACACTCTACTCTGCGATCAAAAGGACATTAAATCAGGTTGATTAAATGAGTCCCGATAAACTAATATATTCTTTCTTTAACATGTTCAACTTTGCTTGTTATAAACGTTGAAAATTATTTTCTTTTCCATTAATGCAATATGGCCGAAATAACGGCCGTACTTTGTATAGGGCGAAGAATAGAACATGTGCCCCCCCCCCACACCTATTAACTATCATACTATGTGACCATTATAACATAATGTGCTGTCTATAATATCAAGGACTTATATACATATATGCAAGGACTTATATGTATATAATTCCTTGATATATGTATATATAAGTCCTTGATAATATGTGTATAATATCAGTAAAACGAATGGAATAGATTTCCATGCCTTTAAAAAAGACATGAATAAAGTCATAGTTTACTAAATAAAATAGTGTTTTCCCAATTATTGTTACAAAATGGTCAAAGTCGGGACCGCACTCTTTAGAACATAGGTCGCAGAATAGAATTGTCAAAACGATTATGAATTAAAGCACAAATAGCTTTTAAAACAACTGATTACTAAGATAATGTATAGTAGGCATTGTATTTTTATGTTTAAACGCTCAATATATCATAAATGTAGACGGTTGTCGTCTGAAGATATATACAAATACATTAGCAATATTCTCTATTAATAAGGGAAGTAACTCGTATGGTCATGTTAGATATTGTTGTACGAGTTGTTTCCCTTACACCATTTATTGAGCAGACGAAAGCTCTTTAATTTGGAGGTAAACGGTGTATTGGTAGAAATATTCAATATTATTTACAATAATTATACTGGCTAACAGTTGCCATTTACTGAAGTTATTCTACAAGAAAATGGACATTAGACAATATCTCAAGATATCCAGGAGGCTAATGAACTCGATGCATTTGAAATCAACTCATGACAAATCAACGGCATGTTCAGTTCACATTTGCTTTTGTGTACCTGCGTCTTGGACAAGTCAACTACAGTACCAGGATTCTCAATAAGTGTGTAGCCAACAGGCCCAAAAGCTAGACTAACACGCCAGCTAGGGGGGGTCAGGGCATTTTCTAGCAATATTTTATAAACTTTTGAGATTCCTAACCGGCCCAAACACATTTCTAAGCGGCTAAATTGGGCTGCGGCCTGCCGTTATTGAGAACCCTGCAGTACACATTATTTTATATGATTATCATAACCAACATATTTCAGACTATCCTTTCGCTATAGAGTGGTAGTTCAACAGTATAGGCTTTTTTCTATACTTGAACCTTTACATCACACTTGCTAGTTCTTGGTCCAATAACTAAATTGGTCTTTTTTATTTCATCTTGTTGACCATTTTATTTATGGATTAGGAATTGTCCTCTTTCAAAGTCAGCAGCTTAAGATGCTTGTTCATGTGCCTATTGAATCAGATCATTTCACATGCACTCCGGAATGCTACAAACTTAATCCAAAGCATTAACCAGGAAACTAAGGGTTGTATGAAACATCGGCAAAATATTTGATAGCTTTCGACTGTTGAAGGTATATTTTAGGTCATATTGATAGATTATACTATAATTCATCAAATTGTACACAAGTTTTATGAATATTTGTAAACGAACGCGACTCAGATTGAGTCGTTTATGTCAGCTTTTATAGAACAAGTGGCTTTGACGCTGAACTGCAATGTAATGCATACGTATCATCGTCAATGAAAGACCTTCGACCACACACTTGCTAGTCACACTCTCAGACAATCAAATGCAGAAAACGTTAGAAGCCAGTTAAGGGGCTTCCATGGTTATAGTAATCAATACCTTCTAACTAATTAATCTATGAACCCCAACCAGGACCATTACTTTAATACCAAGCAACAAAAAATCCTGTCAGACTGAAAGCGCAAAAATAGTATTTTACTGCGATAAACACTGTAACCCTTTATCAAATTTACCTTATCAGCGTTAACCATCTCTAACGTGTTGTGCATTGTCTATTGGTACGATATGATAGTATTAATTCGTTAATCACAATAATTTGTTATTAAATCTCTTACTAAACATCAAACCTGGGCATTAATGAACCGTACAAATTCACGATTTTGATTGGCTGTCAAAATTTAATGTGATGCATTGATTAATCGAAATTCGTTGATTTCATGAGACGATAATGATCTGACACTTTATTGTTAATTACTCTCTTACACAAAATCACAGTAAGTGTCATTTTCGAATTAAGACAATAGACTGCTGCCTTATTTGATGACAGATTTCAAAGTGGTTTTAGGTATTTTGTAGCTGAAATGTTAATCTAGTACATGTAGTACCGTGCCTCAGAATTTTGATGCTTGTTTTCATTTTTTAATTATGCTGTATTACGTAATAAACAGCAAGTTCAGGATACAAAATTTCTGTTACAGTCAAGTATCTAACTAACGCATATTATCAAAAATCTGAGGCACGATTCCCTGCATTATACATTTATAGTCATTTTAAGGCTATTTGTTGTAACATATTCCAATATACAGAGATTTATCGTTGTTCAAAAATGTGTAAATTACGTGCGATATTGGTTTATAGCAGACTAAACAAACGTAACATTTGTTCTACAACACTTGCTATGGACTTTATAAAGTGTTTTTTTTTTCAGAAAATAATTATGGTTTAGTTTTTAAATCTATAAATTGGTGAAACTTGATATGATCAGACATCCAAGCCTGATACCTTAAGGTTTTATTTTGTTGAGTATACTGTAATATGTAGTGTATATATAGTGGAATTTGTATCTAAATGCCTATACATATATACATGTATATCTTTTAAGAACTTGCATACCACTGAGAGAATCTGACAAATGACTTTTTTGTTATGAAACAAACTTGTTTTTATAGCATTTAGACCAAATTATCTCATGAAAGTATTTGTTTTTATTACCCTTATTTCTTTGAATTTTAGGTAAATATCCAGAAGCAAGATTATAGAAATCATCAAAACGTATATGATATGACGTATATCATGGCAATGTTGGTGTGAAAATATTGTTGTAAAATTCAGCAAAGTTTGCGTAGGAGTATGACAGCAAATAGAACTGTGAGTATACAGTACTTAATTCAATGTGAAACTTGTTTTGATGATCAATTGAAAACAACCAATGTGGCAAAATATTGGCTTTGTAATTATCAGCACAATACATGACACTGCAAACATTCTTAGTTGTAATAATGTCATATCGTTCTATGAAAATTTGACATTGTCTACTCCTTGTGGAATGGTAAGTTAATTAGTACTGGTAAGAATACAGCCCAGGAAAACTAGTTAGGTGAACACGCCTCTTTATATAACTGAAATATTGCTGAAAAAGGCATTACACCCACTGAAAACAAACAGTTGCTGTAACTTCTACTTTGCTGCCTGAGTAATTTTCATATTCATACAATATTAATCACCATGTGCAGCTTAATTTAGAAGAAAATAGGACTATATATATTTGTATATTGTAGGAGTTAATACACTAGATTTTGTATAAGATAACTTCTATATAATGAACTGAATATGCATTCATTTTCCTGCTTCTGTGATATTTTCTGACTGACAAACGGTTAATCATAATTTTTTTGATTACAATAGAAATATGATGAACATAGGATTGTTGGATGCTCTTATATTTTGGATTAAAGTCCCTGTATGTGTTTCAATTACATTATAGGTCAGAATATTGCAGTACAAGTATGTCTAAGAGTTCCTGATTGATAAGAAGTTACTTGTAGTGTTGGGAGCTAGGATATATGGGTGCATCATCAAAAACAGATTGCTGACTATAGGCCATAAGATCCTTCTTCTACAGATGAGTCGCTCCAGCTCTACGCTTTTATTACAAACACAATGGTTTCAACAATGTTCCATAACATGAGATTTGTGCATGATTCTGTTGGGATTTTCTACTTTTCTAAGATACGATGAAATTCAACTTTCATAATAAAGTAAAAAAAAGTGTTTTCAGTTTTCTATTTCTTTTAATTGCCAAGAATTGTCTTGGACGTAACTTTGACCTTTTGTATATTTCAATACTAAACTTGGAACTTAAGAAATTTGAACAATTTTGACAGTGAAGTTTGACCTATGGTACCTAAGAAATTTGAGGACTACAATAAAAAAGATGTTTCAGGTGGTTTATGTTGGGGCATTAGGCTCGCAGTTTCAGACTATTTTATGTAGTTGTGTATTTCTTGACCTTGATCTTTAAACTACAAGTATGGGTGATTTTCATGACACATCATTTCATTGAAGTGAACTTTTATACCAACTTATTTCAAAGCCCAGACAAGGAAAATATATTTGACCAAATGTGTAATCTTGACCTTTGACCTATGGATCTGGGTGTTGCCCAGGACACATGGTCTCATTGTGCTATGCCAAGTCATTTTCAAATAAGTCAATGCATAAGGGAGATACAGCCCGGACAAGGTCTGTAATATTTTTTTTAATGTTTGACATTTAAGTGTGACCTAGAACTTTAGCCTGCAGACCTGGGTCTTGCACATGACACATTGTCTTATGATGGTAAATATTTCTGCCATGTAATTCCAAAATCCATCAAGAAATGACTTACTTTTGAACAAGCCACAGTTATATTTGCAGCCCCATTAGCAACCATCTTCTTCTGTGGAATACCAAAATATATCAACACATATCCCTATAATATAGAGTATTAGTTTTATTTAAGTTTTGATAAACTGCCAGTAAACTGCACAGTATTGTAGTTGCAAAAAATACAGTTATATTTTGAATAAACTTGCACCTTGTAGGCATGGCTTGTTTGCCAAGAAACATTTTTTAATTATTTTCTGTATACCAAACTAGTTACATGACTTGACACAGCCATCCGTTTCTGTAGAATTCACATATTGTGATTACTGATAATATTGTATCCAATTCTGCAAAAAAATGTAAACAATGTAAGTGGAATGGTCACTCTTTTATACCAGGATGCAATGAAACAGGATACTTGTTATTCTATTGGTTACCAAGGCATATTTTCATGAACATGAAGAGTTCAAAGCTGAACAGTGATATAGAAAACAAAAATGTATACTTTACATTATACTGCAGTGGACTGGTTCCTATCTCAACAAAAGCAGGACCACTAATAGCGATGTCGTCTGCACCATCTAGATTTATATCCACTACAGCTACAGAAGTTCCAAATCTTGACTGAGCCTGAAATAAAAATTTCTAACAATTACCTCCAAAACATTCCTAACCCTCAAGCCAAAAAGGAAGACAATGATCGTAATTATTTACCAAGACCATAAAATAAATGAGCATGCCTACATAGCTCAAAATATATAGAGTGGTAGCCTGGTAGGTCTACAGACCTTCGTTTTGAGTTCAGATCAAGGGTACTAAGCAAATCCTCCGTGAAAAGTTTTCAGGGTACTGAATTCTATGTGACAAACACATAATGTCGAGGGTATGGAACAAATTATCTGTGACAAACTGGTTAATACAATCATAATGTCCAAGGTCATTCATCCCCCACTCCCACCACTCATGGGGAGAAATTGGCAGTTATTCACAGAGGACAAGGTTAGCCCAGGTACAGAATCCAGGAAGTCTTGATAGATCTCTGAACCATCAGTTGGTATATAACAGAATTATTGTTGAAAAAGATCAAAATTAATATCAAAGCATCATGTCAAAAAGACAGGTTAGCACAGTCGTGCATGTACTCTGCACAAAAAAGGAAAGTACTTACTGTTCCCCATCCTTTCAGAATTTGACCTTGACCTGTACTTTCAAGAGTATCAAGGTCAGAGTTTAAGGTCACAGGAATACCATTGTCATCACCTGAAATTTACCAAATAATACCTACTTAGGAATCAAACTTAGCGTTTGTTTTTAAAACATTGGAATACAATGTATAATATGTTTATCAATTGTTGTAAACTTTACAAATGTTTGCTCTTGTGTTATAATAAATGGCCATTTGTCTGAATGGATCACACTACATAGAGGCTGTCGACAGAGGCGAAATTAGGCTAATCAAATAGAGCTCTTGATCTCACCTTTATGCAGATGAACCCTTTATGCTAGATGGTACAGAACTTAGTCTAAGAACTATAATGTCTGTTTTATGATTTTATGCTAACATTTTTTAACTACACATGAACAACAACAAACAAAAGCAATTTGGATAAGCTCTTATAAAAATAGAAATACTATAATATGTCCAGAGCTTGGTCTTAATTGGGAAATGAACCATTTTAAACTTTTAGATATAACTTTTTCAAAAGACTTACAAGAAATGGTCTCACTTATTTGTGAGATAAAGATTCAAGAAATAATAAAACTACTTGCAATCTGGAACAAGGTATGTTTTTAAAACACAATGCCCCCTTCAGGTGACCTTTGACCTATTGACCTTAAAATGCACAGGACCTGTAGATTGTCATGAGGAACCTACATAATTTTTTATGAAGTTTGATGACTGTAGATGGAAGCGTTTTGATTTTATAGGCAAGGTTAAAGTTTGGGACAGACAAACAGATAATTCAGTCAATAAGATCCAGCTACAATAAGATATAATTAGCACCTAAACCATTTGATAACGAATGAATGCCGGAACCAACACAAATTAAACTCATCACCTCATTAAAACAAGGAATGTAGAAATATTTATGACAAATCAGTAACTTAAAATATTATTTCAAAAGAAATGACAAAATGGGAAGTTGAGTTAAATTTACCTGAACAAATGATGGAAATACATTTATAACATCCCTTTTAAGGTCACTAAGAACTCAAATCTACAATGGTTCCAGTATAATATAAATCATAGAAGCTTTGGTGCAAACCACTTTTATTAATACTAACCAAAGTGGGATTAAAAATGATAATTTTTGTCAACAAGATATTGAAACTTTAAGTCATCTACATATTCTATATAATTATCTTTTAAATGCTTAATTAATAAGAATAATAAACAGCAAATAATTATACTATTTTATAATAGTATAAAATGACAACATACATGTACAACAAACTATTTTATAAATAATCAGTCTTTTATAATTTCAAGATTTATAATTATTGTAGACCAGTAGAATCAACATTTACAGAATCAACAGTTAAAAGTATATTATTTGAAAAATGACTAGAAAATACTTTATACTGACAACTATGTTATTTGTGCTTCATATAATGTGAACATTGCTGTAGAAATAAATAGTTACAAACAAAGTTGTAAACTGTAAATGAACCAATCTGACTGAAAAACTTGAACATGTTTAGTAAAATATCAAGCCTTCTAACAGTCAATGAAAATATTTCTTATCCAGATATAAATCATGAGTCATGTTGTGTGATTAAATTGACTTAAATAATTAAATAATTCATAACACTATACTCATTCTGTACCATAGATAATGTAAACACGTCCTTCCTGTGGACTCCCAGGACTGCCATACCCAGGGGCACTAACAACTAGGTCTGGTTTTCCATCAAAATTTAGATCTCCAGTGGCATAGGATCTACAATAAGATTAATTTCTCAACTTATCTTTCTTCAATACAAGGGAGATAACTCTAGAGTATATCATAAATATAAGGGAGATAACTTTAAGTCTATAAAGAATAAAACATCAATACAAGGGAGACAACTAAGTAGTATATGAAAGAACAAATCATCAACACAGAGATACATAATAAATAAAGAACATTTCTTACTCTCCAAGTTTAGCATTATCATTCTTCACATATAATATATGATCTGGCTGTTTAACTTCGTTACTCTGTAATTTATTCTTTCTCTTATATTTCAATGGTGTAGATTTATTCATCTTGTTCTTCAACTTTTCCTGAAAGAATACATAAACACAAATGTAAGTCAGATGCAAAAACTACAAGAAGTAAATACTTTGTAAAACTATTTCACCATTCAATAGTCACAATGTACAAAATGTTCACCTCTTCATGATATATACCCGTACCAATGATTAATATCTTCTATTTTATGGAAACAATGCATAATATTTTGAATATCATTAAAAACTAAATTTACTATATGATTAGAGAACATCTCTAGATGTTTAAGAGATATCAACAAGGGGCTGAATTTCTGACTTAAACGGTAACCTAAAAAAATTCTAAGCAGGTGATATGTAAATGACATTATTAACATTCAAACTCAACTTCCAGCAATTGTTTGGAGGTCAGTATCTTGATTGGCATTAATTAGAGACCCTACTCCCAGAGAAAGCTATAAGACAAAAATTTCAACCATTACTTCTTTAAAGTCTCCAGAAGAAAATTTGGAATGATTTGTTTAATTCATCTCAGTCTAATAACCATGTAACTGTAAACTAAGCTTCTACAAAAATGTTCAACTTTCATCCATATGTTGCTGTCTCTTTGTAAAGTATATACAATGTAACAGAAAAATTGTTAAAAATCGATATTGAACCCAATGAAAACAATAATTTCATACCATGTATAATGGAGAAGGTTTAATTCTGATTCCACGAAGTTCTCTAGTTACTATAACATCATCATGTGTTACACCATACAGTGATGGTTGTATGAAGAATCCATTCTTCCCAGGATCCTTGTAGCCAGTCAACTTGCTGGATGAGTTACAGTGTAAAAACAGAGTACTCTTTGGAATATCACAAACTCTATATAATAAACAAAGTATTACATGATGACGATTTATAGACAGCTGATGAAAAAATTATTGTTTAATGAAAATATAATATCCACAAAGTACCACTTGTATGTTCAGTGTAAATGTCAGTCTTTAAAATTCCAATTGTCCCTTTGCATATAAACTGCTAAAATAATTTTAGTTTAAGTACCTAAGCCAAACCACCAACTAATCATTTAGGTCTGAAACTTGCATATAGTAGACATTAATGAATATCAATAAATTATTTGAATAGACTTATATATGAATATTTTGTTGTTTTATTTCTTCATTAATTACTCCAATGATTTTTGACAAAAGAAAATTGAGAGTTGTACAACTCATGAAAAGACTACGGTACCTTGTTCCCTTCTCAAACATGGTTATTGTTTCCTGCCATATTCTGTTTGTCCAACCAGCCATATCATCTACACCACCAATAAAAAACTTCTCTAACTGATCAACTAGAAATGGACTCTGATTGGCATAGTCTCGGAACAACTGAAAGAATCAATTTTTTTTGTCCGTGCATGTTCATACATTTCATAAACTTTGTCATATTGATTGTTTGTTTATCATCGTTAGATGGCCCATTCAACAGTTATGGTCATTTCAGAGCAGCCCTAGAGAGGGGATATAAGATACACGAGAACCAGGCTTTTATATACCAACTCATATTTTGAATAATTTTCCTGATTATTTATCTTGCCCAGTGTAAAGCATCGATACATGTCTCATTGATTTCCTGTGATTTTCAAAACATAGTACTGGGCTCGGTAATGGGTATAGCGACATTGAAGAAGCCTGTGTCAAGATTCGATCCTACAACCTTTCGATTCATAGTCCACCATGTTACCACTAGATCACTGATCCACCCCCTGCATATTTATGGATATAAGTTCTTTGTTATATTTATGGATATAAGTTATTTGTCATATTTATGGATATAAGTTCTTTGTTAGGTCAAATAGTAAAATGAAGGAAACTAACCTCCTTAGCTGCCAGGGCTTCAGCCAATCTGTTAAAATGAAGTTTATTTATACATGAATTGAGAACATAGGTAATAAATTTTAATTATCTATACACATTGTAAACCATACGTCTAAATCACTTTAAATATAATAAACAATTAAACATAATGACTTACACGTATCATGTAAAAAACACAATTTAGAGCTTACATGTTCTTTCATAATTAAGAAATAATCACACAATGTAACAACATAATCAGTTCCACTGATAAAAACTAAATACATAGAATTCTAAACATGTCAAGAAGTGAGGGTTTTTTTTCAAATCATTAGTAAAATAATTAAATTTAAAAAATGTGTCTGACAAAATAATTGCCGTTTATGTGAATAAATATAGAATGGGTAAACATTTGGAATTGAAAAAGCAAGGTTATAATTATGAGGGAAATTGAAGGTCAGGTAAATATACTGTATAAGTTCACATTATAATGAAGGTCAGGTAAAAAGTGTATCAGAGGAAATTCCAGCATGTATGTTGAAGCACTTCACAAACTGAACAAAGTAAAATTATTACAATTAGGTAACAACTACCAAACATAACTGTAATAGAATGTCAATGGATACAACAAAGGTATGTGGTGCCATGCACCAGGAAAAATATATAAAATATTACCATGAAAATAGTTGGGTGTATGAAGGAAAATATAAGTATTTCCAAGAACTAAGTATTTCCAAGAACTATCAGTCTGCCAGGTGATCAGGAATCCAGACTGGGTTGCCAAGGAAACAATAAGAATAATACCTCGCTAGAAAAAGTGTTAATGAACAATCTTGTATGATAGATTCTGGCATCTTGCTGGAGTTACCATTATAATAGTTGGTATAAATTTCATATAAATCTTCTATAGGAATATACCTGTATGAAATATGTTACTATATTTGCATGAAATACATAATGTCATAAAAGTTACATGTACATGCTCTAAAATGAGATATGTTGGTGCTTTTATGGTGGAACTCAATTCAAAATATGAAGTTTAACACACACCGAATGTGAACCCTCTAATTTAAGAAGGTACTCTTAGTTTGACAAATGAACAAGGTTTTAGAAAAAACAATTTGAAATTAATCTGCATAGGTAAAGGCAGTATTTTTCCGACTTAAAGTGTTTCTATTTCAAATCAAACATTAAAGACATTGATTTCCACCAGGAACTAACATATTCATCTATGTTGTACATTAATAATCCTAAGTATATATATATATATATACGTACATGCACAGTAAACCCCTAAAAATCTGACTCCCTGAAAACTGGAATTCCCCTGAAAATAGGACAAAGATCTTTTTTCGGAATTTATCCAAAGTTCTCTGAAAACTGGAATTCTTGGAAACCAGACATTTGGTCGAGCACGGAAGGGGTCTGATTTTCAGGGGTTTTTACTGTATACATATCTACACATAATAACTGATTGAACACATGATTTACCTGGCCAGGAAACTTAATACAGAACAGCCAACAATCACATCTTTTGGTATTTGGTTTGTTGTACCATTATAATTGTTGTATATAAAATACAAGTCGTCCATAGGAATATACCTTCAGAAATACAGGCAATGTCAGATAGCAACATGATATCATAATGTCAGATAACAACATATAATGTCAGATAACATCAGGTAATATCAATAACATCAGGTAATATCAATAACATCAGGTAATAACAGATAACATCAATTTATGTGAGATAACACTATGATACATGTACATGTAGGTCAGACAGCATCATTTAATTTCAGACAAGGCTGTGTAATGTCAGTCAACATCATGTTATGTCAGACAAGGTCACATGATACCAAATGATGTAAACAAATGGCATAGATTTGGAAAGCCTGCCATCAGTTCTATATACTTAACAGACATGATATCAAAGCTATTAATATGTCATACAAGTCAAACACATACAAGATGCGGTCTTCATCAAACAATTAAATATCAATTATACTTGTATACAAAAAGCCAGAAACATTCCTCAAATATCACATTAGATAAGAAATATTGAAAAGAAAACTTCTCATCTTCTGATAATATACTCTGAATTATATCATTCAAGGTTCATACATTTGAAGATATCATAATGATAAATTACAATATTATAAATGCACCAAACAGAAATGCTAAAATTAATAAAAGAATAAATATGCAGTCAAGCCTGCGTTGGCAGCCACCACCCAATAAAGGTCATCCTGTGAATAAAGGTCATTCTTTTAAAACCATCATGGAAAATCAAGAACTATAATGACCTCTGAATAAAGACCACCTGTCAATAAAGGTCACATTTTATCTTTCACAAGGTTGGCCTTTAACTGTTCACAGTTTTTATTTTAATTACAAGCATTTTAATCTTAGCAATCTGATATCCTGGTTATAGGCTTTGAGGGCAAAACAGCCACAAAACAATATGAGACGAAATTCAGCATAATAGAACAACAGAAAGTGAGAGAAAATAGTAAAGCTTTAAGTTCCAAAGTCTTAGATATATAAGGTAAACATGAAATACTTACCATCCTTGATCTAGTGGTATATAACTGGTGTCCATTTCATAATCTGTTAATACGTCACCACCTTCAATAAAGAACACATGACATCAATGAGCAAGTACAGTAAACCTCTCCAAAGCAACACCCTTTGGGAGTAGCAAAATTATGTTGTTGTTGAGAGGTTGTTGCTCTGTAGAGGTTAAATTTATAGTTAAATTGGCAGAGGGAAAAAATCATGCTGTTGAAGGGAGGTTGTTGCTGAACAGAGGCCTGCTCTGAAGAGGTTGTACTGTACAAACATTACAAAGTAGTATGATGATTGTATTTACATAAAGCCCATGGTAAAATGGTTACATTCACAGAATTTAACTAAGCAAACTTAGGAGTGTGCAAAGGTAGGTATTTATAAAAAGTACAATGTTCTGTTTGGTTGACATGCATTAAAAAGTGTAAATTAGTAGGTTTAAAAGGAATAGCCTTTTGTTTTATTGGCATTCATGGTATAACTCATATAAATTCACTCGGTAAATTGCCAAACATCTCATATGGAACAATACTGAAAAATAATCGTCTTAATCGATGTTGTTATCTCCCTTGAAACGACTCGATAAACCACAATCAGATAACAATTGCCCAGTTTAACTCTATATAGATGATATAGGGAAATAATTTAAAACTTGCTATAAAATCTTTATTCGGTAAATGCCAATATATTACCACATATGACATTGTAGATAAAATCATTACCTTTCAAATGGTGTAATTTAATTTAAAATAACTATCTATCTTGGGCAGTATTTTTGCACTTGTATGAAATAGGTAAAACGGTTCAAAATTTACTCTATGTTCTATGTAAATATTGAAGAAAATTATTTTTTGCCAAATTTCAGACTAAAAATTGACAAACAATTCATAAGTTGCCAATAAATTACCACATATGACATTTTAGAGAAATTCTTTTCCCGTAAAATGATATAAACCAAAATAAAATAAATATACATCTTGTACAGTATTTTTAATGATTTGTAACACCATGTTTTGACAAATATTGCTTTAGTTTGAGCTCGATCTTCGGTAATTTCCGGTTGGCCGATGTTTACCGATGCATGTACAAAATTAGCACATTAGCTTATACACATTAGAATGTAGATATATCCTTAAACAGCTTTATGGTAGAAAATCCCTTGTAGACGTAAATTTAAGTTCTTGTGAATTTGAAAAGATGCATGAAACAATATATCAATAAAAATCGTGATAATACCGTATTTATTTTGCTATATCGATCAAGGACTTATGTATGTATATATATATATGCCCTTGATACGATCTAATATTTATTTCCATTGTACATGTACTGAATTGTTATTTATTAAATAATTGCATTAAATTTTATTTCATGTACTCATAGTTTTGTGCATGTTGTAGTGGCGATGAGCTGTTATATTTAAGTTCTATTGTAATAAGATAAGATATTGTAAATTGATGATTCCAGTAGACAATTATGGCGTTATTGTAAGGAAAGTTTTGAGTATTTTTTTATAAAGTTAATACAAATTCTACTGCGGTAGTAAATATCTCAAGAGTGAATCATTCTAAACAGAAATTTTCATTTTTTTTGGGTAAAAACTTAAAGCATTCTATTTTTTAAATGATTAAACGAGTGTTTATTATACGTACAGTTCTAATATTTAAGTTTAATAAATGTACCAAAATCTTTATTATTCACCATGATTGTTTCTGCGCTTTATTTTAGTACGAACTGACATATACATGTAAATAGTTTTCAGTTTCACTTTATTCACAAAGTCGATTAACAGTTTTAATGTAATTAGAATTGAGCAGGTCTTCTGATTGTTGTTTCGAAAATGTGCGAAATACGCCATTTAAAAAGCGATAATTTTTTATTTAGATATTTTTGATATTGAGCATCATGTAAATATTGATAGTCAGTATTTTGATTTTGTTAAGAGTTTTATACCATTGTTTGTACATTATGTTCCTCATATTTTCACGTACGCGTGAAGTGAGAAGGATTTTGACTTTGAGGAAATTGTTCAAGAAACAATTACAACTACATATATAAGTCCTCGATCTTTGTTCTAGACTATTTAGATTATGTTTAAATATTCTTATTACACCCAGCCAGTGTAAATTAATGCTAATTCTGGGTGTTAATGATTAATGGATCAAAATCCGAATTGTCTTTCTATTTCAAAGTCATACACGACATATTAATTTATCAATGTTTTACTCATTTTATGGCTAAGACACAATAAGCAACACATAAATTATATTAAATTTTACATGCATACAAACTTTCGTTTTCGAATACTTGTACTAAGAAAATTGGTTCTCGTGCTATATAACGCTATTAACAACCAAATTAATAAAATAATATAATCATGGATTTTCGGATTTTAAAAAAAATCAATAAAAAATAATAATATTTTTTCTATAACTGCATTAACATCTTGCCAACTATGCTGGCATTTTCTCTGTTGTACAAATTATACTATCGATGTTCATACACAGATAATTACGTATATTACAGGCTTGTATAATACCACCCGCGGTTTTATTGCCTATCGATTTCCTGGGGCTATATTGGTGACACGGTAAATTTTGACCAGTATCAGTGTTCTATCAGATGACCTAAAGGGAAACAATCCAATAGTTGGTATCAGCTTAATCAGCTCGATCTCAAAAGGGAGACTACTTACGGAAATTGACCAAAATTGTTCCATATGTGAAGATAATATATTCACACAGACCTTACACAAAAGAACAGAGATAATGTCAGAGCATCTTTATGAGATCTAAATGAAGTCATGCCTAACTAATAAATCTAGAAGCATGCTCAATTTTCTTTTTGTATTTCGAGTATTCAAACCCATGTTCAAACATGTATTTATCCATACAATTAGCTGTTCTATTGATTGAGTGATGTGATTAATGAAAAGAAACATTCAATGACACAGACAAGCAGACAAAACTCACCAAAATCACCAACTGGGTGAGCTTTACTGAATTCACCATAAAAATTTACCTGAAATGGTAAACAACAAAATGCATATACACTCAAACTTGTGAACAAAATTATTAAGGCAATTTAGAAAACAGTGATTTGAAGCAAATCATTACTTACACTTATACAGTTTAATTACATGCATAGATCAAGAATAAACTTACAAAATATCAAGTGTCAAATATTGTTAGTCAAATAATGAACGGTTTCAAAGAACAACACAAACTATGAACATTTTATAGCCTACATTAGCCATTGATTGAAGAAATCCTTGTTCTATACCCAGACTGTGCCACAATATGTCAGCAACTTGATGAGACACAATACCAAATGTGAATACAACTAACTTCTCAGTTGCCTGTAATTTATAATACATGTATATACTAAGAATACAGGTAGAAGTTTGTACATAGAACATGCATAGATGACATTTTATCCCAACCAAAAATAGATGGATTAACTACTAATAACCAGCAAATAACATGACATATTCCACAGCACTAAGAATAGTACAGTTCAATGTATGAGTAATACTGAATGGCACTGAAGGACCCTGGATTTCAGGCTAGGGGGGTATGTGTAATTAATTCAACGCTATTTCATTGGATGATACATGCATTTCAATTCTATCGTTGGTCATGGCATTTTATAAAGATTTGTTTTTCATACCTCATCCCATGGTTTAGGATATTTGTCATTGATATAATTCACTGTAGCATTTAGAAATGGTGCCCAGTGTGTGTCTTCAGATACATCATGGTATTTACCTAAATTATAACATGAAACATAAAGATATATATATAAGCCAATGATGAAATGATTAAGCAATTTATATCAAGAATAAATAAATTATCTTTTCACAAAAAATAGCAGAATGAACCTTACTGCTTCTTTTTCAAACAAAACAACAAATTGATAGCATTTGACTTTTAGCCAAGAAGTAAGACATACTATTTATAATCAAAGTTTAAATTATAAATATGACTTGTATTTAACAGTAACAAACAATTATTTACCACCAGCACAGATATCACTGTAGTAGGAATCTGGGTATGGACTACCAGCCATTAATGCATCATTATGTGTCTGTATCAGCTGTAAGACAAAGCTAATATATTCAATTTATAAACAATGAGAAAACAAATAACACAGTAGGGGAAATATTGAGTGATGACACAATAGTACATCCTACATTCTCTCAATAATGGTCTCTGTACAATAGAATCGTATACAGTCAAAGCATTTTGTCTTCCTCAAGGGTGACCTTTGTTCATAGGTTAGACCATACACCTGAAATTTTAAACAACCTAAACTTGTATCAAAATAGCCAGTACAGATATGGTCATCATATAATCTGTCTGCCATAAAATACTTCCATATCATATGCAGTACAGTGCACCTTTCAAGTATTGTCATTTATAAATACATTCATTTTACCTTAGCATAATCAACAGAACTACCCGAGTCATCTCTGAAGAACGTCTTTGCTCTGTGGCCTAATAAAATAAAATATTTAACATACAAAATATTTATACATATATAAAAAATATTACATATTTAAAGATTTACAGCAGAAAAAATCAGTTAATTTTCAAGTTAGCTAGTTTTCGATAAAAATTTGGATTGCTTTTCTTATTCTTTTGTCCGATTTTGGGGGGATCAAATTGCTCGTGTTGGACCCCTTTTCTTCACGTCTTCAGACAGGAAGAAATATATTACAGTATACCTAAGCAGGTAGTTGTATTAACGGTAGATGCAACTAAAAATCCGGTCAAAACACTTGTCGTTATCCACGCGCGCATGCGCAGTCGCATTGAAAAGAATGGACATATAGTAAAACTTTTATTGATTTATGCCGTATCAATACTTATCTTCGGAAAATATTTATGGTATAATGTAATATTTAAGTACTTTGAGATTAAGCATGCATGAATAATTTTGATGTATCGTCTTGGAATTAGGCTAAATTAATGGGAAAAAGTTTGACATTGCCGTTCGAGTATTTTGAAAAATGGCGGAAAATTGGCAGAAAGACGTGAATAAGTGGTAAATTGGTGCAGAACAGGCGTAAAGGCCGATGAATGCATTTGTTCAAAATCAATGTTTTTCAATGATTGATACATTAAAGAATCATCTGCATTGATTTGTAAGGCGATTTTGTTGACAATGTTTCCTCTGTGTAGTTGTGAAATTTCTCTAAAAAGGGGTCGAATTGACCACTTTGAAAAAATGTATGCCTCTTACTGCGACATACATGAAGTGGTTTTCCTCACTTCTTATACCAAAAATGATACTGGGAACACTTACTGCACACAATCTTCTGTTACTTCCAATATTTATTAAATGTTTTGGTAAAAAGATAATGATCATTTAACTAAAACATGTGCACAATGTCGGGCATTTTTTTCACCACAGCGCGAAAAACGAAAAAAAAAATCTCATTAAACTCGTCATTTCTTGATCAATTTATAAGATAGGGAAACAATAAGTACATTTCTAAAATCAGCTATCTTTCAGCTTTTTAACATGGTTACTTAAAAAACAATCGGTTAATGATTGACAAAAACATGACAATTTTATTTGAACATGTACACAATATCGGTCATGTTTCCACCACGGCGTGATAAACGAAAAAAAAAAGAATCTCATTTAACTCGTCATTTCTCGATCAATTTATAAGATAGGGAAAAAATAAGTACACTTCCAAAATCGGCTATATTTCAGCTTTCTAACAAGGTTACATTGAAAAGAATTAGTCCATAAATAATAAAACAACTGCCATTTTAATAACAGGCGTCTAATACTCTCCCGCTATGCTACGGTACTACATCGCTAAAACAATAGAATATCGATTAATTATTGATCATCTATACACCAGCTAGGCGACGACACCTTATGTTAATACATATACGATTATCGAGGAAGTTGCATCTACCTCTATACAACTACCTGACCTAAGTTAACCATTAATTAGACATCAAGATAAAGAAAATAACTATAACAGGATGCTACTTACTAATCTCAATATGTGTTATAACTCCACATGCATCGCAGGAATTTACAAAACATGTCACCACTAAAACATGCAGTAATATTAACTTCAAAGTTGTCGATAAACTTTCTTTGACGTCCGACATTTTGTATCCCATCACATTATAGGTCACGTGACAATGCTTTGATCATGTGATGTTCCGGTGAACACGATAATTTGTACGCTGTCTAAAGATCCTAGGTGAGATACGCACAATTTCACTGAACACAGTTCATGTTCTTGATGATTATTTACGACCAGTTCTTTATCAGTAATACTTAATTTAAGTTTTTGATATTATCATACACTGTTTTGTTGAATGTTTGTGATGTTATTATACATTTGAGCTTGCAAATTTTAATATTTATAAATGTAAATGAATTAACATATGGGTTGTCATTTAATGATTTAGTCCAAAGAGGAAACAATTGGTTCGAAAATTGTGGCTTTCAAAGAGTGCAAGGCTATGTTTAATCAAGGACTTGCAGTGTGTATGTATATGTCCTTGTATGTATATAAGTTCTTTGTTTAAACCTTAATACAGAGGCGCTGCCAGGGCGGCCGCCCACTATTTTGGCAAAAAAGAATTGTTAAAAGCCTTATTCACCCCCTCCCAAACCCATCCCCTCTGCCCCCCATGTCAAATTGCTTCCGATGCCCCTGTAATATATTGGTGATATAAGTTGAGCTTTCTATACCTGGCTATCGGTATATGTTTAATTGTTACAAACAGTTGATGAATCGTAATTAGGGTTTTTATAGTAAAGTTCAGATTTAATCGCTACAATCTTGTGCAAAGTACTTAAATTAGATCTGTGGTCTAGCCAGAAACAAATTTAAGCCGAGGAACTCTAGAAAGTAGGGAGGTCCAGGGTCACTCTAGGGGAGAGTAGTAGAAGGAAGAAAATAATGTACCCGATGTGGGGCTCAAACTTGTGACCTCCTGTTTGCAAGTCAGATGCTCTACCAACTGAACTAATTGGGCTGTAGAATATCCCAGTCAATTATGAATACAATATACCACACTGCTACATTTCTCCTTCCTTTGTTTTCAAAGTAATTAATCGTGACTTGTACCACATGCTGTTTAAACTAACCCAGTCGTTTGCTTCACCCTAGCTCTAGTATTCCAAGGCTAGTCACACACTCACAGCACCATATGTAATAGGAGGAGGAAAATAATGTACTCGATGTTGGGCTTGAACCCTCGACCTCCTGCTAGCAAGTCAGCCAATTAATGAATATACCACACCGCTACAGGGGGTCCAGGGGCATGCCCAACCTCCTACCTACCTAGAACATCTCTGATGGTGTTTTGAAGGTCACATTAACCATGTGTATGTTTTAACCCAGAATTATTGGAATAATGGACATTATATATGGTTAAAATTGTAATAATAAAGTTTTACTTTACCATGTACTATCGAGGAAATTGATGCTCAGAGCTAGTACACGAGTATATGATAAAGAATATATATACATTTTAATGCGTTCTATTCGTTGTAAAACAATCCAATGAATGTTTTGGAATTAATTGAAAAATTTATCATTTATTGCAGTGCAAATTTTAGCAGAGGCAGCTCAGCGTACATGCTTACGATGCTGTAGATATTAGTTATCATACATTTACTGTCATATGATTTGATGCAATTATATTGCACTAGAGAAAATTGACTTTTAAAAATTAAGGCGTATTTGAGGTTGATTTAAATAATGTATTCTTTGTTCATTTTATTGTTATTAGAAATGAAAATGTGTGATACTTTCTCCACTTTCTTTTTAAAAAATTCTATGACTTGTGTTTTTTCCAAATAGGTTCTGATAATACATTTGTAATTGTATATTTCAGTTTCTGTGAAAGATGACATACTGGACTTTGATCGTGTTTGGTGTCTGTTTGATAAGCACAGTGTCTGCTTCAGGTAAAACTTTTAGTGAATGAAACATAAAACAAACTGTTATATCCCTGTGACTAAGTTTTGAGATTCAAAAGATGTAATCAGATCGAAATTTACATTTCATTGTTACAATTGGAGGTAAAACGTCTCAGGTCACATATCCCTATCCTCTGACATCCACTGTGTGAATGAATAGCTGTCAGTTTTCAAGAAACAGAGAGAGAAGGTTAATACTGACTTTCTTGCATGAAATTATTCTCTTGATTCAGATTTATGGTAAACTATGATTTTTCCGGGTTTCAGCATTCCCAAATCTTGATCATGTTCGTCCATCTGTATCACTGAAGGACCAAGGTCAAGCTGTTCATGATTTGATCTCTCGAGTTCTTGGTGTTGAAAGGTCAAAGAGTTTTAATGTTGTTGTAGTAGAAAACTTGGATCCTGAATTAAGAGATACAATAAACGTAAGTTTTGTGTAATTTTGCTGAATTAACTGAGAAGTCTGTCTTCTCTGACTGTTCTCTCAGTGGACTGTTTACTGTATTTGTGATTTAATCATTGGTTCCAAATTTCAAATCTGTGAACAAAGGCCACCCATGTGAAAGACAAAATGTGACCTTTATTCACAGGCTGGTCTTTATTTGAAGGTGACCGTTAACACAGGTTTGACTATATTAATAGCAATTGTCTCAGTTTTTGTGAATTTTATGATTGATTTGAAGTTTCTTTTAAAATAAATTGTGTGTTTGATTGTTTATGCTGAATGAAAATGTTATCTTGTTCTATAAGTATAAGTAATATCGTGAAATTATACAGTTGATATCAGACGGGAAGACAGTGAGAATATCGGCGACATCGGGTGTGTCTGCTGCTCTTGGTTTCTATCATTATTTGAAGACGTTCTGCGGATGTCAGTTTACATGGGCCGGGGAACAACTTCACCTACCATCACCTTTACCTGTTATATCAGCACCTGGTTTGATCATCAAAACAAATGATAGGTAGGTTCCTTCACTGCATCTCTTATATGGTAGGGTATGTCAGTAACTCTTCGGTAGTTAGGTCACTATATTTGGTATTTCAGTTGTCTATATTAAGAGCTGTTTCAATAAATGATTTCAATTACAGTACAACCTCTCCAGAACAACATAATTTTGCTATTCCCAAAACTTTCTCTGATGTTTAGATAGAACTGAACATAGATAATGGAGGATGGTGGACTCCTGGCATTTTGATTAGTCAAACTTTTAGTACATGAGAATATTATTGTTGAAATCATATAATTTTTTTGTCAGGTTCAGATATTACCAGAATGTCTGTACAGTGAGTTATAGTTCTGTATGGTGGAACTGGGACAGATGGGAACGTCACATTGATTGGATGGCTATGAATGGTATCAACCTCCCTCTAGCGTTCACAGGACAGGAGGCTATATTCCAACGTGTATGTATATATTTATCACATACTTTGTCTTGTTTTATTAGATGAAGTATCAGATATTTCTATTTTTCATAGAATTTATGATTTTGTTTTTAATTTCATACGATTTTTTTATTGTCTTGCTTAATTTCAATAAAACTTTTCCCAGTGATTTATATTATACAGTATGTGACTAGCAGACCTGTCTTGAATTGTATTGGTGTAAATTAATGTCTAAGATAGTGCTCAGGTAATTAGTGTCTAACATAGTATTGACCTGTTAATATAATAAGGGTCTATAAAAGTGTTCATATAATGTAGTATTGCTTCTATACATGCATGATTAAATTCGTCTGTATTGTTCATGGCTGTTGCCTAATTTCATTTGAATTATGCCAGACCAAGCCAATGATTGGTGTGTTTATACATACAGTATCATTGTCCATGTACTATGTACAGTAAAACCTCGATTATTCGAATGTCATTGGGCCCTGAAAATCATTCGGATAATCCATGGTTTCGAATAATCCATTTCAGTATGATGTACTGTTTGGAAACGATAAATTCCGTACTGTCCGTATTTTACAAGGGAGTTAAATCTCGTATGCAAACACGATGTTATTATAAGAATAAAATCAAATATATAACAAAAACTTATTATTTATCTTTGTTTTATGAATGTATATGATTTAAAAAATGAAACAATTATTCTTGTTAAATGAATACCAGCGTATTTATGGATTATGCAGAACACAATCCGACCCAAAGTTATGTCATTCACACTTTATTTACTAACGATCGACTAGGCATCGCTATCGTCACATTTTAATATCGAAGACGTAATGTTTTTCTGTTTGGAACATTTTTTCACTAAATCATCATATTCTAGTTAGTTTTGTATTAATTGTGTTCGCATTAGTTTTTAAATTTTGAATGACGCTGGAATACAGATCACCAGGTACGTACGCGTATTAACTTATTATACTCGAGATCATTGTCAAATATTCGTCGTGATTAGTATAAAATCGTAACAAACAATATGGTCAACTTAGCGATAATTAAACTGTTGACACGCTTCATGTATGAATTTATGTTACACATTGTTTGTCACACGACATTTGATTCTCAATTGGCCATTGTTATCAATTGACGAATTCGAATAATAGGTGTGAAAATACGCGCATTCGTAACTTTAGGGACCAAATAATGTATTCGGATTACACCAGGTATTCGTAAAATCCGATTCGTATAACCGGGGTTCGTTGTAGTTGAAATATATAGCGACGTAATCGGGACTGTAGATTTTATTCGGATAATACCGGGTATTCGGATAATCGGTGTTCGGATAATCGAGGTTTTACTGTATGTCATGTTTAAACTACATTGTATAAGGTATTGTATACCTGTATTATATCACTACATTGTATGATTATTTAATAGCCGGCCGGTTTTGTCATTAGACACATCAGGGCAATAATATTAAAATTGCCCTGATGAGTCTAATGATGAAACTGGTCGGTTGTTAAATAATATAAAATACATGTACCTATGGAATGTTGATTATTTTTCATTATTAATTTACTTGACTCGGATATCTTTTTAACATGTTATATATTATATTTGTATGGTTATATATATATATCAGGTATATAGAAAACTAGGGTTCACAGATGAAGAATTACAGGAACATTTTGGAGGTCCAGCTTTTCTAGCTTGGTACGTTCACTTTATTGTCATGTGTTTGTAGTATGTTGACATTATCATTGTTGAAGTTTAGTCTTCCATGTGGAATAAAAATTCCTTAAAAGTTTAGGTTAGATCTTTTTTCTGTTATTTGATAAAAGCTGTATTTGATTTTGTTTGTCCTTGTTGCACATTTTAACATCATGGCAACATTTTTTTTTTAATAATCAAAGATGGGAAAAGGATCATGGATTATCCCTGGTATAATTAATTTTATTGTTTATGTGTGTATATATTTTAAGTCTTTAAAACATACAGGGGACTCTCATTGGCTGGAACTTGGTAGATTTGAACACCCCGGAAAACTAGAACACATTCTTTGGTCCCGATTTCATATATATTCTATATAGTTATACTCCACATGGCTAGAACCACATAATCTCAAATGCTCAAACCTATAATTAGGCCATCTGACAAATATTTACTCTTATTTACACTTCTTGGTCAAGCAAAACTTTTCATGACTTCAGAATACAAAATGTAGCCTTTAAAATTTGACACGTAAACTGACACTCACATGAAGATAAAGCGTATCACTATAACAATTGTTTAAATTCATTTTCAACTAACTGTAATTAATTGTACATTGATAATTAGCATGCTTGTCAACAAATATGATTTTGTAATTATATCTAATGAGTGATTATTTTATAATTACCTGTGAAACAAACAAACCATAAATTATTACAAGATTAATGACTCGTATACAAAATATGTTTTTTTATACGTCCACAACGGTGTCCGCTCTCTAATTCAAACAGTTTTATGACCATGAGATCTAATTCAAGTTTGATAACCAGCCCAATTGGCCTAGGCACTTCTGAGTTATGGCCCTTGACGGGTGTATTTTGTGACCCAGGCCAATAAGAGTCCACCGTAGTACAAAAGGTTATATTGAATTAAATGAGTGTATGGATGCTATGATATGACTGTTACTGTACATTAATTGCTGTATCTTAGAACATAAGTTAACAACTTCTAAGTATCACATGATCATGGTGACTTAAACATAAATATATAAAACCCTCATATGTTTTCATGTTGGTCGTTCAGTAACGGAGGATGGGAGTCTAGTACTGGTTCTTCCCAGGAACGATGGTTAGGTGAACTGTCCACCTCATATGACTCTGATTGTTAAAAAGGGGCGTAAATCTCGAATAAACAAACCAATCCATTTCAGGGCTAGAATGGGTAACATTCAGGGATGGGGTGGCCCCATACCCCAGTCCTGGATAGATGGACAACTTGCCTTACAACATAAGATACTTAACAGGATGAGACAGTTAGGGATGATTCCTGTGTTACCTGGCTTTGCTGGTCACGTGCCTATATCAATCACTAAGTAAGTTACAACATTACATAATGTACATTTTTCCAGGCAATCCATAAAATTATTTTGTTTGTGGTAGTGCTACCTACTCACAATTTGTTTGATCTCTCGGATATTTTTTTTTTAAATAATAAAATAGAATTCTGTTATGTATTTGGGTTCAATATAGAAATTAAATTGTAAAAAAAGTATTTCCTGTCCACTGAAAATTCTCTGGATAGTGTTACTGCAAACAAACATTTTTTAAGGATGACCTCACATAGAGTGTAAAGAAATCTTCACATTATTAGCTAAGATTCAGTGTTTGAGTATAAATCTGAGTGATTCTTTCAGTTGCTCTGGTAGTGACTGGACAAATGCTTGATGGTTTATTATATCAAAATGTATGTAATTCAATAATTGAACATACCAAAACAAATTATATACACAGACCTCTGGTAGGGTGATGTTACAGTCATATGTTACTATACATATTCATGTCTTACATATATATCTTTTTCAAATTTTATATGTAATCCTATTCTTTGAAAATATGTGTACAGTGCAATCTCTCCAAAGAAACACCCTTTGGAAGAAATAAAATTACGTAGTTGTTGAGAGGTTGTTGCTCTACAGAGTTTGAATTAAAAGTTAAATCGTGCAGATGAGAGGGCGGCTATGGAGAAGTTGTACTGTACCAGTATATTTATTCAAGTTTAAGATGTTGTTCTGTATTATATTTCCATGTTTTTAGGTTATATCCAAATGTGAATGTAAGTCGTCTCAGTGACTGGGGTCATTTTAATCAGACATATTGCTGGTGAGTGTAGCTTATACATATTGTATGAAAATCTTAATTTAACCTAATTAGGTCAAACATTTACAAATGATGTATGATATTACACGTAAATTTTAATTTTCTGAGCAAATCTTAAGTTCTGACTGTTCTTTGCAGATTTGTTGTGTGTGACCTTTGTTTTATTTGACTAGTTTCATGTATGACTTCATTTAAAGGGACAGTTAATTTATCTTATACTTTGAAATTGCCTAGAAGATGTATCTTCACCCAAAGCTTATGTACATAACCACAGTCAACACTGTGTTAACTGGCACATCTGAATGAAGGCCACCCTGTGAATAAAGGCCATCATGTGACGAAAGGCCACCCTATGAATAAAGGCCACCCTGTTAATGAAGACCACCCTGTGAATGAAGGCCACCCTGTGAATAAACACAGGCTACCGGCATGTGATAACAGCAAAATAAAGTTTCAAAAAAATTCTTAAAAGCCTGGTCTTATTCGACGCAGAAATAATTTCTCTTTAACTACCATCCACTCTTATATCCATATATTGCTCTGAACTGGAGCAACAAGCCCTTCAACCTACAAAAAGTACTACTCGCCATCGATGTGACCTAAGTTTGTTTTCATTAGCTTCAGAGTAAATTTCTTCATTCCTTTGTGATTTCATACCCACTCCGGTGTAAATCGAAAGAAAATGAAATCCAGGCTTTTAAGAATCGGTTCAGAATTGTTACAACAGGACCTTGATAAACATAACCGGTGTGATTTCTGGGCCCAGGAGATCTATACCTTTACTCTATAATAGATATATGGTGAAAAAACAATTTTTTTTTTTTTTAAATTTATTTTGCTATTGTCACATGCCGGTAGCCTGTGTGAATAAAGGCCACCCTGTGAATGAAGGCCATCCTGTGAATGAAGACCATCCTGTGAATAAAGGCCACACTGTGAATAAAGGCCACCCTGTGAATAAAGGCCACTCTGTGAATCAAGGCCACTCTGTGAATCAAGGCCATTCTTTTAAAAAACATTATTGATTATTTAAAACAAAATAACCTCTGAATAATAGCCACCTGTTAAAATTAATAAAGGCCACAATAGGGTGATCTTTATTTACAAGTTTGACTGTATGTCTTGAACACTTATTTAATTACATACATGTATATATATATGTTATATTTCAGTACATGCCTTCTAGATTTCAAGGAAAAGTTATTCCAAAACATTGGTACTGAATTAATAAATGAGGTATTCATTATATTTATTTGTACAAATTTATGTAATGCTTACATTTGAAAAGCACTCAATAGCGTGTATATGATATATGCTCATGATCAAAGATAAGTTTGATTCACTGTCAAATAAACCATACTCATTTCAAACCATTTTTGTTGGAATATAGTAAAATTATTTATCTTCTATTTTGTAACATTACATGTACATTTATTCATGAATTACTTTAGTATTTGTGAGTCTGGTGACCCTGTGATTGTGACTGACTTGTATTTGTTTAACTTTTCAGATGAGATCAGAATTTGGTGTAGATCACATATACAATGCTGATTCATTTAATGAAATGGATCCTAAATCCAAGTATGTTAGCTTGTTGATCATAGTATAAATATAAAACTTGATCATTCTGTTTTAATAACAAAGTCTTGAAGAATAAGTATTTATATGAGGTATGTGTTATGTGTGGTATAAAACTGTTATTTCCCTCCGTTAGAGTGGATTCAAGTTCCTTTAGTCACTTATTTAGGCATTATTTTAACATAATCTTACAATTTTTTATTTTGATGATAATTGCTTGTTTGTGGCCTATACTATTGTATGTATGTAACTGTTGTTTACCTTGTCTTGTTAATATTTCAGTGATTCAGAATATATCAGATCTGCTGGACATTCTGTGTATAATGCTATGGCTATAGCAGATCCTAAAGCTGTCTGGTAAAGTTTTAATACTTTCTTGTCTGTTTGTATTTTACCATTAAGATTTTTTCCTGGGTAAAATTATTGTTTGATAGATTGTCTGGTTAGTTGAAACTGGTTAAATAGATTTTATATACTTTTCTTCAGTCTGTCAAATCATTCCTCATTGTGTGTACAAGGATTTTCTATCTGTGATAATGAGCACTCTATCTGTCTGTACAAAGTTAACTAAATTTTACTGTTTTATCTATCACTTTGATACTTTGATACAGTTGTTTCCTTGAACCATTCCCAGTCCACCTATATCATCTGACCTCTATTTGATCTTGACAGGATTTGGACTTACAACACTATATAAATGGGCTATTTCTTGGTTAACTGGATTTTACCATTTTATCTAGCTGCAACACCACTTACTTAAATACTTGATGCTACATGGCAATTATGTGTATTTTGTACCTTTGCTTCTACTTTTACACATTGACCTCATTTAGATTAAAAATCTATTGTTAAGTATGCCACTCGGGAATCTTGTTTGACTCTGTATCAAAGTACTCATTTATAGGTACAGTCAAATCTGTGAACAAAGGTCACACTTGGGAAAGACAAAACTGGTCTGTATTGATAGGTGGCCTTTATTTTGAGGTCATTTTGTTCTAATTAATCAATGATGGTTTTCAAAAGAATGGCAATTATTCACAGGATGGCCTTTATTCGGAGGTAGTCGGTAACACAGGTTTAACTGTACATTGTACATTATTATCTTGAAGTATAATTTGTGACATTGATAGAATGTTCTAATATCCTTGTTGATATAAGCTGATATATATTTACCTACATGTATGATCTTAATAATATTCACATTGAATGTACAGATAATATTACTTAATATGACATACATTTAATCCTGTGCTAGTTGCCACCTCTGAATAAAGGCCATCTGTGAATAAAGGCCATTCTTTAATTAACCTTATTTAATTATTAAGAACAAAATGACCTCTGAATACAGGCCACCTGTCAATAAAGTCCACATTTTGTCTGTCTTAAGGGAGGTGCTTTGTTCACAGGTTTAACTGTAATATCAATGTTAATTGTTTAAAATTGGTCATAACTCAACTTGTATACATGTGTTGTATAAGTTGATTTCTGTGGTTATTGTGTATGACAGGTTGATGCAGGGTTGGTTGTTTATAAATTCAGCCTCATTCTGGCAACCTGAACAAACTGAAGCCTTTCTTACATCTGTACCTAAGATGATAAAATTACCACAAATCATATTGCTTTGCACAAAGGTTGTCACTGATTGTATCTAACAATGTTTTACCTGCCCGTGGATGACATGAGCAGTATGTACAATATGTGTAAACAAAACATTTTTGTCAAAATTCAAAATCCAGATTTTTGTCAAGTTAGACATTTCCTTGGCATCCAAATCTGGAATGATTATCAGTATTGTTTTCACCATATTCAATACATGGTGCTTAATTTGCGTAACTTTTTGGAATCTATCACTGTCAGTAATAAATCTGCATTGTGTATTCATCCCTCCTTGGGGACAGGTCATTGTTGGATGCACGAAATATCTGTGTGTAGCAGCAATGTGAAACATTCGTTTCATTTTAAAAAAGTTTATTTTTTACAAACTTCAATCTTTTACTTGTGCTTTAGTGATGAACTGTTCACATTGTTGTTCACCAGTGATGGTTGACAATCTGACAATATAACCAAATTAACATGCATACATTATATAATAAATAAATTATCATTTTGTTGAATTCTATACTGTAGGATGTGTTTCAGGTTAATGCAAGGTTGGTTATTTTATCACAATACTGACTTCTGGAAGCCAGCACAAGTTAAAGCATTGTTGACCTCTGTACCTCAGGTATTCTATGTAAATTATGATCCTTGATTACCTCCCTTCAGTACTCATTTGGTACATTATTGGATATCATGAATTTTGATTACCTCCCTTACATTACTACCATTTCTTCCTTGTATGATTCTTGATTACCTCCCTTACATTAATACTACATGTACAGTCAAAGTTCAACATGTCAAATTATCAGACAGTTTGGCCTTTTCCCTTCTTCTGATAAATGATAGTATGTTTTCTTTGAAATTGTTATTTTATTTGAAAAACTTATTTTTGATTGGAACATTTTAGTATTTTAATTTGACTTTTCGTTCTGTCATATCACACTATGTTTATCAAACTACTGGACATTTTCTGTAATTTATTCAAGTTATACACAAGTATTCTCAAATTGCTTGCTTATAGCATCACTGAATTAAGAATACAAAGCAATTAACTTATTTATGCTTGAATGTATTGCTTACTGTGTATACCCGATAAAATCCTATTTTATTATCAGTAATATATGTTTTGTAATTGCTTTGTTTAAAATAAAGTTAAGTAAAGCAGTTTTGCATTTGATTAGACTGGTTTTCTATTAATTACAGGGAAAGATGATTATTTTGGATTTATTTGCTGAAGTAAGACCAGTCTATTCACGTACTATGTCATTTTATGGTCAGCCTTTCATCTGGTGTATGTTACACAACTTTGGTGGAACCATGGAACTGTACGGTGTGAAGGATACTGTCAATAAGGTTTGTTTTCTTATGTTTTTATTTAGAGTTCTAACTTCCTGTTATTTCTTATTGTCACTGTATGGTGTACGAAGCATTCCATGGCCTTTTGTTGCTGAATAAATTGTTTACAGATTTTCCACTGATGTCTCTAACAACTTTAAATTCTTGTCCTTGTCTTGATCTTCAAGTAAATCTTGTATAAATATCATAGTTATATTTCTCAGAGTGCGAACTTTACATCAAAAGCTGGGGGTCAAAATTCCCTGTTCCTGATAATAATTTGAAGTGTCACCAAAAGTTCATTTAAAAAAATATTAGTAGATTTGACCCTTTGGACAAGAATCAGAAGTTTTATTTTGCTAATTTGAAAATGCCATTTTTAAGGGTCAAATAAAACTATTGTTTCTGCATTGATATTTTAACCATCTCTTGTGTAGACAAATTTTTTGTCTAATTTATTTTTCCTAATATAAAAATTGTGGTTAAAATTCATTTTTACTCTTGACATTATTTGTAAATTCAACCTTTTGGGGAGTTTTCCAATCTCCAAAACCATAGTTTTCACCTTGACATTTATTCTATTTTCTAGGGACCATTTATTGCAAGAAATTACAGCAACAGTACAATGATAGGTACAGGACTAACCCCTGAAGGGATCTTTCAGAATGAAGTCATGTATGAATTGATGAATGAAAATGCTTTAGCAAAAAAACCTAGAAATCTTACACAATGGTAAATCAATACATTTTTGCTTAAATGCCTTTACTAGAAAAAAGAAGATTTTAAAATAGTTTTTCAAACCACAAAACTTTTATACCCCCACAATCAAAGTTTTGTGGGGTATGCTGGAGTCACCTTGTCCGTCCTTGTGTTAGTGCATGCGTTTGTGCCTGCATCCATTCCAGTGTATAAATCTGTTGTCCATGGGTGGATTTTAAAAACACTTGGCAGAAATGTTCATTAATATGTGTCCCTGAAAAATGTGGATTTAACACATTATGTTGTTTTCACTGAACACAAGATTTTATTTGCAGGTTTTCAGATTTTGCTACCAGAAGGTACGGACAAGTGAATGATTTTACTGACAAAGCTTGGTATTTATTGATGGTATGATGAACTTATTTAACTCTTCATATGTTAACCAATTGTTTGCTTTTATGAATATTTTCTGATTGTTCAATTTATGAAGATTTAAATTATGCAGAAGAACTTGTAGGTAACCATGGCAGCAGATATTGAATGGATGTTATACATGTTGTAGGGTGATGCTTCATTATTGATTTGTCATATTTCAGTTGACAGAAAACATACCACATATGTTTATAATTATACACATTTTGAAATAATATTTTTGTGATTACAGATAAAGTCAAACCTGTGTTAGCTGCCACCTCTGAATAAAGGCTATCTTGTGAATAAGGCCATTCTTTTAAAAACTGTCATTTTTCATTTAGAACAAAGTGACCTTAGAATAAACATATTACTTTTACTCAAGTGTGGCCTTTGTTCATAGGATTGTCTGTACTAGAATGGATGATTCTTAGATCCCCTGACTACAGTGATATATCAATATTTGGCATATGACTTTAATGATGGACTTATTACATAGGTTACAGTATATGATTGTAATGACGGACACAGTAATGGCTGGATAAATGTCTTGCCTACCAGAATGCCAAGTCTTACTGTATATGCTGATGTGAGTCTAAGACATTGTATCATAGAAGGTGCTTGCTATCTTAATGATGCTTATTGGTTAAATCTCATTGTGGCTGTTGTTAACTTCTTTTTTCTGCTTAGCTTTTATCTCTTATATATTCTTTGGCAAACAAACTCATCTCAGATTGAACTACTGCTATCAGACATCTTAAATTCAGTCCATATTCACTTTCTGCATCATTAGTCCTATCAGAAGATTGAACATTCAGCCACAATGATTCCAGACAGAGACTGCATGTTTCTGAGCACCGATCTTATTACTTCTAATGATGAAACATTGTTTTGTTTGTACCTATAGATTGGGGTTTATAATAACACTGATTATTTGAAAGACCACAGTAAGAACGTGATACCTACCTCCTTACCTCAACTCAAACATCCACTCCATCCTGATGTAAGATTTCATCTATTCTTGTATTTATCATGTTACGTTAAGTATTGTACTAACAGAGGTCTGATTTTTATTTGAAAATGAACAGTAGTTCAGCTATCTGTAGCTGTCACTTGCTCAGCGCGTATGTATTTTTATGTGAACCAAAGTCTAATTTTTTCTACATCTGCCATGCAGTTGTTAAACTAGTTCCTGTTCCATGTTGCAGTGCAAGTCAATGTAAGTTCTGATTCCATGAGTACTTTCAGTACTTTGATTTAGTCTGTGGATTTATCTGATAATAATATTAAATGAAGAAAGTTGCTTCAAGATTCTTATTTCAAGACATTGATTTGTTGACTTTGTATCAACTGATAAAAACACAAGACTGTAGTACCAGTACATTATGCATGATTTTGTATATTCTGGTAGGTGTTTTTTTCTGCCATTTTTAAGGCCCGCCATTCAAAATGGCGGTACAGCATGAAGTGTTACCTCCGTCTGTCCATTCAAATTTGGTTTCCAAGAAATATTTCATGGATTAGTGTCATATTTTAATGAAGGTGTATTATAATTACATTTGTAATATTAAAAGTTTAATTTCCGTTAATGTCCAAACATTTTCACAGAAATTATGGTCCCATTTTGACTTAGCTCGAAGCGGGGGCATTGTGTCCTCTGGACACATGTCTATTTTATGTAGGACTCTTGCTATTTACTGTGCTTATACTAATGATTCTGCTTGTTAACTTTCACTGCTGTTTTTTGTGTATGATTAAAGGGCTCAACTAATCCACTTGTCCGCTCAAAATTAAGAGTGGAAATTGACTCAGGATGAGTTGATATTGCTGTAGAACTAGTTAAATATCCAATCATGTTGTCCAGCAGGAAAAGTATCCTGAAAAAGATTTGTCGAACCCTTGATTAGCTATTTATAACGTATTAGTCTGTTATCTCCACCACCATAGCAGTAACGTGTGTAAATAATCAAAAGAAGATTTGTCTTGGTAATTAAGATTAAAAAACGTATATGAGAACAAATGTTTATTTAGAACAGTTTGACTTGTTAAGGATTAATATTAAAAAGTTTTATATTGGTTAAAAATGTATTACACCAAAGCAACACCCATTGGGAAGTAGCAAAATTAGGTTGTTGTTGAGAGTCTTCAGCTGTAGAGAGGTTTAGTTAGTAGTTAAATTGTTCAGTGGGAAAAAATCATGCTCAAGAGAGGGCCACTCTGGAGAGGCTACACTATATAATAATGTAAACTATATATTGTTAAATCATGTGTTATGTGAATCTTGTATCATGTTACAGATATGGTATAATCCAGAAGATCTGTATAAGGCTTGGGGAAACATGGTACAGGCTGCTGTAACTCTCAGTAATAGTACATTATTTAGGTAAAGTTCTATATAATGTTACAATTCATTATTTATGGTATGAGGGACCCTGTTGAGGAAAAGCCTTTTCATGTTTACATGTCATGGCTTTACGGGTTCCTGTGTATACATATTGTTTCAGTTTAAACAATTATACATGTAAATTATGATATTCTATGCTATCATCCATCAGTTGTTTAGTGCAAGGCTATAAATATTATGTTATCCGTGATAAGTTGCTTGATGTACAGAAATGGTCAGAAATAAAAATAAAATAAATAAAATATATGAAATAATGTATTATAATCCTATTAAATATGAAAAATGTATGTGATTTTATCCAAGACATATACAAAAATAAAACTTTCTTACAAACCTTGCAAATCATATAAAATCATTCATGATATGAACAATATGGGTAACATATTAATTAATATACTCTCAGAGTTTACTAGTATATGAAGGTGAGACATGGAAGTATTATAAATATGTTTTCAGGTATGACTTGGTAGATATAGCTCGGAATAGTTTACAGACACTTTCTCTCAAGTTTTATACTGAAATGGTGGCTGCGTATGAGTCCAAGAATCTAAGCATGCTTCAGTAAGTTACCCTAGTTACTGTGGGACATTCTGTAAACATGTATTTGTTGATTGTTCCAGTTACCCATGATGTAATCCTTCAATTTTTAAACCTTTATAAGCTTCTAGATAAAATGAAGATAACAGAATATTATGTTTTATTGTACTGTGGTCATGCAGTGCATGTGGTTGAAAGTCTTTCTAAATTGTTTCAAATTTCCAGCTAGGTGTAAACATTTTAAGCATTTCATATTTAAGACATGAATATTTGTACTGTATCACTGTATGAAGAACTGGTTGTTTATTTTAGAATATCAGGGAATGATTTGATACAATTACTAATTGACACAGAACAATTATTGTCATCTGATGTTCACTTTCTGTTGGGACCATGGATACGAGATGCCAGGAAGTGGGGACAGGATGCCAATGAATCAGACCTTATGGAATATAATGCTAGGAACCAGATAACTCTGTGGGGACCAACTGGAGAGGTTTGTATAAAATATATGTTCAGAATATTAGTACAGTACAACCTCTCCAAAGCAACACCCTTTGTGATCAGCAAAAATTATGATGTTGTTGAAGGGAGGTTGTTGCTCAAGAGAGGGCCACTCTGAAGAGGTTGTACTGTATATTGGTATAAATAAATAATGAATTTTATTTTTGTATCAGTTCCTGAATGGAAGTTTCAGGTGAACATATTTCAGTGCCATAATACAGTTTTTTTTTAAACTTTCATTTGCTGGTTATGATTTTAAGACAAGTTATGTGTTTATTTTATGATCTTCACTCTTCAGTTACAAGACTATGCTGGGTATTATTGTATAGCTAGTAACGTGTATATTTTTTCTTCAGATACGAGACTATGCTGCTAAACAGTGGGCGGGGCTTTTCTCCGGGTAAATCCATTTTTCTATATTTATCAATAAAGCTTCCATTGTTTACTATAACCATCGTGCTCTTGCATGTATTTATTCTACTTTTCCAAATTGTATGAATCTCAGATATTTAAAAAAAATACTGTAGAATGTGCGAGGGTTTTTGCATGGGTGATAATAAATTTATGTCCATTTTGTTTGCATTCTGACATGATCGATTTTGAGTATTCAGGTATATTGAGTTATTCTGAGTAAGTGTTAAGATTTATGTTTGGTTTATATATATAATGATAGCGCTATGGTAACTATATGTTGTAGATATTATACAAGAAGATGGCAGCTGTTCCTGGATGGTCTTGTTCAAAGTTTAAAGACAGTAAGATCTTTTTGTCTAACTTACATCCATTCTTCACATAACGCATTACTACTAATATATGAAACTTGGAAATGGTTGAACAATTATAGGTTAGGCTTATCAGACTATGAAATGTTTATGAAAAACAATCTTCAGTGGGTTTGAAGCAATTTTTTCAACAATATTTTAGTTTTATACAGCGGCTGGCCCACCTTACAAGTTTTCCTGGACTGTAATCTAACGAGTACTAACTTATCCTCTCACATGGTGCTGGCATCTTCTCTAATTACGGAAAAACAACATTTTTGTCAAATTTTCAAGGAAGGGTATGACCTGCTGCAACCGTCATTTGAACCCTTATCACTGGGTTTCAAGTCTGCACACTAACACTGGACCATGGCTGTGACCTTTGAAAACAATAATTTCATAGTTACGTAAGAAAACAGCTGTGTATTTTGTTGATATTTTGTATTATGTTGATTTTGTGACACATTTGTCACTTTTTCTGGGTGTCTGAGTCACATGTTCGATGATTTAAAGCAGACACTAAATAAAGGCTGTAATGTTATACATCTCACTCACTGTTGCTGTGACAACCAGTATGTTGTAATACCATATCTGAGTTACCTCCTCAGAGAAAACCTCCATCAATGCTTCTTATTTTAACACATTTGATTTGATGTGATAAAAGCCTAGTATGATGGCTGTCCAGGGGATATATTAATTAGTAACTAGATGGCTAGAATTTAAAAGGTTTGGTATTGTTGGTTATTTGAAATTTATGTAAGCCTTAGGTTTTGTGTTTACAAAATTTGCTGTCAGTTTATGATGCCTCAATGCATATCTGTATATTCACCATCTATGTATAGTCCAACCTGTGCTAGCGGCCACCTCAAATAAAGACCACCCTGTGAATAAAGGCCATTCTTTTATTGGTTATTTAGAACAAAATGACATTCAAATAAAGGTAACCTGTCAATGAAGGCCACATTTTGTCTTTCTCAAGGGTGCGCCATGGTCTTTGCTCACAGGTTTGACAGTATATGATATCTTCATTTTATGTCCTGATTAAAATAATTTTCACATCTGTTATTCCTGTTTTCATACCCGTATTTACTTATTTGAATATTTGCATACAAGCTTAGCAATTAAAAGACCTAATGGAAGTTGCAGTTAGAATCATTAGCAAATTGTAGTTGGAACCAATATACACATTTTCTATTGGTCCCAGGTTGAAGTCATTGATATGTTTTTTTTTATTTCAGGGAGTTAAATTTAATGATACGCAATTTAAAAATGAAGTATTGAATAAAGTAGAAATACCATTTACCATGGATAAGTCATCAGTACCAGTTAAACCACAAGGTAAGATAAACATCATGTTGTCATTTATACAGATTCCAACATTATTAAATATCACTATTAAGTTATGGACCTATTAAATACTCGGGGCTCGACAAATGTTTCAGGCAACTCTTCCTCCAGTACAACTTTAATTAGATCTACTGCAATTGTAACTCGTCCCGAGTTTATTGGGAGGTTGATTTCCTAAGAAATCTCCTTCCTGTGTCATTGTATTTAAAGCGTCCGTCAACCTAATAACAGCACAGAAAATAGTACCACTTGTAGTATACATAATATATTGTAGACTTTGCAGTTTTGATTTCTGACTGTAATTATAAACAGACATGTGGTTTTGTTGAGCCCTGATACTGTATTGTGTGTTCATGCTGCTTTATTGATGTAATGTGAGTTACACACTACTTTAGTTTTTAAACATGTAATGCTAATAATATATAAAGGAAAATACGAACTACTTCTACTGTATAAACCTATTGTTATATATCTATTGAGCATATTCTCTTATAATCTTGTAGGAGATTCTGTACAGATGGCTGGCAATTTATTCAAGAAATATACTCCAACAATGCAGTCAGGATTTTATAAGTATATTCGAGAATGGTCTCAGCAAGGTAGGAAAGCTTACAGAAAATTGTCCAAACAATGGGTGAAGAGTCAATGGACAAGGGACAGAGAACAACATAAAATGTATCATGATATGTTATAAAATTAATGTAGTTTGTAGTGTAGGGTGCGCTGTACCATAACTATGTGCAATAGTTACTGTAATAGTTATACCTTCATAATTCGAGGTTTCAATGCAACAGTGTCGTAACTCATATTGACATAAGAACAAGTTACAACAGTGTTGCACTTAGCCCTCAATATGCTCTAAATGAAAGTCTTACTCTGCAAGTATAAAAATATAATAGGCATGTACAAAATGTAGTAAAGTTCTGTATCTCAATAGGTCATACATTTTTTACATGAATAATTTAGTGTTAGTTCTCAAAATGCCTGAATCTCATAGTTGTCATTTTTCGACAAATTTTTTTTTGGATATTTTCACAATCTTTTTCATGTACATCTAGATATTTCTTGTATGATGTACTTGTATTTGACAGGTGCATTATTTTAGTCATCTATATGCTTTGTATGTATCAAATGTGTTATGTATATATAGGTGTAGTCTTGAAATTTAACTGTAAATATTCACTGTTGCCTTATCACTATAATGTGATGCAGATCTGCATAGTCTCAATATTTAATGTTGGTAGTTTGGCATTCCATTATGTCTGTGAAAATGTATCCCCCCCCCCAAGTACCTTAACATTTAAAATGTGTATCCCTCTCAGTTTCTAAGTTATATCATTCCATACAGATTGTTCTTACAGTATGTATAATTATTACAAAAACACCAACTACTGAGAACAATTTCTAAATTCAGAAAGGGTCGCGAAAATATATAATGGAATTGTATGCGTCAGAACCAGTGCACCAAAGTACAGATAAGTCAGCAGGAACCAGTTTACATGACATTAATGTGTAGTGAAATTTGTATTTATTTATGTATTTATTCTGCAAAATTTGAGCAATGAAATTCAGCTTCCTAAATTTTCTTTGATATGACACTTAGTTGAGTGTTTTCAGTGTCAGGGTTATACATACATTAAAATTCTGCAAAACGTGACCAGTTTTCTGATATTTTGTGAATTGATCTTTTACATAAAATAATGTGCCATATTGTTATTGAATTATTTTTGTAAATAAACTGACATCACAATGGGAAGCGGTTTTTTTAACTTAACATTGATCGTACAACAGGCTATTGGGTCAACTAAATCCTCACAGAAAACATGAGGCACATGGAGGGTTCGAGCTCATGAGTCCACAATCTTAAGACTTAACACTAAGTAATGGGCTTGATAAATTGTTCACAGATTAATGGTAGCTGGTTATCACAAGCAAGTACCCAAGATAGATAGTTTAGTAACCTTGGTACTTAGGCATATCTAGGCTTTAACAAAAACTGTAAGTAACCTGACCATAAAAGAAATAATTTGTACAAAATTACAATGATACATAAGAGATTAACAAAAACTGATAGAACATTTTTACATCACCAGTTAGAAACACCAGTGACTTCATTTTATTTCAGTAGTAATGTATTTTGAAACTGAAAGTCAAAACAACAAAACTATAATTATACAATCACATGAAGCTTGTAGACAAGAGAAAGAAAAATAACCCTATGACACATACTGTAACAATATAAAAGAAATACATCACTGTGTAAATGATGGGTTCACATAGGAATTTACAGCAGGACCAAACAAATGTTAACAACTTAGTAACTTAATTAAATGGTTTTACCACAAATTGATTCATCAATTTCATTTCCTATTTACACAATGAAGAACTATAATAAATCAGTATATAAACTGTATGGTACAGTAATGGTAAATATAATAGCTCAATTTCATCACAGTACCATTGTAAATCAAAAACTCATCATTTTCAACTGAAGAATCAAAATTTAACAGTATACAAGGTTTTAGCTGAACATTAAATTTCATTATATTCTTAAAAGATAAATATATTTCATATCTGGCTTGCATGTGATGTCAAAAGCGGTTCTTTACATAGAACTGATGCTAACATAGTTGATATCACTATTTTTGAGTGACTAAAGCCCGACTATAAACATATCATCAACCAACCACATCGATTAACCAAACAATACATGTACCATAAAAGTATACTTCACTTTGTACATCTCACAATTTATAGTAATTTAAATACAGACTAAATAATTATCTAAAATCTCCTAAGAAACATACAGTACACTGATAATATATAATTTCTATTGTTATACCATTAAACATTACATTATGCATTAAGCTGAATGTGGTATGCTCAGATGTAATGATGTAAGTTAAACAATGGTCAAATTCAAAAATGATAAGCAAAAAACTGCCATTTGCAAAACAGAAGAATTCTAATATAGAGCAGGTAGGTATTTGTTAAAGGTGACCAAATCAACATTTTAAGCCAGTAAATAACAATAATATTAAAAATTACATATCAGTTACCATGAAGATTTTAGCAAAGATTACTTTAGCAAACACTCCCATAAAATTAAGATGTCAACAAAATGAAATTTTATTGATTATTGTCGATAAGAGAGAGAAGATGCTGGAATTCTAAATCTATCCTTTTTTACCCTCCAATCTCTTACTTGTTTGTTTGTTTTTGACTTTTCAACAGTCAGAGTGATATGAGGCAGACAGTTCACTTAAGCATCGTTCCTTGGAAGAACCTGGGTACTCAACTCCCATCCTCCGTAAGCAACTGCCTATTTTCTCACATAAAGAGACATGGTTGGTAGCAGGGCTCGAACCCATGACCCTCTATCAGTGTGAGGTTACAGTGGATTGAAGTCAGCGACCTTAAACACTCGACCACAGAGGTGGGTCAAATCTATTATTACTGTCATCTTCCCCTATAGCATTATCTTACCCTGACATCATTAAATCAGTGATAAACCTGTAACATGGATATATCTAGCACCTAGAACATGGCAGTGTAATATGATGTATGGATTATGATTCTATACGACTGAGATAATAATCATTACAATACCATAATACCATCATGATATTTATTAAAATGTTAAATGTCAAAATGTCCCAATTCAGTAAAATATCTAATTTAATCAAAATGTCCAAAATACAGTAAACTTCAATGAAGAAAACATCCACTCACTTTTAAGATCACAAAAATAATTGGATCAATATAAAAGCTATTTACCAGACAGTAATGTAAATATTTGTAAAAAGTTTGATATGTTCGTATAATGCCATTATAAGACTGATTGATTCTATAATTTTTTTTGTACAGCTCCATTCATTTTACCAGTCATGTAATTCTTTATCAATTTTTTTGTGAAACATGTCAATAGTATCGTAGTAAAGCACTAACAATTTATTGCTTCATAATTCTGTAGTATTCAAGGTTAAAGTCATTTGTTAAAAAGCAGTTGTTAAGCTAATGCAAGGTGAAGGTTATTTAGCTGAATACATGTTGTATAAGACTGACAATAAAACCTGAGGTACAAAACAAGCCAATCAATTAAAGCTAACAAAGTGAAAATCTTACAAAATGACATTGAAGTAAATGTTAACTAACACAACAGTAAATCTTACTTATCAACAATGACAGGACTTAATATTAAGTTGACACAAGATCTAAGATCTTAAACTAAAAAGCAAATCAGAATATTACAGAAACCATCAATTATAAGCCAACCTGGCTGGCCCTTTCAATAGAGGTGACACTATCAAGTGTACATGTAGTTCCAAAATAATGTTTTGTCAATATCTATTTTTTCATTTCTCCATTGTACAAGACAACATCACATTAAGACAATACATACTGTAGTACACAACACTGAATGTGGGAGACGGACTAAACTAGAAGTCACAGAAATACTCAATCAAACAGAAGAGAACGTAGAAATAAGAGAACTTTTTTGTTTCAGTGAACAAAACAATTTCCAACACAAAAATGAACACAGTTGATAGCAAATTTATATATCACAGACATTAAAATGCACATTTAGCTTGTTTCTATAATCACAAGCATAATGCACAACAGAAAAAGATAATTTTCTTGCTTTACAATAATCACATTTCTACAAAATATCATATTTAGAAGCATAATATTTATATGTACAAAATATTTACAAAACATGATCTATTTACAATGGATATAATACATGATAATTGATTATGTTTCACAGAAACGTTCTATATACAAAAAAAGAACAAAAAGAGAGGAAAACAATATAATTATAGAAGAACAATCTCACAAGATTTTGAGAATATCTCTATGATAATGAAAACTTTCATAAAATATTTCTCTTCTAGTAATAACTGATAAACAAACCCAGGTGTTTATTTACACAACTTAAACCAACTTGCAACCATCAGCAAACTATTTCACAATAGATTTTCACTTAGTTCAAAACTGTTTAACCATGCATCCAAAACTAGCAGTTTTTACGGGAAAAAGTTACATTTTTATTTTTTCAGTTACCATAGAAACTGTCATGGCAAACAAATTGCATACATTCACCTTATTTCAAGTAGATCTAGTTGATAAATTTAACTGAAGGTAATTCAAAAATGTTACTCTGCAGTGATTTCTACCACTTTTAATACCGATTTCAAATTACAAAAATATTCAACATGTAAGCACACACAGAAGTCTGCACTCAGAAACGTTCACACAATGACAAGATAATGAGATCAAGATGAACCAGACAATTATTGACTTCCTAATACCACTCTTCATACTAGAGTGTCCTGAACCAGTCTGTAGTGAACCTGTACGTTGTTAACCAGTCCAGGATAATCTAGTCTAAAAGTCTTATGAACCAGTCTGTAGTGAACCAGTACATAGCGAATCAGATTACTCAGTTGAAAGCAATAATACCAAAAAATTCAAATCAATATCGAATTAAGTAAATCTACACAAACAATTTTGAATAGAGATTATTTTAGCACTTGTTCAAATGTATTCATGAAATATCAAGCCATTGAAGTAAGAAATAATAGAGTAAAACGTACCTCACATAGACACCAACTCAATATATAAACCAATAATTTAAGTCTAGTTGTCAACGTTTCTTCTATTTATTTGATAATGAGGTTATCTCAATATTAGGACCATTTTTTCGTTGGGTCAGAAGGTGGTCTTCATTAATAGAGGTTTTATGGTATCTTCAACAATTTACCAGTATGTTTATTATTATCTACAGAACGACACAATACATCATGATAAAATACCTTACTAAACAACGCTAAGCTTTTATAAGAATTGTTAGCTATTTAAAATGTATTCACACAGCGAAATAACACATGATATTTTAATAAGAATGCCATTTTAAGTCCAGAATAAATAACAAAAAAAGAGATCTTCAGAAAATTAACATATACTGGTAATTAATCTTTGAAATAACAACAATGATTGTACAGTATTTTTTACATGAAGAACTATTAAATTTGATGTATATAACAAAGAATATGTCTCTAAGATCTAGGAGATAGAACAAAAAAAACCCAATAAATTGTAACTTTAATCATAAAGCCTGTATTTTTACCAAAACAAGATAGCACTATAATACAATAGAGCCAGAAGCAATTTGATAAAGGGGCGGTAGAGGAGGTGTGTTTGGGAGGAGGTGTGCCCCAGCCTTGAGTAAAATTTCGCTAAAATTTCTTTTTTTTGCAGAAATATTAAGGTGGCGATCCCAGCCCCTCCTGCCCCAGCTCCGGCACCTCTGCTATACATTAAGACGGAATTAAACTTATAAGCTCTACACAACAGACAAGCAGCAAAACCAATCAAAATATTGATTTACTTACAATCCCTTTGAGCAGAATAATATATAATTAAATAAAGTCTCTATATACAACTGACAACACACAGCATCAATAGCAGTGATTTCTATAAACTATGGCGGATCCAATGATTTACTTTTCTGTTCCTGCAATGAAGACTTTCTTTGCTGGATCTTCTCTGCGGAGTTAGGATGTAGTCTGTCTGGAGAGAGAGCTCGTCTCAATAACGGAGAGCTCTGATCTACCTTGTGTTTGGAGAATGAATGTCTTTTCACCACAGCTTGACCAGGTGTGGTGTTTAAATGACCAGGTATTGTCTTTTGAGATTGGCTAGAAGCCCCTACTTGGTGTCCCTGAGTAAATGCTAAAGGACTCGGGGATCTTGTTGGGGACACAGGCATAGGGGAAGGAGAAGGTGTCCTTGCTAAAGGAGATAATGGAATGTTGTGGACCGATTTACGTCTGCACGGAGATTTTAAACTCTGTGTCCTCTTATGTTTGAGTCCCGTAAGAGAACTCGGTCGACCGTAGCTAGATGGAGAGTGCGAATGATTGGCAGGTGAATTTGGAGAACTGGAACTTGGAGAACTGTTGTTTGAAGATGTCTGTCCACCTGACTCTGGTGACCAGGTAAGCGATAGAGGTGATGACTGAATTCCACCTTTAAATGTTACAGATGACGTGTCCCCAAAAGACCAGGATTTACTGAATGGACTAGCCCTGTATGTGCTGTTAGGGGCCAATGGTGAACTATGACCCACCATCTGACCTGGAACATGACCTTGTTGTTCGGCACGTTTTGTACTCAATCTTCTGAACAATGATCTACTCTTCTTTTTCTCTCCACTTCGTTCTTTACCCGTTTTTTTCTTGGATCGTCGCGCCATTTTACCAGGATTAGTTCCCTTCTTTTTAGCACCTGGAATAAACAGAATAGTGGATAAAAATGATGACTCTTGATATTGATCAAATTAATTTGAAGTCATGAATTATTTGGATCATATAAACATGATACAATGAGCATCAATTGCTAAAAGTCAATAAAATCAAGGGGAATATAAACAGAGTATTTAAATGGTGTATTTTTCTCAAACAAATACATTACCTGTTTGTATTGATGAATTCTCAATAGGAATACATCTGATACGTATCTCTTCTTTCCCTTTTAGAATTAATTGAACCACCTGTGTGTGTAACAAGCTGTGAATAGGTTCTTCATTTATATGTGTAATAAGATCACCTGGTCGTAATCCAGCCTCAAATGATGGACTGTTATCTTCCACTGCCTAGAAATAATATAACATTAATATTAAAATAAACAAGAGGTGCTTATAACTCGATTGTTCACCACCTCAGTGAGATCTATCCACCTTTGAAGTTTCATGTCGCTACCTCTTGTAGTTTCTGAGTTATAAGTTACATTAAAGTTTTTGCATGACGCCATAGTGATCACAATAGCTTGACTTTCTTTGAAAACAGACAAGCTAATAAGAGATTAAGAATTTAAATTGAGACAAAATACTAATTTTTGTTGTATATGAAGTTTAAACTTATTGAAGATTTATGTGGAGTAATATAACATGAAACCTACCACCAGAGAAGATTTAATCCAGCAGCGGTTCAAATAATGGCATTTAAAAAACTTAGATGAATGTACCAGTATCACCAAATAATCATTTAGAAAACTTACCACAACAATATGTTGTAGGGTATACGTATTTGTGTTGCCAAGATACACTCTGATGGCCCTTAATGTGAACCCATAACCCCGAGCACCTTTCTTTATCATAATAGGGGGTTTGAGACTCTTAGCTAACGGAGACATCTCACGTGACGGGGAACCATCTCTAGAACTGGTACTGGAACCAGGAGACTCCATAGGCTGATTGGAGAAATCTTCTAAAACAAAACACAGCTGATATAAAATCATACAAATATACATTATACAGTACAACCTCTCCAGAGAGGCCATCTCTTGAGCAACAACCTCCCTTCAACAGTAGCATAATTTTTATCCCAGTGCACAATTTAATTATTAATCTAACCTCTCTAGAGCAACAACCTTTCAACAACAACATAATGTTGCTACTATTTTGTTGCTTTGGAGAGGATGCACTGTATTATCAGTTTTAGGTATTTCACACAAATATAGATATATATAGCCTATCATAAATCCGATACTAAACATCAGTTACTTCATGCACCTAGACAATCAAAAATAAAACTAAGTAACAAAGAGAGGAAAAATATCAGTTACATAATATTGAATGTGATTTACAGTAAGCAACTGCTACAACAAGGCAGATAAACAGAAATGTTAAAACTGCTCACAATGTATAAATACCACACGATTAGCTAGTATGGTATATAGAAGGAGTAAGACATAATCTGCTGCGTTCCGGTTTTGGCTTGTTTTAGTAGGTTTAATGCATTTTTTTTTCAACAATATGGTCAGATATATATACGGTGGCTGGTTAAATCTGACCATTTTTCCTGGACTGTATTCTACCAGTACCGACTTCCACAAGGTGCAAGCAACTTCTCCTCATATGGAGATAAATCAACAATTGGGTTAAATTTTCATGGAAGGTTAAGGCCTGCCCAGACTGGGATTCAAACCTAGATCACTTGTTTACAAGTCCAGCTCTAACCACTGGACCTTGGCTGCAGCTTTCAGGCTTTACACAGCACCAGAAATCAGCAATGTTTACAAATTGACAATTTAATTTACTTTACGAATTAAATAAATAGAAATCACATATGTGTGATATGTTGTGCATTCATTGTAAAAATGTGCTGAATAATCTTATTAAATGCACAAATCCTGCAATCACATGGCGTAGATCAAAACCGGTAAACATGATTAAATTCTTGTTAACTGTGGAAAACTATAGACAAAGCATGCTCTATGTACCAAAAGTTGGATGTAAGAAATAGCAACAACAACAACAAATTGCAAATAAAAGAGAGAATGTGTAAAACACAAATTGTAAGAAAATGTTAGATCACGATATACTGACCAGGAGCTTGGATTAGGAGAGTTAAAGCATTTGCTGACACAGATTTTTGCATGATTTTTAACTCACTTTTCTTCTCTCTCATTTCATCCACAGGTGATAATTCTATAAAAGAAGTTTCAGAAATAAAATTTCAAATTTCTTCAAAGCAAACGCAGACTAAAATCAAAGCACTGAAAGTACTCATGGAAACTGAACTTACATAGACTAGCACTGCAGCATGGAACGGGAACTAGTTTAACAATGGCATGGCAGACGTAGATAAACGTATGACTTATAGGTCTGCATAGAAATTCATGAATGCCAAGCCAGTGAAGGCTATGGGAAGATTAACTTTTGTTCAGTTTCCAATTAAGTATTTTCACACAAAACGCAGACAGGAATCCCAAATGTTAGGCTTAATCTTACAAGTAAAATATCATCACATACTGCAGCATCAATTAAAGACATTCAATTATTATACTTTTTAAAAGAATATTATACCAAATACTTTGATTAATGCATTATATTTAACATTAAACCAGATTTATGCAATCTGATACCAAAACATGAAAATGTGTCACTGATCATTCAACTTCACAGATCTCAGAATAACAGTTCACCATAATTATATTGTTGAGGCCAGTGACTATATATATTGACCTCTACAGACCTCATTAGTTCACTTACCACATGTAGTAGGTTTATCATCATCAGACGACACAGCTACACGAGGGATTGTGGGATGTGGAATATTGATAGTGGACCTTACTGTTCTCTTTGATACAATTGGTGAAGAGTCACTCTCATTCTGTGATGAATCTGAAGCTGATGTGGACATTCCTTGTACACTTATACTGGACCTAGGAGTACTGTAATTATTATAATACAATCAATAGAAACATTTATATACACCAGCATTACCCTACCATACATACAATACATAAACCTCAACCATGTTATCTTAATAATGTTATGTTATTATACATACAGTTAAGAACAATACTTACATAGAGCAGTCAAATAAATGCCACATTACAAGTCTACTTTCATACCAGTCATAGTAATACAACTCAATCTTATAACATTTTTACACTAAAAATATCTTGTGTATTAAGCTAATGTATAATCATTGCTGCATCAGCCACTGGTTAGTATCCATCAACAGTATTCAGAGCCAAATTGGAAATCCTGAAAATTATATGCCGTCGACCACTTTTGGCGAAAGAGGGGCCTTCAACCACATTGTTTCCATATTGAACTCGGGGTTTGCATCAAAGAAAATCCTTCACAGCAGTTTGAATTGACCATAACTTTGCCATTTCTTGAGATATTTTCATCAAATAATGTTTATTTTGCTCAGAACTCACAGCTTTTTCAGGACAGATAAATCCGGAATTCTGGATTAATCCGGAATTTCGATTCCCCAGAGTATTGTTGATGTATAATTTCATAATATCGCAGAAATAATTATTATTTTCCTGTATTTCATCGATTTAAAGAGGATGAAAAAAAATAAATGTGAAATAGATATGTTGTCTTATAAAAGTTGTGGAAACAGATAGACACTGACAAAGGAAAGGATGTATTTTCTAATTAAAAAGTTTGTTTCTGTGTGAGTAACATATCATCACCTAAGGATAAAGGACCTAACTGACAAGTAAGAGGGGTAGATAGGCCCTTATGATTCTAAGGTGACGAATCATGATATAACTGTACATACACTGACCTTTCAGCACTACTAAATACATCAGCCTCCTCATCTCCTTTGCCTGTGCTGACAATATCTGGTTTATCACTTTTATTATCTGTAGTATCAGACAATGCTCTGTGTCTCTCACCAGATGGATTAGTTAAGTAGGACTGTAGTTCTAGAGAGTTCTCAGAACTTGTAGACTGGTTAGAATCTTTTCTCTCAAGAGCTTGTTTCTCTAGTAGTCTGGTTCTCATTTCATCAGCACTTGAGTGTCGCCGACGATCACGATAATCTGTGCCATAATCCTATAAACAGTAAAATTGAAAATCAATGAAGTACTGTAGAATCATTAATTTTCATTGGGGATTTAATTTTGTGGATCGGCTCATCCACGAAATAAAATCCCCACGAATCTTAATGCAGAGATATGGCATTTCTTTTCAAAAATCAAAATCCACGAATTTATGTCCCCAGGAAATAGCCATTTTAGTAAAAACCATGAAAATTGATCCCAACGAAAATAAATGAAAACACAGTATTCAAACACTGAACCCTAATTCTAACCAAACAATTTGTACAGTAAAATCAAATGTATCTGGAGGACAAGAATGCCCCTGCTGAGAGCTAAGTCAAAAAGGGGTCATAACTCATGTGAAAATGTTTGGATTTGAATGCAAATCAACCTTATCCTACATTTTATTATTATACACATTCATGTAAAATATGAAACCAATCCGTGAAATATTTCTGTAGTTATCGCTTAGAAAACAAAATTTGAACTGACCGACTGGGGTAACACTTTATACCCTTCCGCCATTTCGAATTGCAGGGGCATAAAAACTTGGCCATTCACAGAATTATGGTAAGAACAATGCAAAGTTAACAGATTTCTAAAGACAATTGCAGCATTCCTTAATTAGTCTCTCTCTTAATTATAAACTCTCGTAAATGCATAAAAACAATCACACAAGAATTCAATACACTGATGTTTAGATTTAATGTAATTTTCTCCACATATCGTTCCAGTCAATACCATGTGTACTGCCACTCAGCAGACAATAAATGATTATCAGACAATGTTTGTCCTAGACAGTTCTAATATAATCAGGCAGAAAATATCATTTCTCCCCTGAAGCATGACTAGCTTTGAAGCCTAATTATTCATATTAGAAAAGACATTAGAATTTTACTAAAACATTTTCTCCCTGAAGAATCTCTGAACCTCTTACAACTAATCCTAGACAAGATAATGGATCAGAAGGGGACATTACAAATTGAAGCACACGCTGATATGAAATTCTCTACTATAACAATACTCAGTATGTGACACAGAGAGAAACATATCTAGTAACCATAACATAAAGGCTAGCACTGTCATCTGACAGATCAACTTTCCTTGTAACATCATCACATCTAATTACCCATAATTCCAAGAGAGGATTTGGGGACTTACTAAACATCATTTGTTAAGTATTTTCTTGTCTAAACACTAATCACACACAACTAATGAGTAGAGACAAATCTTACTACAGGATTATTTTCCACATCTTTATCTGACAAATAGATTCTGCTTTTAAGTACAAGATACATGTACATAATCATGTGAGCAGACAGAATCAACATTGATGACAAAAATGGTAAATGAAAGAATTTAACAAAGTTTTAAACAAAGATGAACAAACCGAAGGTCAGGAATTAATGTACACATACACAGTATGATGTCACACAGGGATAACTCATGAAGTAGTATAACAGGAAGCAATTTCACATTGGGGGTTAATTTTTTTATTTTGCCGGGCAATAGGGGAAGGGATTCAGTTAAAGCCCCTTTTAAATCCATTACAGCCAAAATGATTGGTTGGACTACATACATATATAAGCCCTGCCCCCTCCCCGGTTCCTATGACCCTATGTAACATGTGTCACATGATCAACAACATGAGACAATCTGAGACTTACCTCATGTAACTCTTCAATTCTGGAATAAACTTTACTGAATCTAGGAGACATAGAAGAAAAGCTATGAAACAATTGGTCCTCTGAATCATCAATATCTGTATCCTCTGTCTCTAATTCATGATTATATCTATCTGCACGAGCTGTAACATCACAATAAACAGAAATATATATACAGTACAACGTCTGTAGAGCAACACTCTGTGGGAGCTGCAAATATTGACTGTTGTTTAGAGGTTGTTGCTCTACAGAGGTTAAATTTACAGTAAGTATCAACTTAGGGAAATTTTGAAGGTGTTGTTGTAGAGAGGTTGTTGCTCTACAGAGGGCCACTCTGGAGAGGTTTTACTGTATACTGTCAAACCTGTGAACAAAGGCCACTCCTGGGGAAGATAAAATGTGACCTTTATTGACAGGAGACTGATATTCAGAGGTCATTTTGTTCTGAATAATCGATGATGATTTTTAAAAGAATGGCCTTTATTTGCTAGGTAGGCTTTATTCGGTGGCGGCTTACATATGTTTGACTGTGCATGTTGTATTCATATATGGTAATAAATGTACTTATTCATACTTTTTTCTCATCAACCATTTTTTTTTAAACAATTGATTTGTGGAAGCGAAAAAAAGGAAACACTTAATTTCATTTTTTTGGAATTTCAAACCAGTTGATTATTTCAAAGCCTGTACTGTAATCAGTTTTTAGAAAGATGTTAGTCTCAGGACCAAAAATGATATTGGACAATATTGTAACAAAGTACAGTAAAACACAGACAACTGGATCCCAGAACTGGGTCAAAAGTCCAGTTTTCTAAGAAATCTGTTTTTTATAGAACCTTTGAATTATTCCGAAAATGATGATCCTATTTTCAGAGAATTCTGTTTTTCTGAAAGTGCGTTTATCAAGGGTTTTACTGATTCATATTCTTCAAAACAGATATCTACAATTACTTACTATCAAAGTAAGAAGTGTCCTCTTCATTCTCTAGATCTGGTACAAACTCAGCTTTTTGTCGAAGAAGCCCTTCCCAGTCCAATCCATCAAAGTACATGTGATCTTTGACCTCCTGGGCTCCACCAGCACCAAGACGATTGAGTGGATTATGTAACAGGAGTTGGGTAATGAGATCCTTGACATCATCTCTAACCTGCCATTCCTCTTCCTGGGGCCATTCTATCTCCTCTGAAAAAAATAGTAATCTTTGATGTACTTTTTGGAAGGTGAACAATAGTTTAGCTTCCCATAGTCATCACTTTGCTCAGCGTGCATGAATTTTGATGCAGACCGAAGTACTGTGTTTTCTACATCCACCTTGTAATCAATAAACTAGTTCCTATTTCATGTTGCAGGGTAAGTCTATGTAAGTTCAGTTTCCATGAGAACTCTCAGTACTTTGATTTAATTGATTCAATTATTACCAGATATTTCTCAAGTTATATATTAGTACAGGCATTAACAAGGAGCATAAAAGACTCTAACATCAGCAATCAGAATAATGTATGGATCTATATGAGAGAGATACTGGTATTCTCCAATTATGTCAGTATTAGCAGAACTAATGCTGGTAATTACAGTATGTTAGTCACTGTGATCATGTTAATTATTTCCATACTGCTGCGATATCATAATTATGCATGTCAAATATGTACTTGTGAATACTTCCAATAGCTAAAGGTCATGGAAAAATCAATGCTTTGGGAACAATACAGTCCATATAATTGATTAAACTACATTGTACATCTCATAAAAATTTACATGTAAAAAATATTTTTCTTTCCACATCATAAAGCAGATTATGAAGGATTGCCTTTATTCTATCCATATAAGGATTCAGGACTCACCATTAATTACTTGAGAGAATAATTCCTCCGGTGAATCACCAAAGAAAGGTGGACATCCAACCATGAATTCATATAAAATTATACCCATAGACCACCAATCTACAGGCTTACCTATAACATAAAACAATAAAACATAATTAGTTCAGATCACTTAACTACTGGTATGTACCGGTAATACAGTATCAGTCTTGTGTAATATTTTTTGTGTAATGTCTAGAGTTGTTTTGTCTTTTATATAACTATACATTTTGTGTTCAAATGTTTGTATTTCATGTCTATGTGGACCATATTGAAAATTGGTATTGCACCAAATATGTTATCCACAATAAATAAAGTTATTACAGCAATTCTTGCTCAGGCAGCCAAGTGTATTTAAAACAATTAATATTTAGTAAAGTGAATATCAAGCTGAACTTATTCAATAAATCAATATGATTTTTTTCACCATTTACAGCTTTAAGCTGAGTAACTCAGTAAGAGTCAAATAAAAGTCAACCTGTAGGATCAGTTTTCTACATCTAGCTCATGGTAATTGTTTTACAATATACAAGAGAAATGACTCATTAGATTCAGGTACATGTAGATATTGTATGGATGTGAACATTATGAGCAGATATATGACTCATAAATGAGTTCCTGACTCTACAATCAATTCATTGATTTTCACTTTTAACTCAACACTTGGCGAGGTCATCCTTAAACAAATGTTTTGTTTGGGGTAACCCTAAAGAGAATTTTCAGGGGGGTGGGAGGAAATATTTTTTCATAATTCTTTTTTCATTGAATCCAGAATACCTGTCAAAATGCCATTTATATATTAACATCAAACAAAATATTTTTAAGGATGGCCTGAACACTACATGACTAGACTTTTACAACAATATAAAACAGGTAAAATAATGAGTTTTATGTTCCATTATACTGATTGGTAGAAAAACAGAAGTTTATTGATTCAGACAACAGAAATAAATGTAGCATTGCAATCATGTAAAATAACATTATCTTACAGGACAAAATTACCAAGACTATTATCAATACCATTCTGTATTGATAACCGAAAAATGCAGTAGTTTCATATAACAAATCCAATTCATAAATTTGCTCTTTGTTCCCAGAGTGGCTGATAATCATGATTGTCTATTCTCGAGAGTTTCTAAGTAAAATTTTATCCTAATACAAACTTACAATAAAGGTATAGTATGGACAGATTAAGTAACTATTCAACTTCTTGTTTTAATGTTAAGGGAACTTTTTACACCATAAATGGAATGAAAAACTAAACTTACCATAACCCTTTCTAAGGATCACTTCAGGGGCCACATATTCAGGGGTTCCAAACACCTGTTTATCTCTGAATTGTTTACTATCTTTATCCATTGAACCCTCATAGAGATTTGTCGTTAAACTCATAAGTCCAATCTTAGATAGACCGAAGTCAGTCAGTTTTATATGACCCGTAGCTGTTATCAAAAGGTTGTCAGGTTTAAGATCTCGATGAACAATTCCGTAACTATGGAGATATTCCAGAGCGAGAACAGTTTCTGCGAAATACAACCTAGCAAGATCAAATGGTAGTGGACCCGAATTTTTTAAAAGCGTAGCACAGTCGCCTCCCTCAACATATTCCATCACCATACACAGGTGGCGCTTTGTTTCAAAGCTACACCACATACTAACAACAAAAGGATTATCAGCAAATGTTAGAACGTCTCTTTCTGTGAACACCTGCTCGGTCTGATTGCGCAATATCAGATTCTGTTTACAAATCTTCTTCATGGCAAATCTTTGTTTTGTTTCTTTATGTCGCACCAAATATACAGCTCTGAAATATACATATAATAAATACATAATATATATAATGAACAAGTACTACAATACAACCTCTACAAAGGCAACACCCTTTGGGAGAAACAAAATTATGTTGTTGTTGTTGTTGTTCGAGAGGTTGTTGCTACTCTGGAGACAATCAAGTTATATGAACCAAAAATGTATGGAATTAATTGCTAAGTAAACAATCAAGTTTTTAGTTGAGAACAAAGTAACAAACAGTTAACCATGGATAACTTACGCATATGCTCCATTACTTATAAGTTTAATAGTTTCAAAATCTTCTTCACAAGGAGTGAGATCTTTCTTTTAACGTCAAGACTTTCTTCTACATCAGACAGCACCAATGAAGCATCTTGAGACTTTCATCAACAGCAGCACTTTTCTCTATTCTCTAATTCCAGTTCTAAACAAATTAACAAAACATTTTCAGCTCCTTCATTTTATTATTTTTACTACAGACAAGTGGGATTGTTAGTTATAGATATGATAAAACATTCGGAAAGCAATTATAGGTTTTACACTTTAAAACAATGATATTGTAGTAAGATTTTTTCTAGAATTCCAATTAAGTCAATATTGTATCTCTGTCATAATATAACCCATTATCAACCATGTGAAACACATCAAGAGAGGCAAAGAGACCTATCTTACAATCACACACAATATTTAATGGCTTTGTCCATATCAACATCTAGGAATAAGTCATGCCTAGGGAAAGAGCTCTAGATTACTAACACAGAGGTCATGGACAAGATGGCACAATGTCTAGATTTCTATTGATTCTGAAAACAGCCAACCCTGTGAACAAAGGCCAGCTGAGGGAAAGACTTATTGCCGCCTTAATTGACTGGTGGCCTTTATTTGGAGGTCAATTTGTTACTAAAATCAGTGACTGCTTTTAAAAGAATGGTCTGTATTCACTGGATGGCCTTTATTTTGAGGTGGCTGCTAACACAGCTTTGACTATACTTAGAAATATAGATTATAGAGTACCTTCCAGTGGATCTCTGTTTAATCCAAGTTTACTGATGATGTATCTAGGTATATCTTTTATTGATTGTTTAGCTTTCCCTTCAGCAGCTTCTAACAACTGATAGAATTCTTCTGGATCAAATTCCTACAACATAAAAATAACAAGCCACATGACAATAGATACTTGTAATAAAACTAAGAGATTATGTTGTCTGAAGCAAAATTCAAGATAAAGTACATTTTACTATGTCGTAAAAGTGATAGAATAATTATGAAAGCTGATAGTAGAATTATTGATTTCTCTGAGTTCTTTAAACATTTCTCAGCCAGCTTATTCCAACATTAGCACGATAAGAGTACAATAGTAAGTAACAAATCAAAATCACATTATTTATGGAAACTGAACGATGGTTGAGCTTTCCAAAGCCGTCACTTGTTCGGTGCGCATGAATTTTTATGCGGACCTAAGTACTGCATTTTTCTACTTCCACCATACAATTGTTAAACTAGTTCCCTTTCCTTCTTACAGTGCAAGTCTATGAAAGTGTTCAGTTTCAATGAGTATACTTTCAGTACTTTGATCATATTGGTATATAAAATATGAATATTTTCTCACCAAACATTCCAGTAATCGTGAAGGTCGTGAGATAATGAGTAACATTTTCTTGATGAGAGGATACATGAAGGTTTCAGCTGAACGTTCCTGTGCCTGTTGTATACAGATAAAGCATTGTCTTAGATTCATCTTGTGTTAAGTATGCATTTAATATCAAATACAGTCATACCTGTGAACAAAGACCAACCTTGGCAAAGACATAATGTGGCCTTTATTGATAGGTGGTCTTTATTCATAGGTCAATTATTCTAATTAATCAAAGACAGTTTTAAATAGAATGGCTTCTATTCACAGGGTGGCTTTTTTTTTTTTTGAAGTGACCACTAACACAGGTTTGAATGATAACAAGAGCGCCACAAGTACTGCCAACGCTTGTCTGTTCACCAACTCATTGAGATCTACCCACTTAGGAAGTTTAATGTTGCTAGCTCTTACAGTTTCTGAGTTATGAGCTGCATCAAAGTTTTTGTCCAGACGCAGACAACGCAGACACCGCAGACTATGCAGTGATCACAATAACTCAACTTTTTCTTCAAAAACAGCCGAGCTAATAAAGAAAAATTGTCTTTGAAGTAAAAGATGGAAAATTAACACAATTATAAGAGAACAAACTCCTTATTTATGGAGACAACTCTAATAAACGGAATAATATTAAACAGAGACATGCTTAACATTTATGTTTTAATCTAATATTAAATCTTTATTTTCCAGGAAATAAGTTTGACATATCATTCAAATTAATCACTTACATCTTTGAGTAATTTCTCCAGACTGTCAGACAGTTCATAGAAATAAGAGCTTGTGATAAGTTTATCTTGTGATTTCTCGAGACAATCTTTGGCCAGTTCCATGACTTGGTGAAGCAAGAAACTCGATATAGCATCACATTCATACTCGTTGTGTATCATACGACAATGATCAAGAAACTGTTGTAATCTTTCTTCCATCTGGGCTGTAGCCTAAATATATAGTATCATAAAATATAAGACTGGAAAGTCAACTCTGATAACATCATGGCAGGAAATACAGTAAACCCCTGAAAACTGGACTCCCTGAAGAAACGGAATTCTCATTTTTTGAATTCTTTATCAAAAGCTCTGTGAAAACTGGAGTTCTCAGAAAATTGGACTTATGGCCCAGTCCAGAGGGGGTTCAGTTTCAAGGGTTTTTGGTGCATTTAACATGTATTTTTATTTATGAGACTGTATTAACAGTCCAATCTCTACATGGTTATGAGAGATATTATACTATGAAGCAGGCAGAACTTCTTTTCAAGATTGGTAGAATTTAAAGTTTTATTTCACAGGATTATCATATTTGATTGATGACATCACTAGTAGTCCATATATTCAAGTAAATTATTCATCAATTTATAACAAAGTGCCACTGACAGGATTCGAACCCAAATCTCCGAGTTACGAGTCCGACCCTCTACCCCCTACACCATTGCACCTCCTTAGTAAATCATCAATAAAGATATCATAGTTTACTGTATTTATCCCCAATAGAATAAATCAACTTGTACAAACCTTAGGAAATCTGTCCTTGTATACATTATTCATGAGTATAATCTCAGAATCGCCGCCAGGAGAACGACCAGGACTACTGTAATATCCAAAATAATGCATACAATTATAATACAATCAGTTATATTACATAACAAAACATAGTACACATATAATGCATACAATTATATACAATTAGCTATACCAATTAGCAGAACATTACACACAAAGCTTATGAGTTACAAACTGTACTTTAAACAAGAGATGTTTTGTCAATCAAGGATGCCAACAGGATAGTAATACCTTGACCTACAGACATTATAATCAATAGGGGTCATCTGCATGTGATGTTAAAAAACTTCCAACATAATCTGAGGCCAAATCTGAGGACCTTATGGCAAATCGTTCTCTACTTATTGGTCGGACAAGGTTAGGTTAAGAAACAATGGACCGACAATCAACTGACTAACATGTGCAAAGCAATACACACCCACTACTTGTAAGTGGGGTGTAACAATATTTATTTCATTGTAGGATATTAGAATATTTGATTATAAATCATTGTGATCCATTAGTCCTTAAATTATTTCTTTAGCTCACAACTGTACAATGCAGTATTACAAAATGTAACAAGTAGGTCTTTCATATCTTTCTTGGGATTGTTGTTAAGATTTATATATGAAATAATACGATTACAAAGTGGATTGTTGTTACGACTTATTCAACAAGACATGAATACAAAGATCATCTAATCCTTCTTTCAGCATGTACTACATTGAACTTTGAAGTATGATGTGAAGATGCAAATACCATGCAAACCATAAACACTGGCTAGGACTGATTTAACAAAAAGTATTGTTTTCTTAAGTTCTGAGACTATTTGATGAACTCTGCGGTAATAATGTCAACATTACCTCAAACTCCTTGACCTAGGTCTCATGAAAGGAGATAATGGTGACTGTCTACCATCATCTTCAAGACTAGAATGACCATCATTGGTACCAAAATGTTTATATAGCTTGCCGATATCTTCCTGCGTAGGTTGGAATGGTAACTGATGAAGACGCTCTTGTGACGAGTATTGTGACTGCAATAAAACAATTCATGCAATGCTATTGTGCAATTTTATTAAAGTGTCAAAGCTGCATAAATTCATGGTCAATGCTTGCATTTAGTTTTAGCTTCAATGAGATTTGATTACGTTCGTAAGTTCCATGATAAGTTTCGGTATACTGGTTGTCGAATGTACATGTATTTAACGATTCGCAACATAATATATAAACATGCGAAATTGAACATTCGCTAACGGTCAAAATAAATGAAAACTATCGACTGTGGTACGAAGCTAAAGATAATCGCATTCAGCCACTGTGTAATTATTCAGCTTTGACAGGTTAATAAAATCGCACTATATCAATTTATATATTCAAAACTTTCAGTCCATATTTAAGTTCAACACCAAATGTATAAATATAAAAGTCTAGCAATATCACAAAGAAGCCTTATTAAAATAAAAAAACAAAACTTTTCTCCAAAACATGAAAACCATTCAATAATACCAAGTTACGGTTTAGGATTTCAGCAAATATAAGGAGTGTCTTAAAAATGCTGAGAAATTCATCATCCAAACATTTAGAAGGCTGTCATAGTAACAAGCTCTAATTCAAAACAACATCAGTTACCAAGGAAACGGATGAAAATTTCTACAACAAAAATTGGCGAAACTTGAAATTTCTTAATTTAACATTGGAGACAATTTGAAGAATTTAAATGGATAAAAGTCTAAAAGAGAGAATTAAACAGGAGACATTCTCACGAGAACGCACATATTGATTCTAGGCAGTAGCAGGGAAAAGATTCCTTCCTTGGGTGTGAATTATAATATAGAAGTGATTATATTTACGTACACAGTATTGTAATTGAAAATCTGAATTTATGACCATTTGTACAATCATTACATACTGACATCTCCCACATATCCCTCCGAGTTCAGCAGACATAACCTTAAGCAGACATCTCAGCCGATATACAAGTGATCTTTGTATGTTATAGCTCACACATCTTTTTGCTTGTATTATGAGAGAGTAATAAGGCATTGCATTATTCATTACAATGCTGAAACCTAAACTACAAAGCTTTTGCCATGAGGACAGAGCCAGACCAGCCTGTACATTCATGAAGTCCGACAAGCTCTTTAATGTTTGTTGACTAAATTTTAATTTTTTATTGTGACATCCCTTAAATTGATAATGGACTGTTTCAAAATGCAAGTTGGACAAGTCCATTCAGGAAATTCAGCAAGTCAAGGGTTAAACTAACACAGTGTGCAGGGCACCAGAATAACTTACTGAAAGACTTGAACCACCAGGAGTATTGGTACCGTACCCTGATGAAGGAAGTGAGGCCAAGGACCAGCGTCTACCGTCAGCTCTAAAAAAGAAACATTTATACATCATTACAAAACTGAAAACATATTGGTTTTCATATAAGTGTTTCCTTTTCATGAATAAAACTTTTTTTGTTTATTGTTTTATACATTAATGTCACAGATGTCCTAAATTCCATAGTCAAAAACTTAATGATTTCAAGTATTGATCTGATGTTCAAACATATACAGTATAACCTCTCCCGAGTGGCCCTCTCTTGAGCAACAACCTCCCTTCATCAACAGCATGATTTTTTCCCACTGTACGATTTAACTCTCTGGAGCAACAATCTCTCAACAATAACATGATTTCGCTTCTCCCAAAGGGTGTTGCTTTGGAGAGGTTACACTGTATATATCATAAATAGTTATATGTAGTGACAAAGACGATCTGGTTATACCGTTATACACATAACTGTAACAGGTTTGTCTTAAGTTATTTACACTTGCTTCAAACTGAACTTCAAAAGATGAATGTGCCTTATTTAGTTGATATTTCATTGATGTAAAAGTGCATCAATTAACATGAAGTGTTTTACGTTCCCTCATTTCCTACGTACCATAAACAGGCACGAGATTAACGTGTAGTGAACCATAAACAAGCACTTAACTCATAGTGTACAGTGTGAATGAACTATCATCGATTTCTAATATAACATAATGTACAACTGTCACAGGTTAAAACAGCTATAAACACTTATAAAAACAGATTATTACATTAATTATGTGGAATACTACAATAACTCCAGTTTTTTCCACACACCAGAGGTAGGTACATTGTCCCTTTGTCATACATCATAAGAATAATTAATATTTAGTACATGTACATCAAAGTTTAGACCAATACTGAATCAACAGATTAATTTTATTCCATGATATAACATTTCTTTGAACAAAATGAAAGTAATCCAATTTTATCCTGAATCCAGAACTAACAAAGTAGAAGATTTAAATCAAACTTTGTAATAAAACAGTTCAAACTACAGAAAAATAGAAAAATATGAGTAAAAATAAAATCTAAATTTCAGTCTTGATTTACATAGGTATGTCATCTGTATACTGCAAAAAAGACCTGTATATGCCTAGCAGACATTAAAACTTGGTTGAGGATTTGTTGGTCACGCTAAGTTTATATGTATCACAGACTGTGACAGCCAGTAGAAGATCAGATCTATAGAACTGTTTATTACTTCACCAAACCAACCAAATATCATGTTATACAAGAATTCTAACACATTAAACTTAATTTTCAAAACAAGAGCGCTGCGAGTGGTGCCAACACTCATCTGTTCACCGCCTCAGTGAGATCTATCCACCTTTGAAGTTTCATGTTGCTACCACTCATAGTTTCTGAGTTATGAGCTACATTAAAGACATAGACATGCAGTGCTCACAATAGCTTGACTTTTTCTTCGAAAAACAGACAAATTAATGACGGATTGAAATTGAACCTATTTTGAACTTTCTGATAAATGAGACAGGACTATTAGCAAACATTGTCCTTGTATTGACATTTAGAATATATACAAATGTTAAATACAGAACAGGTTTAGAACTTCAAGAGATCTAGGTAATTATAGATGATTATCATCTGTATGATGTGTGTACACTATAATATAGACTTAATTACCTAACCACAAGTATGAAGAATTATGATTTATTTATCCGAGTTTAGAAACATTAAATGAACAAAAATATATATACCACAGACTATGTTAACACTTGAATACAACTGACTATGTTAACAATCTAAAAAGCTTAATGGAAACATAAGAAATGGACGAACAATAACAAACTTTATTATATTTCAATCAGATTGAACAGGTTTGGAGAAAACTTAGTCAAAATGTTTGATTATATCCACAAATAATAACAGTGAGACGGTTATACAGCCATCAACCATTGATTGTATCAGTCAGTCATTCCATATACATTTCAGTCAGTATAACGCTGTGATTAGCAATCTTGTCAGAAGCAGATATTACGGTACATTATAATGACCAAACAGCTTCCTCTGTCATGTCAAGCACACTACAAGCATAGCGACATTTTCTACATGATGACAAAAGCAGAACATGTTACAGTCAATCAACGGTTGTACACTACTTATTACTTGTAGTTTTACCATCTAAGATTGAATTATTGTCAACAAGGTAGTGCAGTAATTTCACCTACACTTGTGACTATATTCCCTTAATCAGTGATAACAAACCTCAATCCTCTATTCTTATATTTCTGTATAAGAAACTAACTGAATGAATGTCTCCTCTATTCTGAATAGTAGGTTTCAGGAATCCATTAATCCAATCAGACAGGAATAATTTCCCAGGATAAACATACACAGCCAAGACAGTTAGACCAATGTACTGTGGGTTATTGAACAGTACCTAAATATCACAGAGTTGAATCTAGGATTGTATAACAATGAGCTAACTCCCCCACCCCTAACCAAAAGTAGGCTAATTTAAATTCAAAGTGAGCCGGGCCATTATAAACTGAACATCATAAAACTGAAACAGTAAAAAAACATGCCCTACACTAATGATTTGATGTGACGGCACCAACGTCATTACATTACATAGATCAACACACAGTTTAGACAGCTTAAAACTAGCTGACATGGGTAGACTTACAAATAAGACTCAATATTGATTTCATTTCTGGACATGCGGTCAGCATGTTTACATAAGATCACTTGTGTATAGGTTTAACCTTTTTATAAGATGAAAATCCTGTGAAAAATATATTCATGAGCCAAACACAAATATTTCTAAAGCAAAGAAAATGGCCAAAACGATGAAAAAAGAAGTTTCCACGCCATTTTATTTGTTTCTGTGTTACATAAGCATTACAAAAACATGGTAATGACTAGTGTTGTATAACAGCACTTAGTTCCTCAACATGTCCAAGAGTCTTTTAAATGTAATACAACTTCTTACTGACCTGATATGGAGTGATACTGGGTTTGTAAATTGATATTGGACACGAACATGTAACAAATTTATCTAACTCAGTGAGAACCCTTCAACAAATCAATTTACTGATCACATGACCTGGCTCCACCAATCAACAGTAAGTATTTCATACGAGGTAAGATAAACATATGTACAGTTAAGTATTTTAGCACAAACTTGTCTCCAAGAAACTAGACACGCCTTGACATACCCTACACAGGATTATAAAATATGTATCTGTAACAGACAGGTTCAATAATACAAAATTACAGACATTCTATACATTACCTTCTAACATTCTGGAAAGCAAAGTTTCCATGGGTACTGGGTGATAGATTTCTAGGACTGTCATGGGGACTGCTACCTGAAAATACAGAAAACAGAAGATTTAATAGCAGAATGATCTTGTTGACGAGTCATCATGAATAAGGCATTGTAAGGCATGGTAGGCCATGCTCCAACCAAAGTCCTCTTCCAACCATGGTTTACAATTTGTTATTTTTGTAGAGAATTGGCATAAGCGGCTGATTCACTCTTCCCGAAGTCTGTGAGTGATCTGGGTAGATCTCGTAACAACGGACACTTTATGAGATCTAGCGTGAAGAGTCATTGGGCAGACTGGCATGAGAGAGAAAAGACATACTTAGAATTAAGCAATACCATCACTGAAGACTTAGGTAAATATCGCCACCAATATGCCCAAAGTAAGCGTCAACGAGTAATTTTATTTTGTTTGAATATGTTTTAACCTAAGGTCCTAGAACCATTGGTCAACATAAACCATCATCAATACATGACAGTAGGAGACAAATTAATCTCCTTCTATAATATTAAACTAACATTCTCCATATGTTTATAACAAGACCTTGGACTACTGTCAATTTTCATGTGATATTATCAACTAATATATCCAGCACAAATCAACAACAAATCAGAGAACATTATCAAGTACATAATATCACATCATTGTCCAAGGTTTCATAAGTCCAGTAAATCTTGTAACAATTGTTTAATCAAATTGATAATTATTTTTGAGTCAACATAAAACTGCTTTGCAATCTGAAATGTCATAAAATGTTGATATCTACAATGTATCTGTCAAGTTATCATATTATCAATCAGTCAGGTCAACATATAATTCATCAGCCAGCCAGCCAGCCAGCCAGCCAGCCAGCCAGTCAGTCAGTCAGTCAGTCAGTCAGTCACAGCCAACCAGCCAGCCAGTCAGTCAGTCAGTCAAGTTAACATATGATAGTCAATTCCCATAATACCAGTCAGTAAGGTCATCAGTAAAGTTAACTTATTATCAGTCATTATATATATACAATGATTGAAATAATGACTAAACAAGCACTATGGATTATTTCGAGGGAGCCAAAAGCGAGACTATTAAAATGGTCAACAAAACATCAGTGCCAAAAACTATATTACACATCAGTCTGAGCATGTATCATCAATCCAACACTTGTACACACATCTAAGTCTTACTGAATGGAAATGCTGTAAGATAAATCAAGATTGATTTCTGATTTTTTACATTATCAAACTAGCTTACACCCACATAATTATATATTATTATTCATTGTGCAGTTTTACTGATAACCACTTTAAAAGGAATTCTTGAAAATGTGAATGGATGTTTCACAGGGGAAAGACTCAACACGCCAGCTTGTTAGCTGGTTATTATGAGTTATAACTTGTTCGGAGTGACTGTGAGTGGACCTAAATGAGTAATTCTTCTTATAGGATAAATGAATTTTTTCCAAAAAAAATTAAATTGACTGAAAACAGATCCTGAAATACACCAAGTTTCCATCACCTTGATCCATTATGGAGTTATGCTCTGGATAAGAAAGTGTAACAGACAGACACACACACACATGCACGCATGCACCCCTACCACTCATATATCCCTCCGCCTTTTGGTCAATAAATGATAAACAAAGAGTAGGTAGAATATATCATATTCTAACTATGCATAATGTGGTTTAACCTTAAACATCCTTTATGTATTAAATAATAAACGTCAGAACAAATATTCATGATTCAAATATCTGCTTCATGCATAATAAATACAGTAAACTCATTGACTACGTAATGTAATAATCTATACGTGCAGAACACCACTGACTTTACTATGAAAATTGAGCAAGATTTTCCAATAAACTTGTTTTTATTGAAAGTCACCCTCATTTCATGCAGTGAAATTGAAGTATTTTTCAATTTTCTACTGAAACAAGTACAGACAATGTCCTTGAACACCCTGAGAAGTTAATACATGTTTAACATAATTTGTTATCATAGCAGCAGAAAGATTTTATCAAAAGTTGTTTATCTTAAAACTTTAATATAGAAAATTAAATTTCTACAGGGAAAGAGTTCTTGAAGGTTGAAAAAGTAGAAGTAAGCTAGAGGACACAGTGCCCCGATGAGTGCTAAGTCAAAAAGGGGCCATAACTCCAGTGAAAATGTTTGAATTTTAACGGAAATCAAATATGACCTGTATTTTATTATTATACACCTTCATGACTTGTAAAATATCACACTAATCCATGTAATATTTGTTGAGTTATCGTTTGGAAACCAAATTTTGAACAGACAGACAGACAGGGGTAACATATAAACAGTAGGGTCGGGTCACTTGGTGACTTCAAGTTTTAACCGTAGAGTGTACACTGGTAGAACCTATGATCTTCTGATAGCTTGATGGACAGCTTCCTTATATGATCATATGTCTGAACCTAGGCAGGATTTAACTAACAGCTGCTGTGAGGGGCTAGTAAATACTAGTCAGAGAATAAAACCAATTGCCCACAGAGACCCATGCACTTACAGGAATGTCTATATGGTTTTAAGCCCAGAAACAATAAATACATGGTTCAAGTCCAGAAAGCCGACATAAAGGTTTTGTGCCAGGTAAGTCCCCATAAGTCCCCACCTTGTCGATGTTTAGAACAAAATAACAGCAACTACCTAAACTGATCGCAAAAAGAGTAGAACCATCATATTACAAATATACTGTGCTGTTTACACACCACAACCAAGTTTGTGAAAATGATTATAATAATAAATTATACACCAGTAATGTTTAATACAACAGAACACTCCCTAAATGATTAAATATTCAATAATTAGGACCATATAACTGGCAGTAGGAAAATAACAACAAAACATTAACACATAGAAGTAAGTTACCATGGTTACATTGAATTTTTAAGCCTGGGAAGTAATGATAATTGGTAGAAGGGAGTCCATGACTATACAATATAGATATATTAGTCAAATATAAGAAAGTGACAAGTTCTATATGAGAACATCATGGTTCAGGCTCATATTTCTTCTATAAATGGGTATATAATTAAGTAGATAAATACATCCGTTTCAGTTGTAAGTACCACATACTTTTTTACTGGTTTCAATTCTTCTATAAATGTACAAGATGACATCCATGTAAAAACAACATTAAGAATTATAATTATTTGCAACCTTGTAACGGGACACTAACAAACATGTCAATCAAATTGCAATTTACTATTTTCAAAACACCAGGAGTGCAGTGTAAAATGATATAAATGTGAATAATGAATTACATCAGTGTTTTAATTTATATGTCAAGTAATTGTCAATTATGTTCTATTCAAACTCAATGTCTAAAATAATAAAATTATCTTCCACATAGATCAATCAGGTATATATTGTACAACACTAGGCTGTGATTTTTCTCACCTTTAGGGGAATAGTGGCAAGCCCTTAGAAAGGAAAGAATTGCATCTTGAGGGAAGGGGAACAATAACATGACAATGTATCCATAATTATCCTCCCAACATTTAATTATCAATAGATTATATTATAACCTTAATGGTTACAGGCAAGGCTATCGTACAGGTTAACTTAATGGTCTTTTTCATCAAAAAATGTTATTTAAAAGAAAATAAAAATTTACTAAAGGCGATATCTTTTATAAATTTGGGGGAGAATAAACTTTTCACACAGGGAAATGGGGCCGGATTTTGGCCACAAATCAGAGAATATGAGACCGCAGTAAAGTAGACCGACTCATACTACAGATAACAGAACCTAAATTCTGTACAGTCTGTACAGACAAGTGGATATTCCCAGAATTAACTACACATATATAAATATCATACGGACAAGTTGAGAAATGCTTCTGGCAAAAGGGACAGGTAAGTGGAAAAGTCAGAATTTGCCGGCCTTAATAGTACTAAAAAAGGTTGAAATTTTGCTTAAAAATGAAAAAAAGACACTTTCAAGATCATGTATATATATATATATGTATATAAAAGCTGAGGGATGGTGACTGAAGTTTATTTCATACTATTCTATCATATAGTAAACTGTTGATTTTATCATAATCAGTGATGGTACTTATAAGAGGAAGTTAGATATGCAAGTTTATTGAAACACTTATTGTGTATCAGTCCTGCATCTGTCAACAAACAGTAAAACCTATCTTATAACATACAGTACAGACAACCTCTCCAGAGCAGCCCTCTCTTGAGCAACAACATCCCTTCAAAAACAGTTTGATTTTTTTCCCACTGCACAAGTTAACTATTATTTCAACCTTCCTTGTGCAACAACCTCTCAACAATAACATTATTTTGCTTCTCCCAAAGGCTGTTGCTTTGGAGAGGTTGCACTGTATAAGAATGTATTACTCATTGTGCACTGAAGTAATATTGACACACTGGAAAGTCTAAACCCATATCCATGTACAAGTGATCACTAGATTAAATAAAACTATACTAAGGTCAACTAGAGCTGTCACAGAGGTGACTAATACCCCGCCGCTGCTTTTACACTAAGAATGTGATAGTACACTATACGGCTAAGTTCAAGGGGACTTAACTCTGCAATGAGTGGATCACTGGGCATGAAATAATATATTTCAAGTTTCAATTCAATCCCAGGAAAAATGTGGACGTAGTTCGACTGCCAATGTACACTGTATGGCTAATTTAAAGGGCATATTACTCTGAAATGAGAGAGTCGCTGGGAATGAAAATTGTGTTTTGCACATGTACACATCATACTGATAACATATTTCAAGTTTCAATTCAATCCCTTGAAAAATGTGGAAGTAGTTCACTCCACAAACTAAGACTGCCATTCTACACTATATGGCTAAGTTCAAGGGCACATAACTCTGGAATGAGTGAATCTCTGGGAATTGTGTCTTGCAAATGTCTACTTCATGGTGATAATATATTTCAAGTTTCATGGCAATTGCTAAAAGAATGTTAAAGTAGTTTGCTCCACAAACTTTTTATATTTTATGCAGACGGACGGACGGACGGACCGACCGACCAACAACCGACAGACAGAGTGACTCCAATATACCACCTCTCAAACTTCATTTGCGGGGGTATAATAACCCATTACATCAGTTTAACAAGGATTTAGATTTGTATGTATTCAATCACACTAGTAAAACTATGTAGGTTATAAGATACTGATAATTACAAGATAATGACAATTTTGAAATGATGACAATTATAAGATGTTGACAGTCATAATATGTTGATAGTTATAAGATGTTGACAATTACAAGGTGTTGACAGTTATAAGATGTTGACAATTACAAGATGTTGACAGTTACAAGATGTTGACAATTATAAGATCATGATAGGAATTAAATGGTGACAATTTGAAGATGATGATATTATATGATAATGACTGTCTAAGGGTTGAATACATGATACTATTTCTAGATAAGTTTATATCCCAGAATGAAATGTAAAATTAACATCATGTCCAGTATGTGTACTAGCTAAATAGGAGACGATAAACATTTTTGGGTTGAATACTTCAGAACATCACCAGAAGGTTATATTTCAAATTAGTCCTGTATAATATATTAGACACTTGTATTAACAGTGAGAGACCAGCACAATGTTTCAACTTTATTTTTATAACAAAGTTATCATATCATCCTTTAATCTTTTCGCTCAAAAGTATAAATTTTGAGACCTAAAAGTATGTTAGTGATACCGTACCCTTATCTTATGAGGGTTGTCCATACATTCTGAGGATGTAAAACTTCAACTTGGTTATCTATTATCTATTGTTAATCTTAACAAGTACAGCATTTAAGCATTTTTAGCAAAAAAGTAACCCATATAATTATCAAACAATGAAAATCCTTTGAAATGATGATATTTTAAGATCAAACTGTCATAAAGAACAACCAGTCATTAAGATTAACCTGCAATTAAAAACTTGACAACTGTCACAAAACATGTTTACATACCTAACCATGAAAGGCACTTGTTTTTACGTAACTTTGATCGACCTCTCGTACAAGTCTGAACGGCACTATCATCGTGACTAAGACTCAGATTCTCCACTGAACATGTTGCCCACAACTGTAGGGACCCACGGCGTTTCCCTAACATACCATCATCTTCCGTTTGATTGGTAAGATATTTGTTAGAAATACCGCCAAACATTATGTTAGGGTACATCAAGTATTTAACCCTATTCATTAAAACACACAAATAAAATTCCGAGAAAATTTGTCCTCAGTGGATTAATGCACATTGATTTGTCATACTGTCTGTTAAACATTCCTACATCAAGTTGCTTCATTTACATCTGTGAATAGTTAACTTTTACCACACAGAATGACACACACTTGTCACTAACTACAGAGGGATAACACTTCCTACTGTATCATTATTCCAGACAAATAGAAACCAAACTGAATCATAAAAACATTTCAAATTCCAAATCAAAAGAGAATCCAAAATTATAACTTAGATATATTTGAGTGTGTACATACGCTTGTACGCTTAATGAGCAAATATTATCACTTATCTCTAGACAGTCACTGTAGTTAAACTAACAATATCACACAATGAATAAACAATAAACTTAAATATCTGTGTTCAGATTGAAATAAACACATTCACTGGAACACATCTTACACATGATGATGAGTCGTTAATTGTAACTTGCGTAATAATAAAAAGATGAGAAATGATTAAGTTAGAGCACTATCCGGACTCCCTGTATGACTGTATATTGGTACTATCTTAACACAACCAGTACCAACATATCTCTGTCTCCTGACATGTGCCTGATTACTGGATCAATATCTAGAACTAACTAACACTATAGTCTCTCCAGTACCTCTGTCATATTGAAGGCAAGCTCAATTTCTGAATTAGCACTTTCAGTCAGCTTTCAGCGCTGTGTCTAAAATACTGATAATATCCAAAACAATACAAATGTATAGTCACAATAAAATTGTTATAGCACAGGCAATTTTACCAGAATGTACCAACAACAAAACATGTCACCATGGACACTATGGATGAGATTATCAGAAAACTACAGTCAACTCACAGTATGTACTCTGACCTACACACCTGCCTAGTAAACTGGAAGGTTCAATATCATAAGGACATTATTTAGGTCAATTATAATCTGCTTAAAATATTTATCATAATATCTATGCATTGATCTAATGTTAACATTTACATGTTTGCATTAAGGAAATTATTTATACTACAGTACAACCTCTCCAGAGTGGCCCTCTCTTGAGCAACACATATCAGTTGTTACCTCTCTGCAAAAACTGCATGATTTATTCCCACTGCACGATTTAACTTATAATTTAACCTCTCTAGGGCAACAACCTCAACAAGAACAACATAATTTTGCTACTCCAAAAGCCGTTGTTTTAGGGAGGTTGAGCTGTACATACAGGAAAAATATCGAGAAATCTAATCATCCTTATATATGTCAGTCTCAATGATTATTGTGGTGATATGACCTTATGGTTAGGACATTTTCATCATGCGTTTAACTCTCTTACAAAAGTATGTATAAAATATGCCTAAGCTTTTTCATATACAGTCAAACCTGTGTTAGTGGCCAACTCCAAATGAAGGCCACCCTGTGAATGAGGGCCATTCTTTTAAAAACCATCAATGCTATTTTAGAACACAATAACCCTGGAATTAAGGCCACCTGTCAATAAAGGCCAAATTATGCATTTTCAAAGAGAGGCCTTTGTTCACAGGTTTGACCTTACATGTAATTACTGTTATCAATCTACCTAGGCTTATTATGATTTATTTTTCAAGTTACCTGAGCTTTTTTATACAGTTACTGCTTTCGATGTGACACATACAAAATTAGATGGATTAATTGTGCGAAAATAAGCATCAGCTACAAACAATACATGATAAATATGACACAATCATCAACAGAAATAAACCATACATTAACAGGTGACAGGTAATCTTCACCACAAACAACTGCACACTGTAATAATATATCATATGTTTAACACTAGACTCAAAATGTATGTGTCATTCATGGTAAAACAATGGCAGATAGATAAAATACTTGAGTTTTGTCATGCATTAATAAATGACCACAAGATGCATCATTGATAAAGGGAGGTAAGGCATGTTTGTCGACATTTACTAGTTAGCTGACAACACTATGTAATAGCTGTACAATTCTAACTATCTTATTTGAACAAAATTCAAGGAATTTTAAAACCATTTGATTTTTATCAACAGAATTGTGGAATTAAAACATATCAACTGCACCTATCAATACAACAAATTTGTATAACTAGCTAAATAACAGACTTGGGTAACTAGCTAAATAACAAACTTGTGTAACTTAACTAAATGAATAATGCAAAACTAACACCTGGTATCTTAATTGACAAAATCAAGCCAACGAGATAAGGCAACAATATTTCATGTCAGCAATTTTCAAGGCAGTTTAGGGTCATCAGATTCGTTTAAACATCAAACAAGAACTGACAGCTCAAACATGAAGTTTGTCTACATTGTAACAATACATGGCTTACTTCTTTCAGTGATAATAACAAGAATCAATATAGTACTGAAAGTACTCATGGAAAAGTAGAAAATCATAGTACTTTGGTCCACATAAAAATTCATGCATGCTGAGCAAGTGAAAGCTATGGAAACTCATTTTCCAAAAATACTACAACAACCTAAAAATCTATCCAAACTAATTCATTCATAATCACACACTGAATTAATTAAACTCCAAATTAAAACACTACTTTTTAATGAAATCCTCAGTAAAATAGACACCAGATTACAAAGTGGATAAAGTTACTTCAACACTGACAATATGACAAGATACGACACTTTGCATGTACTTCATACAACAATCATCATAAATTCATAAAATTAGTGTATACATGTACTTTGAACTACATAACACTGTATGACAACTCATACATAAAAACATGTTGTGACCTAGATATAAACATAACATAAATAATTATAAGACATGCATGTAATTTGTTGCAATACAGATATCATTAAAATAGGTCATATAATTAAGACATCACAGTCACCATTATTTTATCCATAATGTGACAGCAAAGTTTGGGTAGACCAAAACAAGAGAAGTAATTCAATGATCGCCGCCCAAATATTTCGGAAAAAAGAAAAGAAATTTCAGCAAAATTTCCCTCAAGACATGGGGCAGTAGCTTTATTTTTTTTAAAATAAGATTTGTGGTTTGACTTAAAAATCGTTAGCCCAAACTCATGGATGAATGTGTGTCAATCCAGAACGCTGATTGAAGAAACATCAGTCATATTTGACTTGACCTCAAGACTATAACCATACAAAACATGCTCTGGACAAACCTTGGCAAACATTAGACAAACACCACTGATATGAAATCATTCTAGGTCTAATATTTATCTTGTATGATTAAATATTGATGTACAATTGTTAGTTAATGACTTGGCCATACATCAGATACAGTTCATATTAATTGATTTAAGTGACAGTTTAGGGAGCTGTAGACCTGCCTCTGTAGTCAAGTGGTTAAGGTCGCTGACTTCAAATTACAGTAACCTATCACTGATTGAGGGTCATGGGTTCAAGCCCAACCATCGACCATGTCTCTTTATGTGAGAAAGTAGGCAGTTGCTTACGGAGGATGGGAGTCTAGTACTGGTTCTTCCCATTAGGCAAACTATCCACCTCATATGACTCTGACTGTTGAAATGGGGCGTAAAACTCGATCAAACAAACAAACATTAAGAGCTGTAAAGCTAATCATGTTAATACTACCACCACTTGATGAAGACAAGCCCACAGGAAATAAGGAGTGTCATGCCTTAAGCATTGAAATTAGCAAATAATTCATGTGACAATTCTAAGAAACTCTTCCTACAATTTCGCAAACCAATCGGGAATATCATCCAGCATATTGAACACTTGGTGTAACAGATTATGTAGATAGGATAGGATAAGATTAATTCTTGAATCATTGTTTTTTCTCAGGGGTTTAAATTTGCACCTACAGCAAGTGTCATCTGATGTATTTCCAGCATTAAGAGAAGGAAATGTCTAGAAGTACACCTGAGAAGAACCACAGATCCTCAGTAAGCAAGCTAGACAATTTCCTCCCATGTGTAATTTCGTCTGATCCTGGGTGGGACTAAGACCTACAGTGTTGAGAGGCTTGTGGTTACTAGTCAGGGGTCATAACCACTCAACAACGGGGCTCCATACACCATAATTTATAACCATATCATGCACCAACATATGTGACACAACTACTAAATATAGAGACAAGATCTCCAGAGATTTCACCACAATGAGTACAATAAATCTAATATACATATACTTTCAGAGGATAGATTCAAACATCTTATTCCACGAAAATGACAACAAATCTATATTATATCGCATGTTCCAAGAAATATAATGGATTCAGAGTATGTGTGTGCCAGACATAGTCTATGATAATCTCACAGTATAATGTAAGGTTTCGTTAATGTTATCTAAAAGACAGACATTACAGTGTATATCTTTGGTCATGTGACAAGAAGACATTCCTGTAAATCAATAATCTTACTTAAAACAAATCAAACAGAACTTGTTTCAATGTAATCATATTTACATATCAAGCAAACCTTCCCCCATTGTTATACCAGTTTATACATACAGCACAACCCCTCCAGATCTGCCCTCTCTTGAACAACAAACTCCTTTCAACAATTGCATGATTTTTCCCACTGCACAATTTAAATATTAATTTAACCTCTCTAGAGCAACAACCTCTCAACAACAACATAGTTCTGCTAATCCCAAAGGTGTAGCTTTCGAGAGGATGCATTTTTTTTGTATCTTCTGTATGAAATAGCTTGCAGTCACACAGACAGTGTACATCAATTCTGTCAGTCTAAGTTACTTTTCACTCAATCATTATCTCAACATATAACACACAGAGAGGTAGATTATTGATTGAACATTCCTAATCCTCGAATAAATTGATATGACTGATTGATTGATTGAATCATCTCAATATTTAGAAATAGGGGAAAAAAAACAAATGTACTTAAAAAGATGAGATCAGCAAATATTTCGCTAGGTACTGCCTATCATCAAATGATATAAGATGAACGAAGTCTATGATAAAGTACTCATGACTGTATTTGTACTTACTGCTTATCTGTGGTGAGGGACATCTTGGTTGTAATACAGGGGATTTATTGGGTCCAACTACACCCTTACGGTGACGACTGTGAAGAAAAAAAAGAAAATAGTTAAAACAAGGGGAACAACTCTTACAAGATTATTTCACTTATACAAGGGAGGTAACTTTGTCCTGAACAGCATTCAGTTCAAAACATAAGGGAACAAACTCTGGCAGTGTTAACATAGTCTAATTCAAGGGAAACAAATCTAATAATACCAAGAACAGAATAATAATGATAAAACATTGATAAACACCATCAGACTTGTTGACAAATGCATCTCAGATTACAATTTTATAATCAATAAGTGAAAAAACAAAACCTAAAGCCATTTAAAATTAATGATTTCATAAACTGATTAATATTACTGGGGACTTTATTTTGAATCAAGTATTGATCGGTTATGTAGTTTTAAATGACTTCAGGACATGTTATTTCTATTCAAAGAATGACTTTAATATATAAAACTGTAAATACACATGTAAGATAGACAGAGTGACCTTTTATAATAAAAGATTCCACTTTTATTGGGTTAAGTTTATTGACACATCAAGTAATAGCCTGACAAGTCTAACACAAGGTCTTGTTTTTTTACAGTCAAAGCTCAATGTAACACACAATTAAGAGTATTCATCATATTGCAATATTACAACAGACTAACATTTTACAAAGACTACAAAGTTCAATGGTTTTAGACATCTTTCTTTTTAAGCTGAGACAGTATAATGTTAAATTTCTTGGCAACATTAAGACACAAAATCCTTCTACTTCTGTCAGATACATCTGGTAATCAGTAAATGTCACAAAATTTGAACTTAACCACTTTAAAAATTAATGTGTCAAAGAAAGAATTGATTTTGAAGACCTACTAGGAAATTATCAAGTACTTACCTGCTGGATCGCCGACTGAAGCTTAGTTCTTTCTGAAAACAAAAATTCACCAAATTAGATACAGGTATACAACTACAGATTTCCTACATTCAATGTTCACAGCATCAAAATGAACCTGTAGATAAAGAGTGTTTTATTTTCTTATTATATACAGAGTTCATTTCATAAAAAATAACATTTTCATTTATTTGTTTGTGTTTAATGCCGTGTTTCAACAATTTTTCCGTTATATACCGCTACCTGTTAACTTTACCAGTTTCCCTGGACTATATTCCAACCAGTACTAACTTACATTTCTACAAGGAACCAGCAATTGTCCACATGTGGTGGAAAATCAACATTTTTGTCACATTTTCATGGAAGGGTATGAACTGCCGAGTTACCGGGAATCAAACCCAGATCGCCAGGTTACAATTCTAACACACTTACCACTGGACTACTGCCACGGCAATAACATTTTCAAGCAATACCGGTGTAAGTATGCACTTACAACACGCATACATAAATATTAATTACATTGAAATATTATAACTGCATTAATATTACAATAACAACTGCCACATGAATACAGCCTGGTGTATATAACTGTACCTGGTGTACCTGACATAGATACAATATACCTTTATGTTAACATACAAACACATGTTAGCATACACATGTATACGTAATCTACAATATTTAACTATTTTATGATATGCTGAACTTATGGGGTACATTTTTTACATGATTTACACAAAAATTGTTTAAGATTTCATAATTTCATTGATATTCAAGGACTGGTTTTTCAGATCTCTCTGTCTGATACCCAAGCCACAACAAACATACTCATTTCCCTCTAACCACAATGTGGTATCATAGACTTATACAGTACAACCTCTCCCGAGTGGGCCTCTCTTGAATAATAACTGTTAGAATATGGCAACATTTTAAAATAATCTGTTGTATCATTGAAATTGGTTGTTTAAATAAATGCTCAATACCTTGCATTCCAAATAAGGCAGAATGCAGGTCTTAACTAAAAAAAGTAGACATTTAGAATCAGAGTGTATTGTATGGCTCTCACATCGGCCCTCTACAAAACCTGTTTTCATGATTACTTATAAATATTTTCTCTCTCTGCTGTGTCTTTAAAAATTTGAAAGACTTAGCCACTGGTCGCTGCATCCGTAATCTGTGTGAGCCCTAAGGGAGATTTGCGCCACATGAAATCATGATCAACCTTTGCTTTCCCTTTTCCAAAGGTAAGTCTTGCTTAATAATTTAATTTAGTCAACTTCTCGTCATGACCTCATCTTACTCCAGTAGGGTAACTATGTGAGGTTTGTATGGTGTCTGTACACAAATCATGTTATGTCTGAACTTAATGTGTTTACTGTTAGATTCATCAAAGAAGATAAGCATGCACACCAAACAGAAATCACTGCATACATGTAGATGCTAAACTGGTTCCCATTTCATTTCAGAGTCAATGGGAACCAGCCTACATGTAAACTCCCATTGCCACTGGGACTACTGAGCAACTGCATTCCATAAGGACACGGCATTGAAGCACGGTGCCAATAATACCACTAGGTCATCAATGTTTAATACCTTCTGTTTCTGGGTGGTTAAGTCTTGGTAATCGATATAAACTCCAAAAACAACCATTTTTATAGACTATTGAATTCAATCTCACAAACAGACTTAGAACACCAAACACCAGATATACATCTTATATTGATTGTATTATATACAACAATCAAGTATTGTTGTCTACATCACATCGTTTGGTGTTAGTTGCTGTTAGCTACAATGAAGTAATTGAAAAGGCTTTCTTTGTTATTTTCTTCTACAAGTTGTTTAGAATGCTAAAATACACAATGAGTATCTCAACTCAGTGTTCATCATGATGAAAAGATTTGCATAGTCTGACAGCAAAAAAATCAAGATGGGTTTGGATCTTTAAAAAAATAAAAAACACCGAACTAAGAAAAATAACCTAACTTGGCTTATTGTACGGCGGCCTTTGGCCGTCGTACTCTCTGGGATGCTTATTTTAAACTGGCAATGCAAAATCGCAACTTCTTGCGCGAAGCAGCTTAGTGACAGTGCCCGAAATATCCGCAATGGTCATCACGTGATATAAACAAAACAGAAATAGAGCGAGGTCACGTGTTACTCACACCAACTAGTGTTAGCTTGATGACGCAGTCGCTATTTATAGTCTAAGAATGTAGCGAGCTCTATATCTGCCCATCTGTCAATAAATGCAGCCGAAACTCTTTATATCAAAGGAATTAGGAAAAATTGTTTGATCTAAACGAACTTCGATGTATAAATTATTAGAGAAATTCGCTGTGTTTATTATCGGTGTGTTGTAATAATCATTTAATCGTGTTATAAGATACGGAACACGGTATTTATACGTTTAGATGTATTTATTTTAGCAACATGTCGCAAATAAACAAAACATTATAAACATATTCACACAGACTAATTTTATAATCGCGAGCGTGGACACTGACTTGTTTACGCAATTGTCGTTAATTAAATATCGATTACGGAGCTCAATACAAAAAATGTCCGATCAGGTGAGAAATGATGACTTAATTGGTTCGACATAGACGGTCACTTTATGGTTCGATATAGATGGTCACTTTGCAGTTGAAAATCTATGTTTGGGACCGTTATACCAGGTTTTTACGACAACGTACCCTCAGACAACGGAGTATATTATTTTTGGAGACTTTATTTAAATATTTTATATGCATTCCAGCAGATATTGCAGTTTCCCCTGGTTTTAATTTTAGGGTGGAAATAGAGACTACATATAGAGTACCTCGTGAACTGTAGAACCATATGACCAGATTCATGAGAATCATGAAACATCAACGGCTTGTATTTTTGATGGAGTAGATGATCACTTTAGTTTCGGGATCAGTTAAGTCAAAATAACAAATTCGTTTGATCTGAAACTTCGCACATCCTGATAAAAAATGCTACATATGCCACATTCTAGTATTGAATTGCCGGCCGTACAAACATTTAACTTGTACTTCCCTTAGTATGTAATTGTTATATACCATAATGGTCATAATACATCATAGTTACATTATAGCCTAAAAGTAAAAAAGTTCCCAAAATTACCTTCAAAGAGATAGGAGATCGAGTATGAGGAAACTCAAACACTTCATCATCACTGAGATTCACGCGTACCGAGAGGGGCGACGAGAACTCATTCACTGACACAGATCTCCTCATAAATACTGGAGACAGAAAGTACCGACGTAAATCAGTTTCACTTGTTGTCGTAACCATGGAGTCTCGTTTAACATTTCTGACCAGTGATTTAGTGTCAGTGTAGGACATTGTCCGTGTGAGTCCTGTTTTAGGGACACTTAGGTGATCCCCGTCACATACCGGTACATTATCCTGCACTTTGTGTTCGTTCATTTCCATGGTTACTATGGCAAAAGTTGATACAATAATTTCACCAGAGTGACAAGTTTCGTAGAGCTGCCTCGGTGGCAGCTGCAGTCCACAGTCCGTACTTCATACACGCTATCACCAAACCTTTCCATTGCATCACAAAATGTTTCCTTTTTCCTCCAAAAAAACAATCAGCAACTGAATCTTAAAATCCAGTTCCCAAGAATGAAACCCTAATAATTGGCTTCAACGGAATTCATGATAGTTCTGTTTTTCATATTAGGAAATAATCCATCGATGTGTTTGAATAAAAAGCATTTTTGTCACTCACAAAGAAAATCCTTCTCTTTAATTTCTTTTCACACCTCTTGATGAGCAAGGTTACGAAGCACTGATGATCTGTGAAAATTTTATAATTTACAAAATAAAGAATACAATCCAACTCCTCTCACAATTAAATCTTTTTCTGATATTGTATACCACCAGTTTTCCAACAAGTCATGAAAAAACACATAGTAACAGATACCAGGGGGAATGTTTCAATATATTACCAAAGGTCAACTAACGATTGATAAAACTGACTTTCCAGAACGATTTTCCAGCAAATATCAAATAATATTATTCCCACAGACAAAGACAAGAATGTTTAGCAAATAATTATACCATTAGAGAAAGTGCTGGTATGGCAATTAAATAGCGAAAGTACCTCCAGGCATTAGATTAACTAATGAAGAGTTGTAGGAAAACCACACAAATGGCAAATATACTAATAAGTTTTTAGACAGATAAATGCACTGAACCAAATTCCATCATTTTAATGAAAGTTTGAATCAACCTCCATAACATAGTAATAACATTGAACTTCCAGAGACATTAATGGTAGAACATTAGACAGGATTATTGTAGAACTGGGAGCATTAAATCCAAACCCTCCAGTAAATCTATACCAGTAAAACAACATTCACTGTTTTATTGGCAACTTTAACAGAATTCAAACATTAATGGAATTAAAAGGAATATAAGAATCATCACCTTCAAGGATATACAGCATATTAAACCAGTCTCAATATGTTGGTACAACATTGTCAATATACAGACTGGGCTCACCTGATGAGAAGACAACCAGTCACGGAATGCTTGTTTACATCCATAGATCCACAGACTGTGCTTAGCTGTCTATTACCTAGTCATATACAGTACGACCTCTCCAGAGCAGCCCTCCTTTGAGCAACAACCTCCCTTCAACAACAGCATGATTTTTTCCCACTGCACCATTTAAATATCAATTAAATATTAATTTAACCTCTCTAGAGCAACTATCTCTAAATGACCACATGATTTTACTACTCCCAAAGGGTTTACTTTAGAAAGGTTGCACTGTATAACTGTACGAAGGTCACAATAATATATAAGGTCAAGATTACTAGAAAACTCAACAATGACAACTAGGCACATAGAAATAATACTCAACAAATAAATTCCCAAACAACAAAGATCATTGTATTCCCTATAGAAAGGAATTCATGAAAACATGAATTCTTCATGAACTATTTTAGCTCACTTCATGAATAGTTCAAGAACTATGAATACTTGTTTGCCAAAGGTTACCACTCACTTACTATTCGGTCAAAATCTTAAACAATAAAATATTTTTACTAAAAACCATTAAGTGAAGTTTTTAGAACACACTAGGAAAATGGTGCCCACACGAGAATGTTCGGCAAAGCCCAAATACTTCAGTTATACAAATTAACCCAAAATTAAAGGATCCCATAAAACAATCCATATATCGACCGAACAAATTAACCTCACGTCAGTAATCCATCAGAAATTCACAGACCATATCCTGAGGGACATCTTCTATTTGCCAAGAAAAATATGACGGCATCAATAGTTTGAATATTTTACGAAATACTGAATTCATAAATATACAATGTAGAAAACCTTGAAACTTGACATCCATCATCCTTGATTGACTGGTAATATAGAGAAAATTCAGCCAAGAAAAAAATGACAATCACAATCCTAGCATGTCTTTATTCTGATGCTTCATTCTGTTTACAGTATGTGAACTAAAATGTGTAGTGAAATTATGTACCAAACACAATACAATAAATAAACAAGCAAACAAATGAAGTGTTTTTGAAACATGAATGCCCCTTATGACCTTGACCTTTGACCTACTGACCTCAAAATCGATAGGACTCATCTACATGTGATGACCAACCTTACCCAGCCAATTCTGAAGAGCTTAGGCCAAATCGTGCTCTAGTTATTGGAAGGACAATGTTTGGTTACGGACCAAAGCAATATAATCCCTTTTCTTCAAAAGGGGGCACAACAGGTGTCCACATACTGCCAAAGAAGATACTGAATTTTGTACCATTTCTGATGAGCTACGAATTGCACAACTGTAGTACAAGTCTAACAATTAGGCAAGACAAAAAACTTTTATCTATTCTAGCTGTGGTTAATTGTAAGCACTAACATGTAATATCCAGCATTGATATGTAGAAGAAAGAATTGTATAAAGACACAGAACTTTGTATAACAGCCTATAACATAATGCTCAGATCTCCAGTAGCAGTCATCCTGGTGCAAACATTAACAACAAACTCTCCCCAGGAACTGATCATCAATCTTTCACGAGCAAATGAGGACCAATAATTATGCTTTATTCAAACTGAAACATTTCATAACTCACCGGAACACAAGCTATAAAATTAAACCAGAAAGAGAAATGTTTGCCAGAATAAAAGAACCAAACATCATTACTTTAAACCCTGAATTAGATCAGAAAAAACATTGGAAGAACGAATGGTTTTCACTGACATAAGCGATAATGTTTTCGCTATTCTGCTTCGCTAAGAAGTTGCTATTTTGCATGAGACAAAAAATATGCTATGCTATGCCACCTTCTGGCATCATAGAACAAGAACAGGCTTATTAAAGTATAAAATACAACTACTTGATCAGTGAATCAGAAGAATCAATCTATTAACTATACCATACACTGACTATATACCATAATATACACTATACTAGATACCACATGTATCAACATACTGAACAAGTTCTTATATCCATCAGTTGCTCCACATTTATACCATCTCTCAGAGATAAATAAAACTATGATGAACCTTATACAAAAGAGAGCAATTCCTGGAGTTAATCAATTTTACATTCATAGGTTAAGGTACCAGTGTAATTAATGGTAATCACCAGAATTTATGTAATCAAACATTGCTATGATACAAAGTAGTAATCCAACAATGCTATACCCCTGTCAATTAGTTATTAACAATTCATGAACTATTTATGAAGTGTGCAGAAAAAGTTCATGAAATTTTCAAGAGTTCATGAATTCTTTCGAAATAATGTCAGAATATTAATTTTAAGAGTCTGAATTATCTCCAGTGGACACTGTTTTAACTGATTTAGGGGTACAAATTCTACTTTAGTTAAAGTAGATATTTCACTAAGTCCATACAGTTATCTCATCAAAATGTTTTACTTTGTATAAATCCAGTTTTAAACATTATTATCCAAGCACCAACAAAATTCCAAATCCATCATGATAATAGAACCTGGAGAAAACCTTCACACTAATACTGCTCTGTTCTTGATGCATATCAAGCAAGATAACAAATTCACCAAAAAGAAGGAAATTTCTAACAAAGTTGACAAATTCCCAAAAAGAAGGAAAATTCCCACCAAGTTGGCAAAATACCCAAAAAGAAGACAAATCCCAAAAAGATGATAAATTCAAACAAATGGACAATTCTCACAAAGTTGACAAAATCCTAGAAAAATTCCTCACAACAGAAAAAATCCCACAAAGTTAAGGTATTTCAGTGAATAACAACAACTATCACCATTATCTAAAATTTACATCAATGATGAAAAAACACATTCAAACTGGACATCTCTCACACCTGTTCTCACAATGTTTCAGAGTCAGTTAATCCAGTCAACTTACTAATCTCCCAGTCAGAATGTTAACTGGCATGTAATCCTGAGAACAGCTCACCAGACAAGCACCACGCTGATGGGAAACATATTAATTCCAAACAATGTTGTGGCTGCACCATAGATGTATGTCTTACCTACCCAGAAACATACAGTATTCACGTATTGTTTTAGCTTCTCACATTTAATACGTATATCTCTAAAGTCAAGCCACCAGAGGCAACTCTCTTCCACTTCATTCCCTCTCCATTATTTGCAGCACTGTTCGCTGTCAGACAAATATTGGTTAATCTAGATATGCATTAATCATTTCTATTTACCAGCTTTAGACATTGTTATTAGAACCTAAGTGCAGTTTGGTGTCTTCAAATTATACAAAAGAATGTACAGTAACTCTGTGTGAAGGTAATACATGCTTATATATAATCATAAATACAATAAATATACAATACATATCAAATATACAGGTTTATGTGCAGACCATACAAGAATTAGACTATTCAAAAATCATGAAAAATCAAACAAAATAAGGCCATTTATGAACACAGGAGATATAAAATGCATTTTATCAAGCAAGATGTAGTACTTAAAATATTTTGGATAAAAATATTCAATAACTGCATTGCCAATTTCAAACACTATTATAACACAATGTGACAGCATTAGGAACACTAAGATAGTTTAATATTTATCAGTCACAGATAAGGCTGTCATAAAAAATGTTTGTTTGCAGTAACCCTATCCAGAGAATTATCAGTGGGTAGAAAATATTATTTTTACAATTTTTGTACTGAAAATTATTACTATTGAAAATTTTACCTAACAGGCCAAAAATAGTTGGGTAGTCAGTGTTTTTCCACCTTCTATAACAGAGGCCTATTATAGGCCTCTTCCCAATTGAAAATTTCTTTAAAATCATGCAGTTTTCCCAAAAATCCAAACTTAACCAGCTATTTTATTTCCCAGCAATTAATTTTAGCGATAATTCTTCCCAAAATCAACAGGCTAAGGCCTCTTCCCAATGAAGAGAGAAAAAACACTGGTAGTGGCCTTTTTGTGAGTAGGTAACATCACCACATACAAAATATTTTTTAAGGATGGCCTAATAATCAGCACTAACAGAATGATACTGAGCAGATGACAGGAAACATCCACATAATAGAACATCATATAGTTATATAGCAATCAATCAGGTTCTAGACAAAGGATTACAAATCAATGCTTGTTCAAACCTCTCCATGATTTATGTATGTCCAAAGATTGGTCAACTCATCAAAAAGAATACAAAAAGTCAATATGCATCACATTTATAGTTGTATGGTTTCATCTGAAGTCTCTTAGAATCTGATTTATTTTGTCCTCATTTGATATTTAGTGCAAAACATTACAAGCAGATGAAGCAGTTATATCCTGCAAATTACTGGCCACTGTCAGATGCACCAGAAAAGATTAGAGAATTAACTACATGTATACAATAATCCATCAGGAAAAGGGAACAAATTGTAATGTTTGTTATGATAACAGTTAGTTAATAAACAAGAAGGCCATGATGGTCCTATATTGCTCACATTAGAATCATTGCTTAGCATGGCGTGACCTGGTGACCTCTTTTTTGTGAGATGTGCCACATTCAGTATTATTTGTTCAGTCTTATTCGAGATATCTTAAAGAAAAACATTTTGACAAGGGTTGGTGAAGATAAATTCATAACTGACCTCAACAGTGTTCACAACAGTCATGGTTTTCATTTGATTTGACCTATTGACCTAGTTTTGGACTCCAAATGATCTATATTCAACCTTGTCCAAGTTTTTATCAATACAAACATTCTGACCCAGTTTTTGTGCAAAATTAATGCAATTATAATATGGCAGTTTATCGTGTTCACAAGGCAAAATTGACATGAGCAAAAAGTGATGATGCACATTGTATGACAGACAAAGATGGATCACAAAAGCTCACATGAGCACAACACACACAAACATGAAATGCCATCATGTTTTCACTATGACCAAAGAATCGTCCTTCCAAGGAAGCATTCTCTATAAAACACTTTTCCCCAAGACATTGATCGTTTATTATACATACTATAATTTCCCTGTGAGAATGTCAAAAGCTAGCAAGAAATTATGATTTTCATGTGGAATAAATGAGATTCGATTAGCATTGTTAGCCTAGATAGGTTGATTATTATTGTCATAAAAGTGTTTCTATTATCATACACCTGAGTTATGAGGCAATACAAAGAAAAAATCAAAGTACTGAAAGTACTCATGGAAACTGAATTTACAAAGACTTGCTCTGCAATATCAAACGGGAATGAAATTAACAATTGCATGGCGGATGAATTCACTCCATTTAAACTCTGAACAACAGGTATTTTCATCTAAAATTACAATTTCAGGTATTCTGGGACCCTTACAAACACACCCTGTATGCAATCTATATTGAACCTAAGCCCATTAATTATGAAATATACTGTACATACATACATATCAACATACAGGCAGGCATCTGTGACATCAGACCAACTACAAATGGGACATTGTCTATTCTAGCTAGGGGACCTATGATTTGACAGACTGACTGGACTAAAGTATTAGAACACACACATGATCTAGTGTGGACATTTTTGACAATGAAGCATTAGAACACTTGAAACAAGGATGTGATAAGAAATACACACCAAGCTACAAGACTAAGTGCTCAGTGATAATCAAACACTGTATCAACAAAATTATCTGTTAGTATTTAGAAATACTGGTGTGAGTAGTATAAACATATTCAGCAGGAAAATACTTGCAGTGCCAATAACTCTTATAAGCCTGTCATAATAGTCTACAAACTTTGATCAATAATCAATCAATTCATTGATTAACAATGATAAGATGTAGTCTACAGATGATTAGATTACAGGAACTGTTTATTATGTCCAAGTAAGTTAAATGGTACAAAAGTACCCGGGTCATCAATGCCAACCAGGTAATTACATATAAATGTGGGATCTCCATTTTCTGATACATTTTATAACATCTTTATTACAGATTGACACATGACAAAAGGATCAAAGACATATAACCCCTTGGTACATGTGTACTTAACACATTCATCATGTGGTTCATAAAAACCTTGATCAGGAAATAAAAAGGATTTTTATTAAACTGTAACCAATATTTAGCTTAGAATTCATGACAGAAAGTTATATAGAACTGAACTAATCCAAACATTAATAGAAATTAGCAAACATTAGTGAAAATAGAGCTTGCAATATCTAGTAAAAGAAATTGGCAAAATTAGTGAAAATAGAGCTCTCAATATCTAGTAGTAGAAATTGGCAAACATTAGTAAAAATAGAGCTCTCAATATCTAGTAATAGAAATTGGCAAACATTAGTGAAAATAGAGCTCTCAATATCTAGTAATAGAAATTGGCAAAATTAGTGAAAATAGAGCTCTCAATATCTAGTAATAGAAATTGGCAAACATTAGTGAAAATAGAGCTCTCAATATCTAGTAATAGAAATTGGCAAACATTAGTGAAAATAGAGCTCTCAATATCCAGTCATAGAAATTGGCAAACATTAGTGAAAATAGAGCTCTCAATAGCTTTTTACTTAAGAAAATGAAGTATATTTGATTAATGATAACATGTGGGTCAAATAGAGTATTGTAGTCTGCAAGCTCAATTAAACCAATGGTCATATAATTATATCATGATCCAATACAAGAACTAACATCATTTATGGTCAATGTGAATAAGTATGATAAACTGTTAAACATAAGAGACTAATTGAGTATTTGGCACACATGTGTATGCAGCAGGGAAAATACCATTGTGACAAACTACCAAACTATTTTAGATATTATCTAAGCATAGGTAGAACCAAGTAAGAGCATGAGGTCATCACCCTATAATTACAACACAAAACACAGACCTATATATGAGACTAAAGATCACTCGAAGGCCAATCATTGCAAGCATTTTCTGTGAGTTAATGTAACTATGTCCAAAGGTACCTACTAATACAGTAATCACTCATATTTAGAAATAAACTTCCTCTTTCAGAAATGTCAGTGAAGAACAAAACCAATATATGCTTTGTAGGATATCATACTTTGTCTGAATGTAATTAATCCAATAAATCAGAGCTGACATTTATCCTATGATCTCATTCACTCTCACAAACAATAACTGTAAATCAAAGATGGAAATAAATACAATTCCTGTCATTCTATCATTGAGATTTAAAACTGAACATGACAAAACTTCTCCAAGTAAACTCGAGGTGGGGTAGAGGGAAGCTAGAACCATATTCATCTCATTAGCTGCACATCAACTACCTGTATAAATATTGATCACATAAGCATTATTTACCACAACAACCAAATACCTTAATGATTAATATTACATCAACATGTACAGGTTTCCAACACAACAAAACTAACAATATGTTATCCTTAACAGCATCATTGAAATAACAACAACATTAAATTTTGTAGGAATAAATAACTTCCATGCTGCACCTAAGTCTAGCAAGAACTGACTAGATGCATCTTTAATTCCATTTAATACACAACAACTTTACATTGAAATCCTGAAGAAAAAAAAGTATGAAATAATCCAATATCAATGTTTACACCATAACCAACATTATTGATCAATGAAGAACATATCAATGAATGCTATGTATCCAACTGGGATGTGGGCCAACTTAGACAACCTGCATTTACTTCAACCAAGATTTCATACTTATATCCATCAACATACAAATACTTGGCTTACACTTTGCACAGCCATTTTTTCCCATTTTGGGAAAGTTACCAATACTGACTTAATTAATTATATTTCTAAATTCATTAAGGGTCAAATGATATATGTGTTACAGAAATGGATGTATTGAAAAACTATGATCGACTTAAGCAAACATGCGTTTGCAATTTTTCAACATATCCTTAAAAAATTGTCTTTTGTTATGGATTTTCTTAAAAATCGAGAAAAATTGTCACTATTTTTTATTTAACAGTAGTCTGTTTACCAGCTAGAACCTATGATGTAAGGTAAGAAATATATGTCACATTATGTTTCCTAGTTGTCTTACTATCAGAACCTGAGTACACAATAAACATGAATATAACTGACTTACAAAGTTGTCCAAAATCAGTTCCACTATTGAAGAATATAAATAAAATTATATGTCATACATACAGTATTTAAGCCAATACTGCAGACATTGTATTTTGATATATATGATAATATTTAATGGGAAAAATATCACTGTTAATAACAATATAGCTGCTTATTCATTCTATCATACCACTTATTTAATAGACAAGTAAATATCAGTATTGCAGGATTTGATATGCTGTCTCTCCAAGGTGAGGAAATTTTCATACAAATAAAAAACAGGTGCTGGGTAAATATTTGTTACATTCAATTCAAATTACTTCAATGACAATAAAACTGCAAACTTATTTCATTCATTGGTACAATACGATAAATCCACATAAATTGTGTACTCCAGTATAACACAAAATCACATTATTTCTCTAGTAGGTATTTATTTATCAATTAATACAGTTTTATATGATAAAAGTTTCTACAATGTATTCCTTTCAACACTGTAGAACACTACTTCCTGTAAAGAAATGTCACTGATTTAAGAACTACAGCTAAATCTTAATTCAATTCAGCTCACTTGGTATCTGACAAAAATACATCCAGTCACCATTGCCAAGATTTAAAATAATTCACAAATAAAAATGATATTATACTTCACATAATTGAGCGATTTTTCCAGTATGAAACAATACAGACACCGTAATACATTAAACCAGTAACATAGTAAACCGAAATCACTCTGAACTACTTATAAATGTATACACAGAAAAAATCATTAATGTTACGTATATAACTAAATGTATACATTTATAACGTCTGTAGAGTATTTCGGATAATCCTCTTTATCATAGTTTTTGTATAAGTTTAATCAAAGAGTACAATCTTAATTCACATTATCCAGCACTCAATCATTTGACATTTTAATCCGAAGATGTCTGCTTCAAAAAAGCAAGTATGAACACTTTGGTTTTTTTCTTTGATGACTCAACAAACATAACACTACAGTTCAAGGTCGTACAAATATTTGTAACATGAAGTAGTTAAAACCAATACTTAATGAAAGAAAGAAACTTGCATGCCCGATCATACACTCCTGATAAGTACAGTATGAAAACATGTATCTACAAGGGCTGATCAAGAAGTTCGTACACTGGGGCTATCATTATCACCCCAGTGTACGAATTTCTGGATCAACCCTTGTACATAATACAAACCACAAAGTGTCAATCCATTGTTTTCTAATCTATCATATCATGAACTATTAAATCAAATGAGGCTTAATCAATTAAATCATGCCCACCGTTTTATACACTGCATCAAAACTTCTTACAAAGCTGTTCTACTAATGAAGTGAAAAGTACTAGTTGCAGGAATATCATACATTAATTATAAACTCCAATAATTCATCTGTTGATTATAATAAGCCACAAACATTTTAATATGACTTGATACATCAAACTGAAGTGAATTTTAATCCTATATATCTATAGACATTAATTAATGGTACTCATTCTGACTGGAAAAGTAAATAATAACTCAGGTCCACTTGAATAATGAAGAGAAAGGTAAAATTAACAACTTATTTAACAGCAAAGGAAACCATATCAGTAAATAATGGGTCAAGTGAATCAGTGTAGTAATTACTGTCCCATTACATCAGTATTAGGGCAGTTCTGAACATGGACAACAATGACCGGTCAGTTAATTTTTTAATTTATGGATATCCTACAGGCAATGCAACACATGTTGAAATAACCTGTTTGTAACAAGACACTACAAACAGATAAACTAGAAATGTGTTCGGAGGACATGAATGCCATCGCTGAGAGCTAAGTCAAAAAGGGACTATAACTTTTGTGAAAATGTTTGGAATTTAACTGAAATCGACTAGACATGTATTTTATTATTATACACCTTCATGTAAAGTCCGAAGCCAATCCATGAAATATTATTTGAGTTATTGCTTGCAAACTAACATTTGAACGGACATATGGAAAAACAGACAGACTGAGGGCTCAGCACAACACGGTCGTAACTTGCTCTTATTTCAATATGAGTTACGACACTGTTGCGTTGAACCCTCAAGACAGGGGTAACACATTATGCCCTTCCACCATTTTGAATGGCGGGCATAATGAAAGTGTTATACTATGTGGTAACCAGTTTGAACACCAGTAACATTATGGAACAAAAATCAGTCAAACATTTCTATTACAATCATACTCCAGTATTATAATCATCTGTTAGGATTCCTTTAATGCACAGCAAAACTTTGTCCATATTTCATTATAAACCCTCCAGATTTAATCAAGAGTGATATCAAAATCCTGAAGTCTGTGACACTTCAAAATTGCTGAAAATGCTAGAATTAATAGAAAGTGTGAGACTCTGCAACAAATTTGCAGATAAACAGGAAATTCCTGATGCAGAGCGTCAAGCCATTTAATAAACCAGGAACCAACAAGATGACAGAACACAAAACAGCCTTTAGTGTTTGTACTTTTAAATACTGACAGATAAATAGAATAAGCATAGAATGTTGATGATAGTCAAATACATTAAAATGACAGCTGAAAGCTGTAAGTGTGACAATTTAAATATGAAAGTAAATTCTAACTTTTTCTTAAGATTCACTTTTCCAGATAACTACATCACTATTATATTATTATCCTTTCAGTATAAATATATGCCCCAGTCTGGCCTTATTACCTCCACGAACTTCAAATAATCCTGCACTTCACCTCATATAATAAAGCAATAATAATGATCTAAAATATAGGAAAGTTCAAGTTTGGAGTCAGTGAGTATATGGATAATCAGCTGTATAAAAAACACCATCAGAACTAATGCTATTCAACACATCCAGTAAAACTAATCAATACAGTTTCTATCACTAGATCTGATGTATTTAAACCCTCATAAATATATCTCCTTGTCTCATATCACATACATCTTACTAACACAAAACAGAACCATTAAAAAAGTCATACTCCAGCTTATAACCTATATTGTAAGAAGAAAACTTGCGATCATCTCACAGTTTCCATGAATATTTTTCTCTGATAGAAAATCCAGTAGGGAAAACCTAAATGAACCAACAAACACTTGGCATATTCTAATTTTTCTAGCAGTAAAATATTCCACGTGAGCAAACTTTCAGTCAATTTGGATAAAAGTCATGTAGGCAACTAATGAGATTACTACAAGCCACCATTACAATAATCAGCATTAAATTACAATACATTCAGTTCTACCCAGTAAGTATAGCGGAAATATAATACAAATTGTCGCATAATAACCATATTATATATTTTTTTTTTTTCACCAAGTTTCATTTACCGTGCTTGAATAGTGAAGTATCTAAGGTAACTATCATAGAAATAATGATAATTGAACTATACTATTTTTGTAATGATAACATTTTCATGTGGCATTAAGAGGATATCTCAGAAAAGTACAGTATTAGGCTGGGAAGACCTTATATTAATTGATAAAGTAAAATGGCCATGCTAAACTACTATGTATGACTGATCTGTCAGAGGTCATATAAATTAACAAAATTTTCTGTAAAAATTGATTTTATCAAACAGTGTGTAACCATCAAACATTCAGTAAATACAGAATGTAACAATGGTTGCATTCTTATCATTTTTGTGATGACATTTAATTAATAAATGAAGGCTATGCACACGCATTTGATTTTTTGTTAATTAACTTAACAGAACATTGTGGTGTCATAAAATGTTTCCAATGTTCCTGATGTGAAATATTTAACCATAAACAACAGTAAAAAACAACAACATTAAAACCTAATCAATTTGCATTGTATAACATCAGCATGTCATTGTAGATAAAACGTGATTGTGTAACAATCAAATAACTTACTGTACAAGTATAAACAACGTCATACATGAAAACATAAAACATCATGCAGCAAGTATAGATCAGTGTCAGAATATTCAACTGACTCCCTGTGGATTACTTATCATGCTTTGCTAACAAAGGTTAAATATTCATTCGCAGCATTAATTGTTAAACAAAAATAAGAGCATGGCAAGTGGTGCCAACGCTCGTCTGTTCACTGCCTCACTGAGATATATCCACCTTTCATGATACTACAAATTATAGTTTCCGAATTATGAGCTGCATTAAAGTTTTTGCACAACTCAGAAGCCGCAGTGATCGCAATAGCTTGAGTTTTTCACCGAAAACAGACAAGCTAACTGGTTTCAAAGATTTCAAACATTCTTAATTCTCATAATACAAACAGACAGGAAATGTAATCTTGATTACTAACACCACAATTTGCAATAATTTAATACATATTCATGATCTATTAAATCGCAAATTGATCAAGAAAATGACACAAGTTTAACATAAAACTTGTTAGACCAAAAAGTAACATATTTATACCTTTTCGAACTTAATCAATAAAAGAAATACAATATAAAGAGCTTCTATATAGAGACACATGTGTTCAGATGACATCCTTCTATTCAAAAACAACATTTACATGAAAACTTTACACAAGTAAGACTCATAATGGGCACATTCATCTTTTCTATAAAGTATAGTATCTTATCAAGAAATAGGATGAACTTTTATCAAACAGGCACTACTTTTAAAAGTTAAATCCACCAAAGTGACATGAATTTCTACAAGAAATTGTCAAACACAATTTGTATCGACATTAAACCCCAGAAAACCAGGAGATATTCACTCAGGGTTTAACTCTGTTTTTCAGTGATATAATTATGAGCTATATAGAACAGTAGAACTTCACCTAAATAGTTTTCTGGACATTTACACGAATAGCTTGGAACTTCTGCAAATTTTCATAGAAGAATATGACCTGTCGCTATAGCAATTACTGGGAATGTTCAGTTTGTTAATTAACAGGAGCGCAGAAAATGGTGCCAACGCTCGTCTGTTCACCACTTCAGTGAGATCTTTCCACCTATTAAGTTTCATGTTGCTACATTACAGTTTTTGCATGACACTGACTATCATAACCCAGTGATCAAAATAGCTCGACTTTTTCTACAAAAAAAGACGAGCTAAAAACGACTTCTTACAATCACATAACAGCAGAAAGTTTGTTCTACTTGATACAAGTACAGCCGAGCTTAGTTATACAAGTTTTGTATTTAACCCTTTTATCTGCTTTCATGGACAATCTTTGAACAAATATCTGTACTAATCTAACCCTAAAACACAGGTTTTACTGAATGATTCACCACAAATCAACATACAGCTAAACAATCAAAACTAAACCAATATTTACAAAATATTAATTCCTAAAATCTTCAATTTAAATAGTGGATTAAATGGTATAGAGTAATATTTATCTTGACTGATTATAAAGTATTTTAAAATCATGCCCAACTTGAAGAACAACCAAACAATATTTGTCATCCACAGTTCAGACATAGATTATTAATCATGATAATTACAATGATATTAATCTGATTTTATAGACAGGAGAAACAAGTTGGCCATAGTTAAGTGTGTGTCCTGGCATTGTTACAAACATGATTACAGTATTTCATTGTAACAGAAGTTCTTTGACATACAAGACGAATTATATGAACAAAAACATTGCATTCTGAAGATTTACACTACTGACATCAGTAGGGGTCCTCAGTGATCCAGTATTTTGTGGCCTCTGACTTAGTGATCACTATATCCTTGGACCAGATGTGTGTTTAAATCCCATACATGACCAGACAAATTTCATATGTGAGGAAGCTGTCCTGCTTGCTTTAATGGAAGGTCAGAGGTGAGCACCTGAGGGTTCTTGCTCAAATGTTGAAGCTGGAAAGCTGCCAAATAATCCTGACTGTTGGCGCTACAACAAAGTCCAAGGTAAGCAAGAGGGCCATGAGGGCCGTTTAATTGCTCCTTCACCTGAGTAAACACTTCTGTCATATTGTTTCAACTTCTTTCATATAGATGTTTAACGAGGAGAGCCTAACACCGACCTAGATGCCATCAAGACAGACACACTTGCAGTGTAAACAAGGTTTTCCTGTGATTTGACCCAGTGACCTAGTTTTTTACCACATATGACCCATGTTCAAATTTGTCCAAGATACTATTAAGATAAACATTCTGACAAGGTTTGGTGAAGATCCTATGAAAACTGTGACCTCTACAGTGTTTACAAGGTTTCCCATGATTTGACCTGCTGGTGACCTAATTTTTTACCCCAGATGATACATGTTTAACTTTCCAAGATATCATTAAAACAAACATTCTGATTGGTGAAGGTAACCAAACCCAATAGCCTACATTCTGACAAGATGTAATGAAGATCCAATCAAAACAATGATCTCATGAGTGTTAACAACACCGTGTGGACGGCAAACGCCAAAAATTGACTGATCCTAATAGCTCACCTTTGAGCACTACATGAAATTGACACACTAACATCTTCAAATAACACAATCATATAAAGTGCTTCAAAACACTGCATGCTTATCGAACAGTATTATATATATTCAATATAAAACTACAATAATATCATGCCGGTTACCGGTAATTGTATAACAAAATTGGCGACAGCTGAAATACTTCTACAATACAGCTGATTAATTAATCAACTAAAGATTCAGGCTCATTTAACCACAAGTGAATGCTTGCTGAGACCTTACCAACAGTAACAACATAACTCACCAGTTAATCTTAACAATAACTGAAACTTATTTATTTTACATCGATTGTAGAGCAAGTTCTTACAACATATACTAACTACTCTCGATGACTGCTTCCTGGGTTCAGACCAGTACTCGCACCGAAAGAAAAGATTGTGAAGGTTCTAGTCTAAGTCCACCACTGAGGGGAATCAACCCTACAACCTCCGTGTTAGGGGTCTGACGCTCCATCCTACACCATTGCTCCTCCCTACATGATGTTAGCTTAAATCAATTCAACTACACACAGTTAGTATGGGATTCAACATAAACAACATATTTTATAGACCTTATCTAAACTTTACAATGCCTGTTTCACAATGAAGTTTGTACCAAACTTGATGAAGAAAGTTCTCAACATAGAGATTAACAAAACAAATGGAACACATAGAGCAAGAATTGATGTACCATCAGAATTAAAAGAACATCATTACTTGTTCATTCAATTACACAAGTCTGGACCTAAAGGTTTCCTCTGATGATTGTCTGAATCAAATTTAATCCAAATAAATGCCAGACAAAGTTTATCTATAATTTGCAGAAAATTGTTTACTATATAAATTGTCTCAGCTTTCACAACCTTTATCTTTTAGCTTTCATCTCACAGTTTACAAGTAACCCTTAAGTTAAATAGGGTTAATGCTGTATGATCATTGAGTGCAGTTCATAGCTTAGTTCAACCACATGCATGGATATAAAAGTTTACGATATTACTTGAAGAACCAAAACCATATGTGTCCATTCCCCTTCTAAAATAATTCATGAAATCTTGAATTTTTCATGAACTTTTCTAACACAATTCATAAATAGTTCATGAATTATGAATAACTATTTGCCAGGACATCTAAGAACTATATGTTGAAGGCATCAAATCTTTTCCATGAACACCATGAGCAGAAGTATCAAGATATGACCTACCAACATGTACTACAATACATTGCTATATGCTGTTAAATATCAGTAAAATTGATGATCGCATGCATAGGAATCTACTTTACGAAGGAGAAACAAGACATTTCCTAAGAAACAGGAAGTTTCCAAATCCCAGGATATATTAACCAATGTGATTGATTTATAGAGGAAGCCAGTAATCTATGCGGTGTCATCCATCAATTAACAGTGGACAGCTTGACTCTAGAATGTTATTTACAAAATGATTGGAGACAAAACAGTAGTATAGAAAAGTCTACACTGTTGATTAATTCAAGGCAATAAGAAATATATCTTGATAATTTAAACCCATGGTACAAACACCTGAGATAATATCTGTCATTACAATATGATATAATAAAACAAGCCTCAATCATATTAATATACAGTACAACCTCTCCAGAGCAGTCCTCTCTAGAGCAACAACCTCCTGCAACAACAGCATGATTTCCACCACTGCACGATTCAACTAATAATCTAACCTCTCCAAAGCAACAACCTCTTAACAACAGGACAGGAAAAAAGACAGAATTTCACTATTGTCAGGGTGGTCTTCTTTTAATAATAACAAACAATTCCATTAAATATACAGTCAAACATGTGAACAAAAGCCACCCATGGGAAAGACTAAACGTCACCATTGTTGACAGGTGGCCTTAATTCAGAGATCATTTTGTTCCAAAAAATCAAAAACAGTTTTTAAATAATGGCATGTATACACAGGGTGGCCTTTATTTGGAGGTGGCCACTTGCACAGAATTGACTGTACTACAATAAAACAATTCACAAAGTCTGTCCATTTTTCACAGACTTAAATCAATAACACAAAGAAAATTTACAAGATGAACAACATATCAAACAACAAACAATTAATTACACAGTGGTAGTCAATTAACTCAGCATTTGTAAATGGCCATTATTTATGATCCCACCAAAGTTTAACGACCATTTCCTTCGACCTATATAATACAATACAATGTATTACATGGAGGGTCCGCACGTTAATAAACCCATTTCTACAGACAGATCAATATTATTATTGATATCAATGAAATATTAATGAAATGGGGAAATGAATGGTTTATGATTGTATATCTTTAATAAAAAAATAAAGGACTTATTAGTTACATAAAACCTAATTGAATAAACTTTTGTGAATTACCCATCAAGCGCTCATGTGAAGTACGACCTCTCTAAAGCAACACCCTTTGGGAGTAGCAAAACCATGTTGTTGTTTAGAGGTTGTTTGTTACTCTAGAGAGGTTAAATTTATAATTAAATTGCGCGTTGGGAAAAATCATGCTGTTGATGCTGGGAGGTTGTTGCTCGAGTGAGGGCCGCTCTGGAGAAGTTGATCTGTATATTTATGACTTACACATTAAGTAAGATCCATGAAGTAAAGGTTTTATTGGACTAAGTATCTTGGAGTCAGTTTTATGTTTGTCAATCATATATAGACCTGAAGTTTCTGCCTAGATTAACTTTTCCCCAATGATCATGTAAATATACCATTTAGGTTTGGACATGTAATGAAATAAAAAGCTGGACTTTATTATGGTAGGAGGAATAATCTTGCAGAACACAAAATCAGTCACAGATGTACCACAGATTCTGCTCAATAAGTAACCTAACACCAGAATGTCAAACAACAACATATTTCATACAACAATCACACTAAGTTTCCTATCAGCTTTCAGCAATAATTCTAAATCAATAAATCATTACTAAGCACTGACAGTTTTATCAAATACAGCATTATCTAATGATAAAAAATAACAAAATTTCGGGAGCCAGGATAATGAATTTCATTGGCACGTACTCTATTTGTTAATTTAGATGATACATATAAAAAGTTATTTGGTTTAAGTTATTTTACTAAAAACGCAGTCTGGCAAGCCAAGATGTATATACTCAATCCTAAGTTTCAAAGCATAGGCCCTAGTTCATACCAGAAACCAGACAGACTAAAAGATGTGTGTAGACCTAGTTTATACCTGAGACCAGACAATGTAACATGTGTGATCACAGTCATACATCTCATTACCAGAGACTATCACATCATCTTACAATAATACAATGAGGCCAAAGATAACTGCAACATAATCATGGATAGAAGCTTTCATAACTAGGCTGTGAATCTTTTAGATACAATATTCATCATTAAACATACTGGTGTCCTTCACACATCCCACCATAGCCTCCAGGTAGGTGTTTTATCTGTTATTAATACTTAAAAAGTAAAAGAATTTAGTCATGCAAAATAACACAAACAGTACAGAAATAACAGCTATGTACATTTGACCTAGGTAATACACTGTTCCAATATGTTCACAACTAAATCAGAATGTTATATTATGGATGAATAAGTTTCTAAACATTTTATATGAATTATAAATGTATTAAAATAATCCAACAATGAAATAATTACGCAAAGAATTCACGTCATAGATACAAGAATATACACAGATGTACACAACTAATTCTGCACAATCCTCTTGACACCTTCGAGGGAACGCTGGTCGAGACACTGTAGTGTAAGGAAGCCTGTTTATATCATCTTTTAACCTGTATATTTGCGCACCTCACATATTCTACCTTGTATATATACTAACTGTACTACGATGCCCCGAAGGGAATTTTGTACAATACCGAAGAAGAAGAAGTCCAAGTTTATAACATGGACCAAATTTTATATTGTTGCTACATGGAGAAATCGTAACCATGGACTAGAGTGACAATCTCTCAATAATGAATATATGGCCCAACACTGGCATCCACAATCTGATGTCTGGATCATGTAGACATTAGATTTCAAATCTATTCTATTCTTCCATTTCTTCAAATAACAAATCTAAATGAGAACTAATGAATTCCTAGTGATTAATTATTACGAGTTTTTACAGTTAATGTGTACGTTTAATGTCAACTATTAAACAGTATAAAACTGCATTATGATAATTCTTTAATCACAGGTTACACTTTTAATTAGAGAACAAATTACTGGAGGTGAAACAGCCAGTATCATTTAGTTTAATAAAAGGATTGTCAATTATCCAACAAAATTAATTAATTTGACAAATTGCAATCAATCACAATTAAAGAAACTCATTAACAGTATGAAGTCATATCAATGAATTAAGTCCAGCAACTATCTAAAACTAAAATATTTCATTATACACAAGTTGTGTTTTTAAAACACAATGCCCCCTATGGGAGACCTTGACCTTTAACCTACTGACCTTAAAATGCACAGGTCCGGTAGAGGTTGTCATGAGAAGCCAACATATGAAGTTTTATGATTGTAGGTGGAAGTGTTTTGATATTATAGGCAAGGTTCAAGTTTGGTACAAACAGACAGACAAGCAGACAGACAGGTCAAAAACAACATGCCCCTGTTGACATCAGGGCATAAAAACAAGATTGTCAATTTACAATTTCAGCCAATTAACAAGTCTTAACATAAATTATCTAATGGAAAGTTTAACTGAAGCTGCTTAAATTGCAATCTTTTAGTTCAACAGTTCAATGTCCCATATTCCAGTGGGATAAAAAATGATGAGAAAAGAGAAAAAATGAGAAAATATACACTGTTACCAAGGTAACAAATTACAATAAAATGTGATTTACTGATAATATCATTAAGTTCATTAGAAGGTTTTTTTACTGTCTGATTACTGATTATTAATCACATAGCATTGATGGGAAACAATTATACTAACAGTTGAAGTGAAACACTTTATGCCTGTCAGTGAAAAAATTTATAATATGTTATAATACCAATTACTATAATATAGAATACTACTATTCTATTGATAAACTATAACTTAGTGGCGGTTAGTTTAAAAGCTTCCTTAGTCTAAAAACTGCGGCTGCACAGTGGTCCAGTGGTTAGTGTGCTGGACTTATTGGCGATCAAGGTACAGATCTAAGTTGTGGCAGGTCATAATTTGACAAATGTGGAGAAGTTAACAGTTCCTTGAGGAACCAGTACTGGTTGGAATACAGTCCAAGAAAACTGGTTCGGTGAACTGGTTACCGTAAAATGGTGTTAAACTGACTTAGACCTTAAAACAAAGAGTAAAATGTATGAAAGCAATGACACAGAATTTAACATCACTAAAGTTCTTAAATGAGCTAGCAATCAGCCATGATTTGATCACACAAGCATTCAGGATAGAATAAATTATACAATCTATCCTCACCAAAAATGAATAAACACTGAATCTTAAGAGTTGAGCTTAAAGCCTAACATATTGTATTGATTGAAGGAATTCTTCACGGATATGTAATGCATATTATTCAGCTGCCAGAGATACATTTCCTAGGGAAAATGATCAATTTGAAATTCAAGATCCATCAATCAGTAAAGACTTGGTCAATACACAGGAAGATTGTTATTTGCCATGAAGCAGTTATATTCTGATAACATTGTCTGTGCATGCTCATAAAGTATTTTCACAGTTCTCAGGAGAAATAAAGCAAAGAACAGATTTGGTGAAAAAGTATAAATTTCACTGATTGCAGACAAAGAATACGACAAAAACATAACAAAGCACATCTGAAAACCATGAAGTATTGAAATATTCCAGTCAAGCAGGCACCAAATCGATGAGATGACATTTGTGTCACAGACTGTAAAACATTACCTCACTTTATGACCAGCTAATATAGCAACCACAAGATGTCAGTATACATAACTTAAAGATCACTTCATAGTAGTGAGAAACTTTCTTCCATCATAACAATCAAAGACATCATACAAGCATCTCCTTTGTCAGGTAATAGTACTGTAGTAGTATGGTATCAGTCTGCCAAATGCAGTTGTCCTGTTGTCCGGGACAACCAATTTTTCATTCGGACAACCAAAATTTTGGTTCGGACAACCAAATTTTCATTAATAAATCAAAGCAAAAGCAGCTAAATTTATTGTTTCGGGCAACCACATTTCAAACTTTAATTTCACAGACTGTGGTATAATTATAGTATTTGTATTTATAAACTCACTGTAATATTGACAGACTGATTAGCTCAGTTGGCATCTGAATTACAAACAAGAGGTCGTGCGTTCGAGCCCCACATTGGGTAAATTATTTTGTCCTCCTATTACAGTACATATACATGAAAGTAATCATAGTATGACATTCAAAACTTACAATATACATGTACATAAAATGTATTACATTCTATCTAACAACCCCATGGAATCACAGTTAATCCTAGTCAAAACATCTTATGAAATAACAAACATATAAACATACCCTGTATATGTAGTTCATGAATATCCAACACTGAGGCTACTGGTTGTCGTGGTAATATCTAGTAATTGTTATTATACAGAATTAAGGTTGATAGAACAGGGAACCATCTAATCATATTAAATGTGATGGATGGATATAATTAATCACCAGCAAACAATGATCTGTGCAGTGACAATATAAGTTTTTAGTTTTACAAAATGTCATCAAATACATCTATGTTTTCTTCAAAGTTCAGAGACAGGTCAATGAAGTGAACAAAATAAAGATACATTTTTAACATTAAAGGGAGTGCAGACCTTCATATTAAAATGATACTTGAAACATACAACCATATATAATAATTATGTATCATTACAATAACCTTGGATTCCAAGAAATTTTGAATGGTCAAGGAACAAAATTAATGTGAGTGAGTTTTATAACCTCTTCTTTCATTATTTCAAGTTTCAACATGAATAAAGTATCAGATATACCAAATAAAACATAGATTCCACATGGATATAATATTAGATATACCAAATTCAATAAAGATTAGACACATTGGCATATTACACAACTAATTATTAATGAATATAAACATGATATTTCCATCTTATCAGCCCATTAAGTGATTGTAAAATCAACACCTGTCTAAACATGTTATACCATCCTCAAATTATCTCTAAAATATTATGTTAAAATATTGAATCAAAGTACTGAAAGAACTCATGAAAACTGAACTAACTTGCACTGCAACATGGAATGGGAACTTGTTTAACAGTCCACATAAAAATTTACTGTGCCAAGCTAGTGGCGGCTATGGAAAGCTGAACTATTATTTCCAAAAATGATACCAATAGAAATGTCAGCAGCATCTACACATTGTGATGAACATTAGTATTAAGGTACATTGGAGATTGTGGCAACCTGGTTACCAACCAACTACACATTGTCACCAGTACCACACCAGCGAACATTGTCAACAAGCACCATTCTGACGGGGCTAGTCCCAGTACCCCAGATGAAAAGTAACCGATATACTGGACTTAAGCTGTGGTTGTCTGCATGTCTATTGGCATGTAGTGCTCACTGATACTCGGGAACACTAGGGATTATCACGTACAACCAGGGTACAACCCCAGATTTGCTTAGGTTCTGTCCAGAAATTCAAGGATTAAGACATTGCTCATTATTCTCCTGGTAACCCCTGGTTGTACTAAAAATTTTAAAACATCTGGGGGGTTGCTTTCTGAATCTAGCCCGATCAACAACCAATCATCCAGGATTGTCCCGGAAGATTACTGTCATCAGTGTTGTACTCCCTGTTTAACAAGGTTTCTCCCAGATGAGTGTCCAATCCAGGTGTCCAATCACGAACAGTGAGAATGGGGCTTTAGAACAACAAGATCTTAAGACTTCAAGAATATGAACCAAGACCATCTAAAATGTGATGATGACAAGTAAGTTTCACCATGACACAGAAATATTAAAATATCAAATAAACAAACAAAAATAAACTGCTTTTACAATCTGCCGATCAGTCCACACAGCAAATATTCACATCGACTGCCATACAATCAAATATCAGATATCTAGACTGTTCTGGGAGAAAAGAGACAGAAATTCAATCTGAGATTTCAATAAAACGCATCAGGGATAGAACAAACAATCACAAGCTATAACAGCAAAATTGGTAGAAAATTTTCTATCACAGTTGCCATTTCCATTAGACAAGATTGTGTTATAGTGGAACCAAGATTTGATTTCAGGAATAATAATCAAATTAAAGGCACAGAAATGTGAAAAGTTCCATCCCAGACAGCAATATTCAGGCAATTTAACCCGAATGATTTCCATTTAGATTTTCTCATACTGGCAAATTTTAGAATCAACCTTTCAGACAATGATTTTCACAACAGGAATTCTATAGTACATAGTGAGTTCCATTTCCATTGGCAATTATAAACAAATGTAGAGATTAACATGTATCAGCCAACTGTAGTAGAAATTGATGTTTGATGTTTTATACTATATTGACAACTAATGTTCATGCAGTGTGCATTCAGATAAAAGGGTAGGTAACTAGCATAATCCATATTAATTATTGACTTGTATAGTCATGAAGACCAAATCAGTCAGCCCCCCCTACCCCATCCCACAGCGATAATAAAAACATCAATCAGCTTGAAGAATATTCATCTTACAAAGTATAAAGCAAACCAGCCAAGTTAGGTATGTTTTCATGTGTGTCCTAATATCTTCAGTCAATTATTCATAGTAGTAAAATTGAAGTGAACAGTGTCTTTTAAATTGTTTCTTATTCCAAGCTACATCTAACCCGCCTCCATGGTCGAGTGGTTAAGGTTGCTGACTTCAAACCACTGTAACCTCTCACTGATAGAGGGTCATGGGTTCAAGCCCAGCCACTGACCATGTCTCTTTATGTTTGAAAGTAGGCAGTTGCTTACGGAGGATGGGAGTCTAGTACTGGTTCTTCCCAGGAACAATGGTTAGGTGAACTGTCCGCCTCATATGACTCTGACTGTTGAAAACGGGCCTAAAATCAGATGAAACAATCCAAGCCACATCAGACACTGGTTATAAAATTAATTCATTTCTAGGGAATTAATTTGCTATATCTGATGTTTGGTGGTTAAATCTGATCTAAAATACATCTGAATGAGACGTGCAGATCAAATAAAATTGTGGTTTTCTATTTTCAGCATGAGAAATAGTCATTGTCTCAATGAATGACTGCCACATCAAACAAAGATGACCCATCCATTCAAATATCCCCAAATCTCCTCTCTCTACTCAGGCAATTAACTGTTATGTCAGCATGTATGTCAGTCGTTTCCTCATTAAATACTTCATCATACCAGGAATATTCCTTCTACACAACACAAACGCACAATCAGACAAAAACCAAAGATTTCCAAATAATCTCTAACTGACCTTCCATCTGATGATTCTGGTCTGGAGTTCATGCCAAAAGATAGATAGATCTCAAAATACTAGCCTACTAGGATAGAGAATCATATCAATGTAATCTTTGCTGCCACAATGTTTGCATGGTTCAATGAACATATTTTATGGATGAGTAAATAACATCTGTTAATTACCAAACCAGCTGATCTAGCATATAAATATGGCAGTTCATAATACTACATACACTAGAACATTACACCTACAATCAAACACTGTAAAGCAAGTATTTTAATTGAAAAATTATCAAACAATCAAATAGGTAATATCAGAATGACGTCATTTGTACCTATCTAGTCTTCATTGATTATTTACCTTTAATTTGTTAGTGTATTATGTAGTGATGTTCTAATTAATCATTTATTCAACAAATCATTAATGTAAAGTCGTTGATGTGATGATGACGATGCTCCCATTTCATCAGCATATTTTTATTTTCTACAGAGTAGTCGTTCTTACTATAGTACTGCAGGCCTTACACTTTGCTGACGGTGGTTTTACTTTTAAGAGACTTTGATAAGCTAGTGACTAGTGTAATTAAAATGCTGTTCAAGCTGTATCTGTAAATGTAGCATAATTCTAGTTCAATGTGGTTTAATAGCATATTTTGATGTTATGTTTACTCAAACATCTAGTGATATTCATTTGATGTAAGGGATGTTCTTTAAGTATAAGCAGTACTAACATTTATGGTCATTTCTTATTTTATCAGTTTTAATCGATTAATCACTCACTTTTTCCCTCTAATTACTTGATTAAACTTTCATGAACTGATTACTATCACTTGTATTATGTGCTTGTAGTTGCTAGTGTTTGTGATATTTGAGACTTACAGGTAGACAACTCTATTTGGCTATTTTACGTATTCAGATGAACTACCTCCCTTCATACAATAAAGAAATTCCATGAAAATTCATCAAGGAATGGGACTAACAATTAATGACAACATAATAGCTGAAATCTAATGACTCAACACTCATGTACAGTTACACACCATCCATATTCACATGTTTTGCAGCCTGGTGAATGAGACATAGATACATAAAACAAAAACTTACTGCGGTAACAAAAGGTACACCAGTCAGTGATGGCGCTGATTGTCCTAGTAATGTATTCTTCATTTTCATCAAATTAGTTGGTTCTATCAATGCACCAACAGCTGAAATACATGATAAAACATGAATTTATTATGTGACATGATTTTACAATAATAAATATAAATGATAACAACCACTGGAGAAGCAGACCATCCATGACAGATACAGCAACCCTATGTAGTCCTAGTGACTATAAAAGATATATAAAAAATCAAAGTACTGAAAGTACTCCTGGAAACTGAACTTACATAGACTTGCACTACAACATGGAAAGGAACTGGTTTAACAATTATAAATAACGAAATCCTACAATTAATGACAAAGTTACAGAGCAGACATGGCAAAAAGACCAAAATTATGACATTTGAACTCCCAATGTGACCATGACATTGGAGCTACAGGCATGGGAGCTGCGCAACATATTGTCTAATGATGGTTAACATTTTGTGGTGAGTTATAACAAATCTTACAATAAGTTACAGAGCGGAACAATTCAGGACAGACAGACAGACCTACAGACAAAGTGACTCTATATAGCCCCCACTATTTTAGTGGAGGTATAATCATAGCAGAAATAGAAAAACATAGTACTTCAGTCCACATCAAAATTCATGTGTGAGTGACAGCTATGGAAAGCTGAACTAATAACATTTCTACATGTTAAATACATGTAAAGTATCAATTCTTTTACAAACATATGAAGGGAAACAACCCTGAATCACAGACAGGTAAATATTTTTACAGTTATCTCCCTTAGATAAATATATAAAAAACTGATCTACATTTACTGAGACAATTATTCAATTACGACTTTGCTTCAGTGTCAACTTCTTTTAACAAGATGCTGTGTTCAATAAACACAAATGCACCCATTGGCATGCTTGACAAAACAGACAATTTAACCTCGAACGGATAGACAGACAAGGTAATCACTTCATGCAACCACATCATAAGATGCTGGGGGCATAAAATTGTGCTCATACTTTATACATAAGTAAATATGAAGACCAGAACTTACTGTGACCTAGAGGACTCGGACCAGGAGGGGGCAAAGTTCCAAGGGCAGGGGGAGGACCAAGAGGTGTGGTTGGCATACTATCTCGACGCCTCTTATTATCTTCTGACAAAGTTCTCTGTAAACGTCGGATTCCACCACCATGCCATTGTAAAGGACTAGTAAACTCTTCATGACTACGACGAAAATTGACAGGTGACAGTGGAGCAGAGCCGACGGAACCATGGTCTGACTGAAAATATACAAAAAATACAATTATAAAATAAGTGTGAGTGATTGATCATCAAACATTATATGAGGGACAGAACTATAGAACATATTCCTTAATTCTGTCATTCGTTTACAGTAGCCTTTATTTATACCCTTACGGTACATATAGATTTAATGGAAACATGGCCAGGTAAATTTATAGACAGATATGAAACCTTGATCTATCACACACAGTCAATTACCTCCCTGAACACATTGATATCACATACAATGATTTTTTACTACACAGATGTTCTATATACATTGTTATGATACTTAATATCCCATTCATCATGCACACAGCCATGACAATGAAAAAAAATAAGTGCATTTCTATTTTAAATGCCTTATTTAATCAATGAACAGACACAGATGAGCTCAGCACACTCACATGCTCAGCACACAGACACTCACCCGCTCAGCACACAGACACTCACCCGCTCAGCACACAGACACTCAAATGCTCAGCACACAGACACTCACACGCTCAGCACACAGACACTCACCTGCTCAGCACACAGACACTCACCCGCTCAGCACACAGACACTCACCCGCTCAGCACACGGACACTCACCTGCTCAGCACACAGACACTCACCAGCTCAGCACACGGACACTCACCTGCTCAGCACACAGACACTCACCAGCTCAGCACACGGACACTCAAATGCTCAGCACACAGACACTCACCCGCTCAGCACACGGACACTCACCTGCTCAGCACACGGACACTCACCCGCTCAACACACAGACACTCACCTGCTCAGCACACAGACACTCACCCGCTCAGCACACGGACACTCAAATGCTCAGCACACAGACACTCACCCGCTCAGCACACAGACACTCACCCGCTCAGCACACGGACACTCACCTGCTCAGCACACAGACACTCACCAGCTCAGCACACGGACACTCAAATGCTCAGCACACAGACACTCACCCGCTCAGCACACAGACACTCACCCGCTCAGTACACGGACACTCAAATGCTCAGCACACAGACACTCACCCGCTCAGTACACGGACACTCAAATGCTCAGCACACAGACACTCACCCGCTCAGTACACGGACACTCAAATGCTCAGCACACAGACACTCACCCGCTCAGCACACAGACACTCACCCGCTCAGCACACGGACACTCAAATGCTCAACACACAGACACTCACCCGCTCAGCACACAGACACTCACCCGCACAGCACACGGACACTCAAATGCTCAGCACACAGACACTCACCCGCTCAGCACACAGACACTCAAATGCTCAGCACACGGACACTCACCTGCTCAGCACACAGACACTCACCAGCTCAGCACACGGACACTCAAATGCTCAGCACACAGACACTCACCCGCTCAGCACACAGACACTCACCCGCTCAGTACACGGACACTCACACACAAATAAAATTCACTCTTTAAGACATTGATACCAATGAAATAAATTCTCTGCATACAATCTGAAACAATCATAGACAACAGATTTTATTACTGAGACAGGAACTTTCTAAGAAACATTCATTTTCAACCTCAAGTTACTACAGATGGTATTAACCCTAAGGAAAATACAGAAGAATGTTGAGTTCAATCCAAACCATGCCAAAATTGTGAAGAGTTGATGATAAACTAGATATTCTACCTCTAAACTTAATGATATTATATCATTGTGAAAATCAGAACATTTTAAGTTATTTGTAACTACAGTGCAACCTCTCCAAAGCAACATCCTTTGGGGGTAGCAAAATTATGTTGTTGTTGAGAGGATGGTGCTCTAGAGAGGTTCAATTAATAGTCAAATTGTGTGGTGGGAAAAAATCATGCTATTGTTGAAGGGTTCACTCAAAATGTTGCTCAAGAGAGGGCCGCTCTGGAGAGGTTGTACTGTATGGAATACATCATACTAACATGTTTCAAATATATGTTAAGCTTTAAATTAAAACAGGTGGTTTCTAGTATAATGTAGCATCCTGACTGTAGTCGACCTACCGCGCATTAAATACAGTAGTTCTTAGATCAACATGGATACATTATATCACATGGACAACAGAAAAACACAATCACCTGTATAAATATATACAGTACAACCTCTCCAGAGTGACCCTCTCTTTAGCAACAACCTCTCTTAATTCAACAACAGCATGATTTCCCAACTGTACAATTAAACTATTAATTTAACCTCTCTAGAGCAACAACCTCTCAACAATAACATAATTTTGCTTTTCCCAATGGGTGTTGCTTTGAAGAGGTTGCACGGTAATATTTACATGTAACATGTTATACAAGTCTCTCATACATTTTATCTCATTACAGCACAGCTTTATCCTTACAGGCTACATATTTCATTCAATATTTTACAATCTGCTGTTAAATCAGGTGAGAGAAAAAACTACTTAAAGGCATCACCTGGCTGGGAAGATAAATTTTATCTAGCCAACTGAAACAATAACTCTCCTGGTAACATTGTTAATCAATGTAGAGACCCTGAAGAATTGATACAGGACATGGATGTGGAGGAGTGTGAAGAAACAGAACACGGAGTTGTAACTTGAATAGATGTCAGTCATTGGAACACATCAAATTTCCCATTAATGAAAGCAATGCATGAAAACATGAATATTACACTCAGATTCCCTGGAGAAAGTAATTCCACTACAAAGTTTAACCTGGCAATGTTTTATCTTGACAAATCATACTTCTTTGAATTCATAATGATCAATTATTTCAACACATAGCCGGTGACAAGGATTCCTTTTGGCCTTCTTATCTTAAACCCCCAACAGGGATATAAAAGGCAGGTAATGGCTGATGGGTGGTTTCCCTTGATTTTCAAACTGTTTTCAGCTCAGGGAGAGATTTTTAAAAAAAACTGATATTAAATGGTGTTTTTGATCCTGAAAAATATTCTGATTGAAGCAAAATGATTCTTTTATCAGTCCAGATAAGAAACTTCAAAATGTATGAAGATTTAGGTTCTTATATTTTCAAAACAATTTATAACAGAAATTCAAATTTGAATTAGAGGGAGGAGTTTATATGGTTTAAACCCATCGGCTGCTTCAGCTATTTATAGATTCAGTACAGTAAGTCAGCATTCACTGCATGTCTATCACTGATAAAACAATGTAGAGGGAGAGTTCATTTGATAAAACAATGTAGAGAGAGAGTTAATTTGCATCCGATAGTCTGATCGGAAGTTGCGTCTTTAACAGAATAGAAAACTTCTTAGTTTTGAACAATGACTTAGTACACATTGCACATGTAGAGCGCTACCATTTCTTTTTGCTTTCTGATATATGAAGAACACCCAAATATACACTCTAACCAATACATAATATAATTATGTATTTGTCAGTACATTGCATTAAAGCAAAGAAAATAATTTTGAAGAACTAGATAACATATCATTTAACAGAGGGAACCTAGATGGTATAACAATAGAAGAAACAATTTAGTTGATTGTCTGCAATCTGTCATAATCATAGTGATAACCAATACAAAAGGAAAACATTAATTTCTGTAAGTGTTTCGTAATAATGAGAAACAAACAATTATAATGGTCACTTGGTTTAGAAAGTCTGTTTATGAGATGAAATGAGACTATAGCTTGTATCAGACAAGTCGGTAGTTGTGGCTGATTGTGAAAATCATAGAGATTACATTTATTACACTGGTAAAACGTTTCTATAAAACAAGCAATAGAAAGTCTTTTTACAAACCAGTAAGTTGCAACATATTAATTTGATTGCCTGTATAAATCACTTTGACTTAATATCATAATGCTCTTTGAAGCATAAAAGAACCTGAAAACTGCTAAGTTATTCCATTATATAATATCTGACTACAATATAAATGACTTTATTATTGATTGTGTCACAAACATTTCCGTTTTGTTGACGTATAACACAATTATAATTGAGACAACCTCTTCCAACGTTGTGCAGCCTACAATAGAACAAGACTGATATCTAAATGATGACAATGCTACCAACATTTGCATAAAATGAAAGAAAAGATGCATCAATTGAAGAACATCTCTACAACAATAACAGACCCACAACTCCTCCAAGATAAACAGTAAGTCAGTTTTCATACAGGAATACAAACCTTATATTAATCTGATGTCAAAATTTGATTAAACACAGGACATGCCAATACTATCATTTAACCAAGACATATATAACAAGAGGTTAGGAAAACATGTAACAAATGAAGTTGACATTGATAAATACCCGTCAGTCCCGTATAATAAAATGCAAATAGGTTAGATGCATGTAGCTTTGGTTCCAATCCGTGTGCCTGACAACCCTAGGTGACAGGAGGGTGAGAAAACACAGAATAAAATCTGATGTCATCATGTTACCTAGATACAGGTCATAGAGGGTGAAACACACACAATACTAGAAATGAATCCGGAGGGCACAAATGTCCCCACTGAGAGCTAAGTCAAAAAGGGGCCATAATTCCTGTGGAAATGTTTGGATTTTAACGGAAATGGATCTTGACCTGTATTACATCATTATACACCTCTATGTCAAATATGAAAACCAATCGATGAAATATTTATTGAGTTATCACAATTTAAATGACGGAGGCATAAAAATCTGATGTCATTCTGTAAAAAAAGATGTAGATAATCAAGGGTGAGAAAATATTAAGGATTGAAGAAGAGTAACAGCAAGCTTTGACCTACATTATGATATTTATGAGAACAGTCTAGTGATTACCGACATGGGGTAAGGTATTAATGTTAAGAGATAAAGTAATACAAAATAATGAGTCCTGTCTGTTTCAGTAATCTCACTGTATGGTTATAAAAGAATATTAAAGTCATAAAGTCATCTGTATTGTAAAGGCAAACAATTATAAGTATCATTAAATAAACTATGGCCGACTTTCATGTCAGTAGGCAATAAATTAAGACATAGATGAAGAATGTATAAATGGTTTGATTAATGAAAATCTCTGGAATTCTTCGGCACTGAAGACAAACTATCTTAACTAAAGCTGCGGACAGACTTGTGACTGCAGAAGGAATTATTGTACTTAATCAAGAAGTACAAATGAATGCTTCTTGATGGATATTGCGGTGTTCCAATTATGTCTATGTAATTATGGTACACCAAGTATCCTCTACAACAAGCAATGTATACACATAAATCATGTAATAATGGAATATTATATCAGAGTCTACACAAACAGACATATTATAGAGAACTAATTAATATACTCAATTATCTAATGTTATGCTAATAGCACAGTAAGTCTCATTAATACATGAAAGAAACATTACAATTATCACTTTAGTACATGCCAATTAATAAGTGCTCTATTAGTACATCACCAGAATCTAGATTCCTTCCAATATTAAGCCAACTCTTTATACTGTGCTAACATACAGTAGTATGTAAAACCATAAAATCATTCATTACATTTAAGTCCCATCAAAACACACAAAGGTATTTAGGTTTCTTAAGAAAACTCACATTTTGAAGAAGATATGATTGGACAAAATATAAGACCATTTACTATGTAAGGTCATTTTCACAGACACACCAATGACACATGTATTAGATATATCAATACATACATAACCCATCTAGCCACCACAAGACCACATACATTCTATCAACCATCTAGCAACCATCAGACCATCAACATTCTATCAAATTATCAATACACATTAACCAACCAGCCAACATTAGACCACATACATTACAACCATCCAGCCACCATCAGACCACAGACTTTAGAATAGGACTGCAACGAGTCACTGAAGTTCGAATATATCCGAATGCATGGCATTGGATCGATTATCCGATTTGGAATCTGTATTTTCGGTTCGGTACGGTTTGGCACTCTCATTTAGCGTATGCCGGCAATAATATTATCCAATCAGCGTGCGTCATTTCATTTACTGCGTCGCATGTAAACAAAAACAAGTATGGCCCAGGAAAACTGCTTGTTGATCCACCAGCGTCACTAAAATTGAATGTGTGGCGAGAAATTTTGAGAAATGAGAAATGAATTTTTTGTAACAGCAGAATGACTTGTACGTATTTTTTGGCATATTAAAATTTCAAAACATTAGACCACATACATTACAACCATCCAGCCACCATCAGACCACAGACAATACAATCATCTAGCCATCATCAGACCACAGACATAACAATCATCTAGCCACCATCAGACCACAGACAATACAACCATCTAGCCCTCATCAGACTATAGACATTACAACCATACAGCCACCATCAGACCACAGACAATACAATCATCTAGCCATCATCAGACTACAGACATAACAATCATCTAGCCACCATCAGACCACAGACAATACAACCATCTAGCCATCATCAGACTACAGACATTACAACCATACAGCCACCATCAGACCACAGACAATACAATCATACAGCCATCATCAGACTACAGACATTACAACCATACAGCCATCATCAGACCACAGACATTACAACCATACAGCCATCATCAGACTACAGACATTACAACCATACAGCCACCATCAGACCACAGACATTACAACCATACAGCCACCATCAGACTACAGACATTACAACCATCTAGCCATCATCAGACTACAGACATTACAACCATACAGCCATCATCAGACCACAGACATTACAACCATACAGCCACCATCAGACCACAGACATTACAACCATACAGCCACCATCAGACTACAGACATTACAACCATACAGCCACCATCAGACCACAGACATTACAACCATACAGCCACCATCAGACTACAGACAATACAACCATCTAGCCATCATCAGACCACAGACATTACAACCATACAGCCACCATCAGACCACAGACATTACAACCATACAGCCATCATCAGACTACAGACAATACAACCATCTAGCCATCATCAGACTACAGACATTACAATCATACAGCCACCATCAGACTACAGACATTACAACCATACAGCCACCATCAGACTACTATGGTGGCTGATGTATGCCATGTCGTATTTTCGCATTGTTGCATTTTTGCATCTTTGCGTTCCGGTTATGCGCAGGTAGTTTACATAAACCTTATACAAGTTGGTGCACATGCGCTTGTACAACCGGAATGCGAAAATGCAACAATGCGAAAAAGTCGACTTTGTCGTGTTTTTGCATTGTTACTTTTTCGTCACGAAAAAGCAAAGATACAACAGATGTAAGGCGAAAACATGACTTATTTTTGGTGTCCCATTGTCGCCTTACATCTGTCATATTTTCGCTTTTTTGCCACGACAATGCGAAAATGCAACAATGCAAAGATACGACAAAGTTGACATAGTCGTATTTTCGCTTTTTCGCATTTTCGCTTTGTTGTGGCGAAAAAGCGAAAATATGACATGGCATAAATCAGCCACCATAGACTACAGACATTATATTATTATCAACTTAGCCTACATCAGACTACATACATTCTGTTGAAATGCACTAATTAGCATCATACAATAACCAGGTTCAATCATAAACATGAAAACAGCATGTGTTTATAGATCCATGAGCTTCATTTCCGTTGTAGTTGCAAATAATTACAATTGTATGCTAGGAACATTTATTGTCTGAACTGAAAAAGAGATATTAAGAATTCTAACAGAAAAGCTATTTTTATTGATTCTTATTGGAAGTAAAATCTGAATACTTTGGGGAACATTCTGATCTCCTAAACAAAACCTAAATAATGAGACTGAATAGTTACATGCATTAAGAAACTTTTCTAGGTAAATGCAGTAGAATCCTAGTTATGAGAATAAACAAACCTTAGGTAAATAAGGATATTTGTACGATGAACATTTTTCATTAACAAATTAACATCTTATACAGAAAAGGAAACTCCTTGTAGAAGAAATGACCTTCAGGGAATCTTAAATTTTCCGACAAGACAAAAAAATTATTCAAACAAGAATGGAAAAAAAACATCCTTAGAATATTTCATCAATAATCGTTTACAGACAAGTTTGTGTAGGAAAACCATTAATGAAAAAGTGACAGTTTGAAAGCAACATGGACAGTTTCCATCTCTCATGCTTTCATGTTAACATTTTCCCTATTACCTCATACTAATAAAGAAACATTACCCCATGACAATAAACCATTTGTTTCCTTCAGTCCCACAAAAAAGAGGATGGAAAATCATCCTAAAAATATGTAACCATCTTGTTAGACCATCTACCAATTTATCATACATAATATATTGTAAAATGCCAAGAAGATCAACCAAACATGAGAAGAAACGGACATGTTTGGCAAGAAAATTTTAAGGAGTCTGATGTTCAATAACACTGTAAAACAAGAGAAGTGTTAACCAGGAACCATAGCAACATCACCGGACTAAGTTTTCAACAGGTCACTGAACAAAAATCCTTTCAATATTTTTAGCAATAATAACTGAGAACTTGACCACAGAATCCCCAATTACAATCTAAAGTTAGTCAACCAAATAACGAGAGTGCAACCTCTCTAAAGCAACATCCTTTGGGAGAAGCAAATTCAAGTTGTTGTTGAGAGTTTGTTGCTCCAGAGAAGTTAAATTAATAGTTAAATCATTCAGATAGGAAAAATCATGCTGTTGTTAAAGGGATGTTGGTGCTTGAGAGAATGCCACTCTGGAGAGGTTCTACTGTAGTTATAAACTAAGTTTGACAGCAATATCTATTAAAGCAGAATGAAAACCAAGAGTTTGACTTTTCTGCCAGCCAACCTAACTGATACATTATCTTGTAATAAAATATTCATTTAAAATTCCATTTAACCAATTACTAATTTTGTTCATATTCATCTCGAAATCAGAATACAACAAATTTACTACATAGTTGAACATGAATGGAGTTAAAATCAATATTGATGAATATATTCCATCTATGACATACATACACTCTATACTCTTTGGGACCATACTCACAGTATCAAATGGGAAATAAAACTGATAATAGGCCAGACATTCAAATCCTGAACTAACTCCAAACATGGAAGCTGCATGAACACATCCACATTTGTGTTAGGAAAGAAAACCACTGAATAAGAAGCAGCAAGGCATACATGCAACTAGAAAACTAATTAAACCTCCTTAATTCATAAAAAAAAATGTATATTTCACAAACTTTTAGGATTAAAGGGAAAAACATTAAGAAACAGGGATCTTACAATCTGAAATTAAATGAGTAACAGAGTACAGTTTAAAAACATTTTTTGGGTCACATGGTACAGAGTCAAACGATAACATTACCAGAAACTTACACATTCTTTTTCAAAAGCCTCCAGATCTTCATCAGTAATAGAAGTGATTCGTACACGTAATGTACATCCTCGCCTCCGTACGATAACAGGCAATTCTTCCTCTAAAATGGTGGACTCAGTCATACTGCCTCGCTTAATGTGAGTTTCATCTTTTATATCACCTAAAGTTCTAATACATGGTGCCTTCCCAATAGGTCCAAATGCACCTTTAGAGTCATCTCTATGGCGATCAGGAAAACATCCTTTACGATGGGAACCTAAATGACTAGAATAGGAGGCACCCTGCACTTGAGAGCCACCATTTTTTCTTTTTAATGAAGCACATTTTCCACTCTCTTTCAATAATTCAATATCTCGACTGTGAACTGAACAATGAAATCCCAACTTTTCACAAGTAGAGTCAGTCTCATCTTCTGGGATACTATCAGAGTCCTTCACTTTTAAAGTACATTTTGTCACCGTTCCTTCTTTGCTCTCCTCCATTGAAGAGCTCTTCAGGGGAGGTAATTCTCATCTGTTATACGGTAATAAAATCACTACTCCAAAAACTGATAGATTTCAACTAATGGATAAAATGTTTCCAAGCTCACTTGATTGATTCTCATTTTCCATTCAAATGCAATAAGAATAAATTGAAAGCAACACTTCAATTTCATGTTCCAATATCTTTAGAATTAAATCTAATTCCTTGAAATTCTTGTGGCAGACTAGGTTTTTAGTAAAATAAATGTCATGTTTTCAATAACTGACTTTTGATTTGAAACATTTTGTACAGATGCCTTTTGCAGAATCCGTCTCAACTATATCATACGATAATTCAACATGAACAGTGTAAATGTACCCAGCTCACATATCGATAGTTTGCCCAAACTTGCACATTTTTTATGATGACAATTAGTTGCATTCCTGCAGAAATTCACATAATAATAAATGAACAAATGTTGATTACATTTAGAAGTGTATGATGACTTTCTGGCTGGCTGAGTAACCAATGTTTCTGTGCCCCCTCATACTAGTTAGTCGACAATACCGATGTATTAATTCAATCTTTCGTCATGTTAACATACAAGTGATCATGTTATTCATAACAGGAAATAGTATAGTTCCAACATCATACAATTCTCTAGAAATGATAGATTATAGGTATTTGATTTAATATGGATATTATAAAATGCAGACCATATTTTACTGACATCTCGGCAGATTTATAAATCAACAACAAATCTTATGGTAGAGAAACATCCTTGATAATTCAAAGAACACGAAATTAAAAGTCAAACATGAACTAAAGACAACATGCAAAGATTTCATTCATGTAGATTTTGTGACATTAAAAGAAGTATAACATTGATTCCAAATGAAGTTAAAAATTTCCATTATAATGACTAAGCATCTGTAACAAGAATTGAGATCAATATTACAACATGAAAACAACAACGGTGGGGTTAAAGTTTCTATCAATACTGTCAGTTCTTTTTATCGCTTATTTGTGATAATGGGAGTTATTTAGATATCTACACTTCTATTTCTGTCTCAGAGGTTTAACACCCAATTTTAACAATAATTAAGCAATGCACAGTGACCGATTCACCTAACTAGTTTTGGACTGAATTCTAACCAGTGCTATAAAATGTATGCATCCAGGAGCACGCAACTGCTCTACAAACGGTGGAAAATGTACATTTTTGTCAAACATTTTCAGACAAGGGTATGACCTGCTCGACCACAATTTGAATCCAACTCACCAGGTTACACGTCAAGCACACTGACCCCTTTTACTTCACAAGCAATTCACAAACTGTGCAAGAACAGTTCAAGAAAAATTCATGTTTTCACAAATTCAATCAGAAGGGGAAATCAGAAAGTTGTATTGCAGGTAGATATCAGATCAGAACTGTAAGACAAATAGGATCATGTCTACACCATCTTACGTGTATTTGAATAACTACACACTGGATAAAAACATACTATGTATCATGTTACGATGAATATAAATCTGTGAGATGAATATAGTCCTCCTGTATACCATGTAATGTAATATGGCAAATGAATACAGTGAATACATAATAATATGTTGTCTGTTCAGCTCTTACATGTCTGGGTAAGTCTACACCATCAAAGTTTACATGAATTATCATTAAAATTGAGTTGTGAACAAGCTAATAAGTTTGCTTAGTTACCACAGCAACAATGATCAAACTAGTCTTTGAATTTAGCACCGGACCTAGAACCGATTCCACCTAAATGGCCATCGGTCCAGTAAATTTGATAAGGTCACTGGTCCAAAAGTCCAGTAAATTTTTCAGTGATAAATTTACCATTTTTCCGAACAAAAAATGAAATATGTTAATCACTCTCGAAAAATATGTTTTTTTAGCCAAATTATATGAAAGTTTTGTATGTACTCTTTTTGGTCCACTAAAAGTTCATTCGGTCCAGTAAAGTTGGTCAGACACAACTACAATGGTCAGACACAACAACAATGGTCAAACACAACCACAATGATCACACACAACTACAATGGTCAGACACAACAACAATGGTCAGACACAACAACAATGGTCAGACACAACTACAATGATCACACACAACCACAATGATCACACACAACCACAATGATCACACACAACTACAATGATCACACACAACAACAATGATCAGACACAACTACAATGATCACACACAACTACAATGGTCAGACACCACTACAATGATCACACACAACTACAATGGCCAGACACAGAATATAGTTATAGTGCAAAATTATGCAAGTTGCCTTTAGATGCCAGACAATAATCAAAAGACTATCAGTGGATCATTTTGGGCGGACGTAAACTGTGATTTACAAAAGAACATTTCCAAAGAACCAGAACATTCTTCATCTTTTCCTATCACTCAAGAAGAAAATCTTTTCATTCACTTTTTTGATAAATATCCAATTGCAATCCATCCATTAATGTAACTTTAGCAGAAAATCAAGAAACGGGCAAAAAAAACAATTAATTTTTTTTTCTCTAACCACACATTTCATCTGTTAATTAATTATCTAAATCACTCCAAAACATGATTAAGGTTGGTTAATCTAAATGTTGAAATCCAACCATGTTAATTCATCACAAAATATCTCCATTCAAACAGGAAGTGCATTTAATCTCATCTAAAGTACTTTATATTTTTAAATATTTGAAGCACAAATTTAACATCAGATGATGAACACATTTATCCATCTGTATAATATTTGTTCTGATCTAATAAGCATCCCTATAAAGAATAATAAACCTCATACTCTCCTGCTCTGCTAATCACTAGACGATTATTTATTATAATTCAACATACCATGTGTAAAAATCTATAGCTGTAGCCTCAAGTGAACCATATTAATAATCAATTAATGATAAGTATAAATTCCATATTTCACATCTTACATGATAGACAATAAGAAACTCTCTCAAATAAATAGCAATGTCAACTACAGAGTTCTAGCATGGTAAAGAAGCAACAAAGCAGTCAGTATACAGTTTCAAAGTATTGAATGCACTGTTACTTTAAAGTCCCATAAGCATATACATTTATCGGTCGTAATAGTTTCTGTTTGGAATCCTGTGTATTTTCCTCCCGCGCATACTTTATAGCAAGAAAAAATGTTTCCAAAACCAATGTCGTATTTTTTTCAATATCATTGAAATGAATACTATTTATAGAACAGCTGTGTTTTACCACATTCAAGTTATGCACAGGTCAAAAAGTGACGTCATGCGCTCTACATATTTCAAGTTTACAAAAGCAAAAATCACAGGAAATTAGTGTTTTTAGAAGAAAAGTGCTTGTTTTGTCGGTAATAATTATCTTGGGATAATACCAGCAATTGTTTGTTTTTTGCATATATTTTTCTATAGCAAAAAGCTAATGGAACTTTAAAGAACCAATAAAGAATCCTAAATTCTAAATAAAATCCAAATTGTACTAAGCATGTTTTATTCAATGCTCAACGAATCCTGAACATACCCCAGTTAAAAAGTTATTCATACTTCATGAACAATTTTAACTTCTCAACAGTATTGTGACATAAACCAACAACAACCATTATGGTTTTCACGTCTTGATTTAGAAGGATAAGATAATACAATGCCCAAAACAACATGTTCAGAAAGCTTTTATTCAATTTGAAGATCTTTTCACATTCAATAATAAAACAGAAAATTGAATATCGTGCAGGAAGAAATATTGGTGTTGCCTTAATGTAAACATCATTAAAAGCATTTCTTAAATAATGAAATTTTCTTTTCAGTTCAATTACCAAGAATTTAGTATAATGAAACATGAAATTCTGTATTATGTAACAAACAATCAGTTTAATGAAACAAGAAAATCAGTGTCATACATCAGATAACTTTCCTTCGAATAGAATTCATAAAAACATGAATTATTCTTGAACTGTTCTTGCATAGTTCATGAATAGCTCATGAAGTATGAATAGCTATATTTGACAGGGGCAATAGAGCTAATAAATCACAGACTGTATTCATGTTTATAGCAAATACAATCACCTAATTGTATATACAAAAATAAGTGAAACATTCTATAATAAAACTAATGTTTAATAATGTTTATAACAAATATAACATACTCTCTGAAGGTATATAACACAAAAGTTACTGAAAGCAGGCCTAAAACACAACAAAATGATTGATTTTCTAATTTTTTAATTTTGTCGAAAACAAAACAATTCAAAATGCTTCAGACCTTAGGACAATCCACAAAGCAAAACTAAAACTTGTATAAAGTCAGCTAGAAAGTTGGCAATAAGTCTCCTTACCATTCCATAGGGACACCATACCAACAAACAATAACATGACATTCTAAGACAATTTATCATAAGAACATTACAGGAAAAAGAATCTGAGAGAACACACAACAATTAAATACCAATAATACCAATGTACAGTTGTTTATTAGTCGTTACAAAAGAGAAATTAACTGCCATTCAAAAATGGAAACTATACATTCAAGATAAGTCATTCTCAGAAAAACCGAGGTTTTCTTGACAGATATTGGAAGAAAACATTGCTGGATAAACATTGACCATTAAATTGATAGATGAGTGTTTACCATGACTAAAACGTCAACTAAATAGCATTTCATACGTGACAAAACCTGAGAAGATAAAAGTCTGTAAGCAGAGATAATATCAAGAGAAACAAGAAAATAAAGCCACTAAGTTCAAGTACATTACATACAGCCAAACCTGTGTTAATGGTCACCTCCATATAAAGGCTATTCCTTCAAAACCCAAATTTGATTATTTTAACCAAAATAACCCTCAAATAAAGGCCACCTGTCAATAATAATTTAAGGGCATATTTTGTCATTCCCAAGGGTGGCCTTTGTTCACAGATTTGACAGTATTCTGTTATACCAGTCTGTATTGTACAGACTTATGACTAGCCAGGTATTAGGTTTGTACAATGTCATTTCTCAAATTAATGCTTAGTGAATATCTGCTCTTAAATCTAGCTTACAAATTGGTCATAAAACATCTACACAAGTCTGGACAAGGCTCCAATCAATACCCAAAATATTATTAGACCTCTAGGAAATCATAGGAAGTCATTTCATGCAGAATAAATTCTTTGAGACTATCTGACGTTAAAGAACAGAGATTGGGTGCGATACTGTTGTAAGTCTGACGTTGAAGATCAGAGATTAGGTGCGAAACTATTGTAAGTCTGACGTTGAAGATCAGAGATTAGGTGCGATACTATTGTAAGTCTGACGAAGATCAGAGATTAGGTGCAATACTATCGTAAGTTCAGAGAATTAAAAGTGGTACTGTTGTGAGTCTACGAGAGCCATGTAGTACAATGTATAGTGATGTACAATTTATTCCTACACATAATTACCAGTCAAGAGATCTAGTATCTGCACATTTAATCAAAGAGCTGAATGACAACATGATCAATATCCACCAAGCATCAAATCTCTCCAAGCACCAGATAGTTCACAATCAGCTGACTCACACCAATCCACAAAACAAAACAGTGAACTGGAATCACAGCTTCGAATAACTTTTTTTAAAATTAGATAACATAAAATTCGAAATAAAAGGTTCTGATCTTTCATTATTGAAAGCGATGATATCTGACTGTCAGTTTAAAATCTGTTATAAATATGTGTAATGATGATACATACAATACTACAATATTTCCAGACTGTAAGAAATATATACAGGTGGTACCAAATAACGGTGTTGCTAAATTTAGAACGGAAATAGAACAAAGAAAAAAAATCACTGACGTGAACCAAATATTTTCTTTTATTAGTACACATCTCTTTTACAAATGCCAACAGTCAAATGTTCAAAATCTGTACTAATCTAGTGCCCACAATCAATAAATACAATGCAGTCGGCCGCCATGTTTCTTTCCTCGAATGATCTTAATAACAATGCACAAGTAGAAACCTCTGAAGGTCACATGGCGTCATAATGTTGGAGTGATATTATTATGCTGGGTTAAACTCCAAACAATAATTTCAACACAGAACTATTTTATAGCGGAAGTGACATAAAAACGAGCACCTGCATTCAAAAATGCAGACGGCAGTGAAAGAAATCTCGTTTTTCAAAGAAAAGCTAGGTTTTTTTATTGAATCATTCATATTTCATGTATTTTTTAATACAAAACAAATTTTAATGCATACTTATCCTCAAAATGACGTTTTACTCTGTTGACAATGGTAAGTTATGCATGATGAGTGTATATTACGGATATTATAAGATGCACCGTTATTTGGATAACACCGGTAAACGGGGTACTGACTATAATATTTGTAGTTAATATAAGACAAGAGCTTCACAGAGAAACAAAGAACAATTTCAGATGACTCAGGGGTGTCAATAGAGCCAAATAAAAAAATCCAGAAAATCATAAGCGGCCGACCATCTTTACCAAACAAGAGACCTTCAACCACATTGTTTCCATAACTTATGTAACTCAGTGTGTATTGTAGAAAATCTTTCAGAGCTGATTGAATTGACCGGAACTTTACCATTTCTTGGGATATTTTCATCAAATAACCTATTTTGATCAGAAATCATACTCTTTCAGGACAGATAAATCTGGAATTCCAGATACCGGTATATCCAGAATATTGTCACCCCTGAAGACTATATTAAATGTCAACAAATCTCTGCTTAAAACCTTGCAGTAGAGTACCAGACAAGTCCGTCAGGGATCTGACCAATGAAATATCAGAATGCAAACAAGCTCAACATCTGACCAAACTTAGATAAGGAAAATCATGCTGTCCTAGTTATTGATTAAGGTCAACCACCCATAAAATCATAAACAGTCAACATTGATTCCCCTTAATGGATTATGAAAAGGCAGCTTAATATATCAATTAGTAAATCCATAACCTGAGGTGATTCATTTGTTAGGTAAAGTTAATGATTGAATAAAAAAAATACAACACCAATAGTTCGGAATTCAAATACACAATTAATACTGCCAAGCAAAGATAAGTATTGAGTAAATATTTGAACTAAGTCAAGTCATTATGAGTTCTGAGTTTCAAGGGCAATAATGCAAGAAAATCATTTGTTTCATCGATTTTTACGCCCCTCTTTAACAGTCATATGAGGTGGACAGTTCACCTAATCATCATTCATGGGAAGAAACAGTACTAGACTCCAATCATCCGAAAGTAACTGCCTACTTTCTCACATAAAGAGACATATGGTTGGTAGCAGGACTTAAAGTCAGCAACCTTTACCACTCAACCATGGAGGCAAGTAAGAAAATCAAATCTCTGTTTACTGACATCAAAACAAAGCAGACAAAGCGAAGACTTGAATATTAGAATGGATGTAATGCAGACACCTCTTGTACAACATTGACTGCCAGATTGTAACAAATTAAAGATAGATGTTAAATATACTAGTATAAGTAAAGACATTTACTGACAAAATGTCTAACGGTAAGACACATCAATTAAGTATAAAAGATTCTCTTTAGAATTACTTTTACCCCAGACTACCATTAAAATGATGGGTGTTTATCAAACACGAATGTCCCCAAAACACTAAATATTTAGTAAATTCCGGTAAATGAACGAAACAAGGTCTCAACCGTTGACCTTCTGACTTCCAAATAAATTGGGGTCATCTTGTGATTATAAACTTCCATACCTATCTGAGGACTGTAAGCCAAATCATTTTCTAGTAATTGGCGGACTAAGTTTTTGTGTGGTAGGTACCATGACCTTGACCTTTGACCTCAAAATAAAAAAGGTCATCCACAGAATTTCATGTTCAATGATATTTTTTTCTCTCTATAATTCAACATGAAGAATTAATGGATATTCTATATACAACATTACAGCCAGGAATCCTTTTTCTTATTATGTGTCATACATATACATAAAATTTATTGACTATATAACTAGAGAACTTCAGATGAAAATTATGACATTTCTGTCTAGGATAAAATATTACAAATCTTAGGGTTAGAAAATATTTTATCAGTGCCATATATCCAATATAAACACCACCTGATGCATTAATTTAAAGAAAGAAAAAACATAATATTCCAAACAAGCTACACCCATACACATTATACTGATTTCAGATAAGTTTTATGAGGAAAAACAAGAATTGGAAGCCGCAGTCAGTTACTTAGGTAACATAAAGAATCTAAAAGGATGAGTTTAGGTAACACACAAGTCATACAAATATTATGCTTGCATGTTTTCAACAGTATTTGAGCTACATATTTTGGGGCATTTAATTTAACCTAACCAGTATGCCTGAAATATGAACTAGAAATTATATCCTTTACTTCCACGAGGAACTGCCAATTTCTCGACGAGAATGGTCGGTCGTGAAGGAAGAATGGACTCAGATACAACAGCATCCACCATAGTGACCACATTACTGTGCCTAATGATGAGTATCAACTATGCAGTACAACCTCTTCTAAACGGCCCTCTCTTCAGCAACAACCTCCCTTTAACAAAATCATGATTTTCCCACTGCACAATTGAACTATTAATTTAACCTCTCTAGAGCAACAACCTCTTAACAACAACATAATATTGCTACTCCCAAAGGGTGTTGCTTTGGTGAGGTTGCACTATACATGTCTTTCAGAAATTCTACAGTAAACAGATTTTTAAAGTTTTATAATGAGTTTTTTATATTTTATGCACACTACTTGATAGGCACATTATGATACATCCAGGAACAATGATAGCAATAAACAGAGAAGAAACGACTCCAGATCAACAGACAAATCATTTCATGCTTGTATTATCACAATTTATGGAATTCATAAAATGGTTTTCGAAGTATGATAAAAACCACAAGAGGCTCAGTTTCAGACTCTTATTTCATAATTTCCCATCATAAAACCTAGAAAATTATCACATAATTATAGCAACAAAAATGTTCAATGATTCAAGATGCTGCACCCCATCGTATAGAATTCATGAATTTTTTTTTCTAGAACTGTTCTTGCAGTGTTCCTGAATAGCTCATGAATAGCTCATGAAGTATGAATAGCAGGAATCAGACCATATTAAACAGATTTATCTACAAATTATGTTCATTACAAATTGTTCATTTATAATACTGCCAAGGTTATAGTACTTGTTTATATATGAATTATGAAGTAGCAGATGTTATATACATCCAACCACTAACTCATATCAGGAGGGAACAGTTAATACCATTCCATAAATTGCAATACTAATACAGTGAAACCAGGTTATTATAAGCATCAATATTGTGAGCACCCAACTCATCTCTAGAGTTTTTAAAAGAATGATAATGAAGAAAATACTTTTACAATTATAGTCTCATCTGTGTTTGAAAAGCATTTTGAGATGATGGTCGTTTTGAAAATTGCGTCGCTATAATAATTCTCTTGCAAATTAAGTCGCTATAATAATTCATGTATATCAAAGTAACGTCACATTGTGTAGTTATGAGATGTTTCACCAAATGAAAGTAATGGAATATTCTGACTCGATAAAAAGTACTATTGAAAATACTAATATATTCATGAAAATAGTAAACTTCATTACAACAATGAGCTTATTATTTTTAAACTAGAAATGTGTCCAGAGAACACAAATGCCGCTGCTGAGAGCTGGGTCAAAAAGGGGCCATAACTCCTCATGTAAAATATGAACCAATCTATGAAATATTTCTTGAACAACAATTTGAATGGATGGAAGGACGGACAGCCAGGGTTGACATTTAATGCCCTTCCGCCATTTCGAACGAGGGGGCATAACAATCAGCAAACATGTATACTCCTCAGTGACTTCACAGAACACATTTTACATAAGTATAGATAGGCTCATTCAGGCATACAACATAAAACCTTTTTAGAACTAAAAAACAAATATCTCGTTAGTACGACAACCCAGTTCATCTCGAGCAGTCAGTCTGTTCTGATGATTCCTTGAGATAGTGAGGGTTTACTGTATGCAACAAGTTAGTTAATCATAAACAGAACTAGAATTACTTCTGTACATGTCAACCTTGATAAGAGACAACAAAATTCTCAGCCTTCAGGGAAAACAGCTTTTAAGTAACAGTCAAACCATTTAATTAAGTCCCAAAGGTCAAGCAACACTGACAGTTTAATCTATACTGAGGACAGAAAAGTTGTTGATACAATAATTAACAGACATGTAGCATTATTTTACGGCAACTGAATTCGCCATACTATATGGAATGCTTATTTCTAAGTGGCAATGCAAAATCGCAACTTCTCGTAGCGAAGCAAAAATTACTGATAGTGACTGAAATATCCGCAATGTTCACGTGATATAGACAAAGGCCGCAGGTATTATTGAATGTGTTTATTAGTGATTTACTTATGGGTAATCAGTATGGCTTTCGTTCATATTCAAGTTTATAGCACCATTCTGTAAGAATGTCGAGATCCAGACTAATGCAGTATTTCGAGGCAACTGAGAACAATTCTTTTTAAGTATGGATACTATTTGAGATATTTTGAGATAACTTAAATTCTGTTATGTTTGTGCATGGCTTTCAGCAGAAAGAAGACTGCTGTTTGGCCTTCTGACCACTTAAAACAAATGTACACATGGTGCAGTATACATACGGAGCAAGTGAACACAGTGAGGACATTATTAGTGCCTAGAGAGAGCGCACGGCAGTCTGCATGGATGTAGTGTGCACGTAATTGGGACATAGTATAAATCGAGGGCTCAGCGCAACACTGTCATAGCTTGTTCTTATTTCAACATGAGTTACGACACTGTTGCGCTGAACCCTCGCAATGCAATGGACCTGATGACAATTGGAAGCTGCGCATGTAATCAACTTACTGGGAGCATGACAGACGCAATGAGAACCTGGCAAGGACATTGTAAGGACGCAGTGAGAACCTGAGTGCCTCATTTTTTTTATTTTGACCCCGTCCATGCCATGTCCATCAACATTTTAAGGACGAGATGGGAACTTTGCAAGCATGGTGAGGACATGCTCTGGTGTGACAGGGGCATTAGTCAGTTTAAGTAATTTAATAAAAAAAAACATGAGTATTTTTTACGCTAAGATATTTTCACCTGGATTTCCTAATTTTACCAGCATTTCTACACAGGTGAGACTTACCCATGAGTAACTAGAACTGTCACAGAGGTGACTAATACCCCTGCCGCCGCTTTGACTCTAAGAATGCAATATTACACTGTAAAACTAAATTCAAGGGGTCATAACTCTGAAATGAGTGAATCGCTGGGCATGAAAATTATGTCTTGCACATCTACACTTGATAGTGATAACATATTTCAAGTTTCACTGCAATCGCTTCAAAAGTGTGGAAGTTCGCTCCACAAACTTATATGCGCGCTGACCGACGGAGTGACTCCAATATAACCCATCTCAAACTTGGTTTGTGGGGGTATAATAACAGAAGATATCAAATACCTTTAATACTACCAATTATTGACTAATATATAACCATTTAGCATCTGACAAAGTTTTAAGATAAAAATTCAGCAGTGAATATTCAATACTATTGAGAAATCAATAAGTCACCTGTCTGTACACTGTGAGAATCAAAGATTCCAGGATCATGTAAAATTCAATATTAATTAGGTGAAACCCATCATGGAGCATCATAAATGTTAGAACCATTAAAACTTTTCGATCATTGAAAAAATGGCATAGTGATAGTGTATAAGAAGTAGGGATGTCAAAATTGACCGAATCAAGTATCCGGATATCCGGATCAGACATCCGGATACATCCGGATGTTCGGATCGATCTTTACACCGTTATTTAGTTTTTACTGTTTTATCGTAATCAGTTTTCGCGATCATCTGTTCATCGCTAATTTCATTTATTTTGAATTAATATATTATATTCAATATTGACTAAAAAACGAATAATAATGAAAAACAAATACGCACAATACAATTAAACTCCGCACGTATTTTACTCAAACCGGTGCACGTGAACCATTTCAAAGATTCACTGCCATGTTTCTATTTTAGTCCAGAAGGAACATTCCGGAATTCAAAGTTATTGTAAAGATTGCGTACGTCATCATGCCGTAAACCCATCATGTCTCTATACCTGCCAGTTTTATTATGACGCGTATCTTAAGTTACACGGGTTATTTACTAAATCGTAATGGCGAATTGTCGCTAAAACTGGACCAAAGAATGTCGGCGTCCTTTTGCTGTAACTAATTTTTCTTTGATACCAACTTCTAAAACAATTCACCGCCTTTGATTAAACCGAAATGCTACTAAAATGGGGGAAACAGGCTGTGACTGTACAGAATCTGCGTTCGGAACGACGTTTGAATTCTTTAACTCAAACTTAACATATAATTATATGCAGCATAATTTGTGTTAAACAATTGAAATCGCTAACTTTGTGCAAACACATCACTTAACGCAAAAGATCAGTGCATTAATTGTTTTACTCTTATCTACCACGTGTTGGGACTAATTACAATCAACATCGATTTGATGGGATTAACAAATGAACGCTCCGCGCGATTGCATTATTACCCCGACGTGTTTTAATAATTGGGGTATTGAGAATGGCGCGAACAACATACAGCAAGGTTTGTGACATTATGCACGTACAGGTTTAGCGATGGACCGAATTTTATGAAACTTTTATGGACCGATTTTTTAAAGTCGTTTTATGCTACTCAGATCGGTCTAGGATTAAGCGGTATCACTAAATAAACTTTGAAACTTGATAATAAGTCTTTAATTATCAACATTCAATCATCAAATGACAATCTTTCATTATAATAAGACGTGTGAAAAATTAATCGTCATTACTATTATTCAGTTTTAACATTTAAATAAAATCGCAATATACCGTACTTTAAGTATTAGTTATCGTTCATATTTTGAATTTTATGGGATATATCACAAGCGACGCGGAGCGGAGCGCAGTGATATGTCGCATAAAATTCAAAATATGAACGATAACTGATTTACAGTTTGTCTTAATTTCTGTACAGACAGCGTAATAAGTGACGTATTTTCTCCATATCAGGTTCAAGGCACATTTTATGCGATATATTTTTCAAATTTCAAATGAAATGCGGACATTTCATTGGACGAGAAATTAGGACAAACTGTAAGTAAAATGTTGATATAGGATGTCAGTAGTGTCACCGGTGTATATTGTAGGCCTAGCATATACTATGTGTCATCACCATGACGACGTCGACTTAATTGCACCCCATGTGTTCGACACTTTGATTATATTTTATGACAGTCGATTTCAGCAACATTTATACGTATTTTAGACGACGGTAGTATTTTGATACGAACATCCGGATCCAAAAATCGGATCCGAACTTCGGAACGGGATCCGAACGTTCGGATATCCGGACTCCGGTTGACATCCCTAATAAGAAGGTATCAAATTTAAAATGACGAATAAGTGTAAGTAATTGTGCCAAGATACTTTACAATTGTCCAAGAGACTTTCAAGTTATGGCCCAAACACAAAATATGGACAGACTAACAAACTAAGTGTAACACTAACCCTAGGGAGCTGGTTTTGCGTGTGACACACCATCTGAGGTTGGTGAGTAATTGTGCCAAGTTATTTTAGAATTGTCCAAGAGATCTTCAAGTTATGGCCCGGACACGAAAATAGACAGATGAACCAACGAATGGGAGCAAATTGATATGACCATCTCCCTCCAATGTATGACATTATAATTAATCAACTGATTCATAACTGTTCTAATAAATATAAAGTAACATTAAAATAACTTAACTATTTCAACATTTATCTGAACCATGATTATCATACAATGTTGTATTAATGTACTGATGTATTAAACAGATCACCTGATTCTGAACTGATACCTGAGTTGACCTCTTGCTTAAATCAATTTCACAAAACTTATTATAAAATAATATGAACTCCACAATATAAAATTAAAAACGAAATTGTACTAAGCCACGGGGCACAATTAATTAAGGAAAAATGCCATAAGTGCACTAATTCACTAATTGATCAACATGACAAAGGCCGATATCGCCAAAACTTTGATTGATTAAACAACTGTATTCTTATTGAAGTTAAGACTTCGTTTTTGACAAAAAAATATTAATCTATTAGATGAGAATTGATCACAAGGTTACTATAAATCCAACCATAATCACATCATACACTTCTAACTATAATCACCAGATACCGGTAAATGATACATTTATATAACATAAAACTTAAACAAATAAAGTGATTAAATCACTATATATCCACTACAGCATTTTCACTATATATATACACACAAATCACCCATTCACAACAACTTCCTAGACAGCTGACCAGCCAGACTCTGACCATCCCAGTGCACCAGGTTATGATTTCAAAGAAACAAAAATACCAATAAATGACAAGCAAATTTCCACTGGTATTCATTTCTTTCACAATTATAACACAGATCGTTAAACCATTCAATAAGATTGGTACTGTTTCATACCAAATTTCCCATCCATATTTTCTCAGCATTTTCAGGAGAATTCCAATACAGAGCTGTAGACTTACAGCACCACATGTTTCCAAGCAGTTAAACATACCTTCTCTGAGATGAAAATATGCTCTCACTGGTGTTGGTATAACAATACATACTGATTTCTATCAGTCTCTACTTAGTACACACCAGGATATTTTCCTCAAAATATTTTCAAGGTTAAAGTAAGAGAAGAAAAAAATCTTTGCAATGGGCAATCTTATAGTACTGACACTGGATGCCGGTTAGTAAAACCGCTCTTACCTATTCAAAATGGCCTTCTCCAGTCCTGTACTCCCCTTTGACCTGTGAACAGATTTTCAAATGTTTGATCCTATCAGAAAATGCCTTTTAATAGTCTGATTTGGGTATATTCATTCACATTCAGATTCAATACACACAAAATCTCTTAAAGGAAACCAATAAAAAAAACAGTCCAAACAATGTGTCAGGAGTCAGCCCCTACTCATACAGGTGTTTTCTTTGTGTTTTGGGGAAGGCGCCCTAGCCCTTAATATAGGGAAATAAATAGCAGATTGAAGACTCTTGTGGCCTGAAACCAATTTGGGGAATGAAATTTCAAGGAGTTAATTGGAAATTAGGGAGAATTGCATGATTTCAAGGAAATTTTCAGATGGGAAGGCGTCCTTTACAGCCTACAACTATATAATAAAGAAAATTCCTGTCAAACCATGTACTACTATACTTAAGGAATCTTCCTGTTTTTCGAAAGGCGATAAATCATTCATGTACTAGTTGTTCTTTTCAAGTTGATACTATGAAACAAGAGCATGCATTCAATTGATTGCAGGCCATGTAAATTTCATCAAGTTTTATCTTTTGTTGCATTTCTAATTTAATAAGACCATATTTGAACAAGAACTGATATTTCAATTAGAACAATACTAAAGTGCAGAACAACAAAACAACATCTAATGGCCTGGTTTGGGCAATTTTGACCTCAATGGGCACTACTTGAAAAATCTCAGTAGTGGACCATCCAAGGATCATTCCTGCTAAGGTTGATTGAAATTGACCCATTGGCTTCATAGGAGAACTCATTTGAAGCAATTGTTGAATGAACATAACATATGCTAAACGACACACAATGAAGGACAGAGCAATCACTATAGCTCATCATGAGCTAATGCCAACATCCTAAATATATCCATCACCATTTTGCCAGACAATGTCATTTTAAGATGTCATTATGAAGAAGAACAAGTATTATTCATGACCTCGGAGAAAATTATTAGCCATACTCAGTAAATCTTCAGAAACAACATTTAGCACTTTAAAGAACAAGAACTACTCTGTACACACTGATTAATAAACATGACATGCTAATGTAGTTATATGATTGTATAATTAAGACTACCACAAATGTCATAATGACCAACACAAGAATAATTATTAGACATCACAGGACTTACATTAAGAAGAAATTTGCTTTTATGATTATACTAATGTATACTTTACAGATTTTAAAAGAGCAGGACAAAAAAGTCCTAACAAGGCCGTAGCAAGCAATGCCAACGCTCGTCTGTTCACTTTGTCAATGAGATCAATCCATCTATGAAGTTTCATATTGCTACCTCTTAGTTTGTATGAGCTACATTTAAGTTTGTGCACTGACACAGACGACACAGATGACACAGTGATCACGATGGCTTGACTTTTCTTCGTAAACAGACAAGCTTAAAACGGCAAACACTGACATTCCTTATCTCACACTTGAGGTTCACTTCAAAAAAAGTTCTCACAAACTTTCACAGACAGATACGAACTCCCAACATATTTCTTTATCTAAAAGAATTACATTGATACACATCTGTTCTCAAGTAGATATAGATGTTGACATTACCGGTATATAAAATCTTCATCATCAACCTGATCAGTGATATATATAATGTTTTGTCATACTTTTGTAATCATACCGCAACCTTGAAGCCATGTGTTCATACAACAAAATTGATAATATGGAGACACAAGTTAGAAACATTTTTCATTTTCACAGAGGTTTTAACACCATACCAACAGTAAAGGTCTTTTAGGGATTTATGTCAGCTTTAAGGGAGGACAAAGACCCTTGTATTGGCATACACCAGACTTTCTTTAAGCTAGCTTGGCATTTCCCACTAATGAGAATTTTTGTCTTGTTCTTGGTGGATTCCAGAACACAAAATAGAGAGGTACTGGTAGGACTTTAGTAAGAAATTACTTTGTCAAGTTCAGAAATTATTTAATTGTGACATCTACCATATAGCAAATGAATGCAACTAGATGTCAAAACTTTTTACAAAATTACGGTCATTCTTTAATCAAATTTGCCTCAGCAGAAAATTTTGACATTCCTTTTCTTTTTCAAATAACTGACCCCAGAAATTGCTGGTAGGGACACAACTAAAAAGTAAAATAATCAAATATGACAAAACTGTAGTCAGTAAAACCTGCTTGAGTACAATACAAAGAATCATAGATGACTTGATGAATGCAAAGGTAATTGTGTTGGAGCTAATGTTCTGAGATATGAAACTGGAGGTGTAAATACTAAGAAAATCATACTTTGGTCTAAATCTCTGAAACTTGATCAAACTTGATGAAAAGTTGTATCTATTGATTTTCACTGTAATCTATTTAAAATCCCTGAAAATACATCTTTTTGTGTTATGGTGGATCTCACATGGATTTATTAGGGGGAGAGATTGACAATAAAACACAGACATTCTTAATCTGTTCAATGAGAAAAAAGCATGATTAATCACTGCTAACAATTTAATCAAACATTAAGTAACATACACTTCTAATCAAAGGAATCTTGGAACTAATACAAGAATAACTGGGTGAAAGAAAATTAAAACATTGTCTGTTTTCTTTCTACAAACCAAGCTGCCTCATAACACTACAGACTAACAATAATTCAGCTTGATCCTTATTTAAGAAGAATGAAGGTGGTGGATAATAATGTAAAATATGAAATCCATCTATGAAATATTTCTTCAGTTATCGCTCAGAAACCAAAATTTGAACAGACGGATGGAAAGAAGGACAAACAGGGGTAACACTGTATGCCTTTCCACCATTTCGAATGGCGGGTGCATAAAAAGAAGGGTCTCTGTCAGAACAGAAATTGCAAGTATAATTAATGATATCTAAGCACATTTACTTGTTTACTGAATTACAATCTTATACAATATTCTGAATAATGTAGGAGATGAAATATGAGATTGTAGATAAAGTATTATCCATTGTCAAATGACAACATTTCTCAAATCTTATATCATTCTAATGAATGAAGACAGAATTTAGTATCAACCATTAACTGGAAAATAAGATGTTTGCTAGAATTTGCTGAATCATAGTCAAGGAGATCCTACTACAGTCAGATTTCAACAAATCTAGTACAGTGCAACCTCTCCAAAGCAACATCCTTTTAGAGAAGCAAACTTATGTTGTATTTCAGAGGTTGTTGCCCTAGAAAGGTTAAATTAGTTAATAAGTATGGTGTGAATATTCGTGAATGGAGGCTGTAGCTCAAAAGAGGGCCGCTCTGGAGAAGTTACACTGTAATCTCTTATGCACAAATCTGTATAATCATTAGACAAAAAAGATTTTTAATTTATTGAAAGACAAAATCAGTCAAGGTAATTTAAAAATACCACAACACAATTTGTAAACTCTGCCAAAACTTCCTTCCTTCCACATTTCTTTTAATGAGAAACAATGTCTTCTTGCCAGATGCACCTGACAAACACATGTACTTGTGATTTGTACAATCAAAATCTGGGACTTTTTTATCTAATGTTTACTTTTGGACTATAGTTATAACTGTTAGTATTGTATTGCTCCTTCAACAACCATCCATAGAGCAAGGTAACCAATACACCATGTACATCTGATTGGACAAACATAAACTAGAATGTACAGCACAACCTCTCCAGAGCAGCCCTCTCTCGAGAAACAACCTTCCTTCAACAACAGCATAATTTTTCCCCATAGCACAATTTAACTATTAATTCAACCTCTCTAGAGTAAGAGCCTCTCAACACCAACATCAAATTCAGCTACTCCCAAAGGGTGTTGTTTTGAAGAGGTTGCACTGTGGTTTTAAAACAGCCACTTGTAAGAATGAGAACAACATAAAACAACAGTCAGCCACAATACTTGAGTTTAATCACCTGTATTTTCTGTGTTCAGAGAATTCTATCTGCTGTAGGTTGATGGTGATGATAGCTTACATCATATTGTTGTAGGCTTCAAGCAATGCCTGAATAACTACACTGTATCCACTGGCTTCTTACCAATTTAAGGTATCAAAGATTCAAGTATGTTATTGAAACAGTCCTACTTACAGTACATATTTGCAAACATTGAAAGTCATTGCGCATAACAAGTAATCACTACTCAGCCTTATAAAAGTCTGATATTCTTCAATCAACAAGGAGAATGTTCAGTAACATAGAACAGCCACCCTTGAACCCTCATTTAAGTTTTCCTTGAACTCATTCTTTAAGAAAGAAAGAAATGAATACAATACAGAGTGTGTAAGAGTGACATGTCGATGGCTCTGTACCAGACAAGAAGACATACAGTGTCTACTTGAAGCAGACATGGAGTACATTTATGGTGCTCACACATTTTATAAGACAGGACATCACATTATCCAGACATCTCAGTAACATGAATTGAGTGCCAGTTAACATTCAATGGTGAAATAAAAACATGGGATTGACTTGTTCCATTAAAGTGACAGATTCATTTATTTAATTCCTCTGATTTAAAACCATTTTCAACATTATTTCAGTTATATTGTGGCAGGTTGTTATCCTTACAGCTTCCTTGGACTTCATTTAGGCCTCAAACCACATTCTATCCACATACTGCCAAGCTAACCCACATAACTCAGAGGTGGAGGACAATTTAACATAGGAGGTAATATCTTCAGTCAAATTTGTCACAGACAGTGTGAGCCTCGTCTGGGATTCAAACTTAAATGCCATAACCACTGAGCTAACAGGGCAGGCAGTGACAGATTCAATCATCACAGAACAACACAACCAGTACATAGTAAATTCATATTATAAGATGCCTTTAACAGGATGATAAAAACACTGCTATTGGTATGAATGACAACAAGCAATTGATTCCACCACATCAATATGACACAAGTAAACATCACGTTTTTGTAATATTTACGAAGCACACAAATAAACACATAAAAAATTGTGCCGCTTTTTTCATCCATTTATCTATTTTGTACATTTTCTTTGCTAAAACAGTATGTTATTTTTGTACATGAAAAAAAATGTCCACTTTTTTTGTTTTTTTGTGTTTTTTTTACCTGCGCCATATACACAAGTGTGACCCATACACATGTGATTACTGCAGAAATAACTTAAACAGACACAAGTAAAGCCTTGACATCAATTTCTGCAACAACAATAATATCTCAAAGTAAACCTATTTTTCAAAACATAATCTTACCAAGAAAACTTGGCATTAACTGGGAGAGAATTTATTCAGTTAATCATTAATTAATACTTGTTACAATGACAGAGGAGACACTTGAGCTGTATCTTGCATTCAGACAAACTGTTTCCAAGTAATTGTGTTTCTAATGTCAGCTAGGCATCTTATCAACAAGTATAGCATTCATAATGAGAGATTTAGTCTGCAATTTGTTCGGATTGAAGATTTTAACAGCTATTACACAGTCTTACAGACTAATTTCCAATGTAATTCATAAAAGATTACCATGAAATGCACGAAATCTAACGTGCTATAATTTATTGAAGCATATTTAATAAAGCATATTGCAACATAAATCTGTCTCATTATTAAACCTAGCTCAATATAAAACAAGACAGCAATTAGCTAATTGACTTTTAGTAATTATATTATTCATATAATATATAATGTTTATCTATATAATATATATTGTTTATTCATTTAATACATATTGTTTTATTTATATAATATAGATTGTTTATTTATATAATATATTTTGTTTACTTATATAATATCATATATATTGTTTATTTATATAATATAATATATATCTTTTATTTATATAATAAACATCGTTTATTTATATAATATAATATATATTGTTTATTAATATAATTTATAAGGTTTGTCATTCATGGCATGAGTAAAACTGTTAAGATACAACATGCAGCTGTTCAACAAGGTGAAAATATTAATTTAAGCCAGCAAAATCAACTTTCAACCACCATTAAAAACAACAGAACAGACTAGGCCCTGTAAGTTTAGTGAACCAAGTAAAGAAGATGTTATTCTTAGATTGTGTCTGTTAGTAGCAAATAATCAACGAAACTGAACGCATCTTTATCTAAACAATGAGAATGTATATAAGTCATAAAATAATTTCCACTCAAATAATGAGGGTAGAAGCTCTTTATTGACATCAATCTGCCCTACAGTATTACATTCTAACAGTAAATCTCCTTGGTAACAATACCATATCAGATTTTTATGAAGCTTTTTTAACGAGACAGCATCTAGAATCCAAACATGACCAGCATGATATGCTTCACCCAAACATTTTCTATTCAACTTACAAGAACATAATAAAAATACAAAGTATAAACCATTCATGTACTTTACATGAATAGTTCTTGAACTGTTCATTTCACAAGGGAATATGTATGCTAATTTGGGGACAAAATTAATTCAAAATGGCAATTATATATACAATTTTGGACTTCCAGATCTATAAACAGGATGTAACTAAGTCATCAACCATCCTCATACATACATAAGCTTATAATCAACCAAGTCCATCATACTATTATTAGCGCTATATGTCAATTATCTTCAAACATAAGGTTTAATTCTAGACAAAGTCAGTTCAAAGGATTGTCTGTAACTTAATCTAATATGAACGTAAATGACCAAGTCCTAATAATAGAACTAATTAATATCATGAGATTCCAGTACAGTACTAACTTCAGACTTCATCTGCTTAATGAGAAGATTCATTGTCAGACAAAGGAATAAGTTGCAGTTGATCCACTTTTTAGTGGACCAACAAAGTGCACACAAAATTTCATACACAAAAATACGCTAAAAAAATCTTGGAGAAAAAGTATTATACATGTGTAAAACACAATTGTATTTTTTACCTAAAAAATGGAAAAGTCTGCACCATTATATTTGTTTTCGTGTAACGTAAGTATTATAAAACGTGACAATGACTTTCACTGTAAAAAAACACTTAATTTCGTAACCTGACAGCATGTACTCAAACTTCTCAACACCTCGATTTTCTACTAATTTCTCTTGAAAGACTTATTTCATTAAGTTGTTTCCAAAGGCCATTTGTGACCCTGATAAACAATTGAATTCACTTTGTCCTGACTTTGTCTATTTTTTGCCATGGAAAATATAGGTGGAGTTCTTCACCTATGTATAAGACACATCCGATTTTTGGACTCAACTTAGTATATAAAAAATTACAGGAAAAGTTGAGCTTGAAAGAAAGCATTTCCCATGTTGACAACAGCTAATACTGACCTCTCAGTGATTACAAAGAATTAAGGTGGATTTGTTACTCTCTTTGAAATCCACTGACTTAAATAACTGAACATACAATCATCTTTAATCATGATACTACCAGACTGTGAAAAAAGATGGACAAGGACGGCCAATGGCTATCTATAAATCAGAATCATTAAGACAAAACATAACGATCTATAAATTAGAAACATTGGATTCCTCAAGACAAAACATGGCACTTTTATGTATCCATAGGTCCTAAGGCATAAACAACACAAACTATAAAGATACATGTATAGACTAACAACAGTGTAACATTATTTGTGAGGATTTACCTCATAGTAATCAAGGTACTGAAAGTACTCATGGAAACAACTTACATAGTCTAACACAGCAGCAAAGAACAGAAACTAGTTTAACATTTTCACAGTACTTTGGGTCCACATCAAAATTCATGCATGCTGAGTGAGTGACAGCTATCAAAGGCTGAACTATCATTAAGTTTCCAAAAATGGATTACCAAGAATAAACTTACTTGACCATTTAGGCAGACCACAAACACCATGATATAACTTAATAATTATATAATTATATTATATTGTATAATACTAATATAATAAAACTTCACAATCTTATCTTTACTATTTTTTAATCTAAATCACAACTACATTGCATAATCTACAGGCTGCAATCTAAAATAGGGTGTATGAAACATTTTCATTCAACCAGCAGACACTAAAAAGAAAGCAGGCAAAGGTTTCAAGCAATACAAGTCAAAGATTCAATGATTATTACTCTTCTGATACTTTTTTATCTGTATCTCACAAGACATAAAAAGACATTTGAACTTTATGGCTTCAAGCCTATTTCAAAATTTCACGAAATACTTCCTTATGCATAAAATCACAACATCCAATGATACTAAAAGATTTCAGCACTAGACTATATTTGGAAGATGTGGGATGGAAGATTTAAAGACTTATAATGCCACACAGACTATCAATGTAAGATGATAATACTGTAAATGCCAAATACACAAAAAAATCATTTTGTTACTGTATTGAATCTTACAATCACCCACACATCTTTCATCACAACTAATAAATTAAACACATCATCAAACATCAAGTAAATTTTTGCCCTCACTATACAACATCATCTTTCAGAATGTAGACAAACATCTCAAACATTGGACAAAGCATTAAAAAAAACACAAAGCCAGGACTTACAGTATATGTAAGTGGGTTGTATTACACTGGATTGATACCATGAGTTTGACAAGCATTAAGCTGCCAGACAAATATGGAACATCCTGACTACATTGTTGTCTCTGTAATATTGTAAGTTCTTCTGATAGATAATCAATCATAGCAGACAAGCTGTATAGAGTACAGACAAGGTTCTATGATCATAAACACAACTTAGTATCAATTAAGATAGGATTATACATAACTTTCTCATAGAATTAACACAGGAGACAAAATACTACAGTTAACAGTACATACAGCTCCCAGCAATAATCTACTATACCTCCAAGTCTCCTGGTTTCAACCATTTCCACTCTGGTTACATGTGTGTCCATTGAGTACAATACAGTCAAACCTGTATACAAAGGCCACCCTTGGGAAAGACAAAATATGGCCTTCATGGACAGGTGGCTTTTATTTGAAGGTCATTTTATTCTAAATAATCAATGCCTGTTTTTAAAAGAATGGCAATTATTCATAGGATGGGCTTTATTCTGAAGTGGCCGTTAGCACAGGTTTGACTGTATTTAGAATTGAATCAAACTAATAGAGGTAACCAAGAAATGATTAGGATAATGGTGTCACAGAGGGATTTTATTTTCTGATATTAGCATACCTGCAGGTATAGTTACTGACTAAAATCAATGTGTTCAATCTAGAATACCCACCTGTTATACACACAAGTATATTCATTGTTCAGAAATACAGACATTCCTTTAAAATAATTGAATTGTAGAGACAGATAATAATGACAGGAAGTGCTTGAAATTGTTGTTGATTCAGCAATCAGAACATAAAATAATAAATCCAAATCACAGATGGTGTGGTATGGCAGTTTATAATCTTAAGGCCTTGATGCATACAATTAAATTTAAGGCCCATGTATTAGCTTTTTGATTTTAGTAATACAGAAAAATAGATAAAATGATAATGATAAAATAATTATAAGAAATAAATTTTGTTTGCTCTAAAACATTATTTTATGCCTTTCTTTAGCCACATCTCGTAAAAATATTTTCAAGATGCTTTTTCTTATTTTTGCAATATCATTGAAATGTACTTGGTGATTAAAAAAGGAAATTTCGGAATGTTTTCATTGCAAGTAAATGTCAAGTTTCTTTGACAAGACTTCTATCTAGGTAAAATAAGACCTTCCTTGATTTTAACATGATAACTAAACATTTACAAAACTGATATCAGTACAAACCTCCTCATCAGTGTCCACCTCTCTAGCTCGTCTTATAGCTTTCTGTAACCTCTCGAGAACACAAGGATCAACGATATTATACTGGTCCACTAAATCCTGGCGATTCAACAATCTGCAAGTACAGAAATTAATTTGTACAATAAAAACAGGTAAGTAGAGTGGCAGTTCATACCAAAGACACTGAAAAATATTTTAAATATATGATCATCTTAACGATCAATGTAATATCATGTAGCATAGAAATATATGTATGCAACTCTAAATAAACTAGGAAACCATTTTTATAACATCTTAGAAACAACAGCATAACTACTTCAATGTAACTGTAACTGACTTCATTCTATAAGACTTATGCAACAACAAATATGAAATATAACAATTATTAAAATTTATTATTTAATAATACTTGTACTGAAACTTGTCAGCTTCAATCAAACAAGTGAGGTAATCATTATCTACATAATGTATCAAACACTACACACATTTACCTCCCTTCCTTTTCAAAGAGTGGGACTAAAATATAACTTATATAAAATATAAAGAATTCCCCTACAGATATGGAAAAGTTGTAATGTATTCAGATAAATTTTCAATTTTATCAAAAATATGGGGAAAAATAATTCCACTTTGAAAGCATTATTCTTAAAGATCATAACCAGATACTTATTTCTTCCATGAGAATTAAATACAAAGGAAGTAAACAAGGACATCTCAGTGTCATGGAGTAATAACCCACAGTCTGAGAAATAACCAGACAATTAATGTTGATAATTTAGGAGAATTCTGTAAGTCAGCAAGATTATATCAATCTCCAGTGACACTGTAAGACAATTTACCAGACAGGCAATACATTAATTACAAGGGCTGTTGCTGTACAACAGTATTTTGGTATGCTGCGATGCAGTCGCTGCAGTGATCACAATAGCTCAAATTTTTCTTTAAAAAAAAACATGAGACAAGCTAAAAAAGGCATTTAAGTATTTAGATTGAAGAGGTAGAACAGCAGTTTAACATAACTGACAAGTGACTACCATTGTTAAAGTTCTGAAGATAGAGAAGTATCGTCAATAACTTGGTCGCAGTCAAGTTTTCTACATGATGTTCAAAAGTTAACTAAAACTACAGAACTAAAGCACTAAAATTTCAAATATCATGGATATCAAATATTACATTAATTAAATAATTTATTATGTTCATGAAATATTATGTTCATCACATATTACGTTCATTAAATATTTTGTTCCTATATCACTGAGTATACACACATACATGTATCTAAATCATATGATTTGTTAAATTACTAAAGAAATCATCAATTGTTCTGAGCAGAAAATGGTCCACAGCAGAACACCATTTTTAGAATCAAGAAACACAACCTTGTATTATCTATATATACAGTAACAGTTAGAGTTGTCTTTCTTCTGATTAATTTACAGTGACAAAAATTCTGAATACTTGTTGTTGTTAGATGGGACTTGGTATACTAGACAAATACACTGCAAACATGTGAATAGACAGACATTTTACTGAATTCAAAGTGTTATTTGGTTTATTATAAGTAAATTGTTTATTGACTTACACTTAATAGACACTGTCACATGTGTGCAAACCATACATAAAGTACTTCATATAATTTTGATTTTCATAGCAATTTGAAATATACATAATAAAATTATGTAGCATTATTAAATGCTATCATTGTATCAATGCAACTGAAAATACCACTCAGACAATACAAGCTTACCATGATCTTATAGATGAGGACATACAATGACTATTTTATACATTTTTAGTGAGTCTGGGACTATCTCTCTGATACTCAAAACCTTTCTAGGTTATACATTATTCATAATCTGTGATACTGTATGTTTAGAAACAATTCTGCACTAATTTCGCTAATGGTATTTCTAATGGTAATCAGTTAATTGTATCAATCACTCAATAAAACCTGATATATTACATCATCATATACTGACGTTTTATACAATAAGTGATATATTCAAAGCAAATATCATATGAGAAGCAACACAGCAATAATATCAATCAATATCATCATAGACAGAAATGTTTATATCAGTCATATAAAACTAGAAATGTGTCCGAGGGTCAAACATGTCTTTACTGAGAGCAAAAAAGGGGCCATAACTCCTGTGAAAATGTTTGGATTGTAACAGAAATCAAACTTGGCCTGTATCTTATTATTATACACCTTCATGTAAAATATGAATCCAATCCATGCTACATATTTATTGAGTTATCACTCAGAAACCAAGCTTGTGAAAATGTGAACAGACAGCCTGATGGATAGGAGCAACACTTAGTGCTCTTCCGCCATTTCAAATGGCAGGGGCATAAAAATTCATGAGGTATCACAACATATATAGTCACTGTCAGTAAACAATACTCTCTTAATTTAAATCATCAGCCAGACATCAATAAAACATCATAGAAACACCAGACAGTGAATAATCTGAGCAAGTGTTGCCAAGATCTAAATTGTGATCCATAAATAAACAACAAACATTGAATCATCACAACAATCTGTATTGATTCTACATCAGGCTAGCTAGTCCATTCTGCATGTTGTAGTAAGTATAGACAACATCTTGAAGCAACATATCACAGAACTCCTTACAAGCACAGAAGCCATACCTACAACAACTACACACAATGGAACAAAGACAAACCGTAGCATCCTAGACATAAAACATCATATGATGACAAAGAGAAGCCAGTAGAGAATAAAGAGAAAGGAAGGCGAACAGCTTAATGTCAGACAGGATGAGTCAAAGTCTGACATTGCATGAGCTGCAGACAGCTCCTAAAATCTCCAGGACCTGATGGAATCACCGACGGAACTCTGATTCGCTTAGAAACACCAAAGCAAAGAGAAAACTACTGCAAATCTTCAACTAAACTGAACACAGGACCTTCTTCTACAAAGTTTGAAAGAAGCCATGATGATACAATCCTAAAGAAGGGAAACCCCTGTCAAATAGTTATTCATAATTCCTGAACTATTCATAAAGTGTGCAAGAAAAGTTCATGAAAAAGCCTAAATTTCATGAATTCCTTTCAAATGGATAGGATACAAAGAAGACTGTTACTGAAAGTGTTAGCTATCACTCAATTAGCCTTACCAGTTGTTAAGGAAAGATCATTGAGAGAATTGTAAATGCATGCCTGAAGTGGTACCCTGAGATAAAACCACCAACTAGCAACACAGCAAACGGGCTTCAGACAATAGCTGGCAATGAAGGAGCTGACCAACTAGCCAAACATAGAGCACAAACAAAGCAACCATTGTAATCTACAAGGAACAGGAGCACACTGAGATCTGGCACTCTGAAACAGCACTTCGATAGAAGCTACATTGAGATTTTGAAGATCTGAGAAGGACCAAAACATTCATTGCTGAGATTGGCCTGGTGGTGTGGAACAATTAAACCAGGGGATACAGAAAAATATCCTATTCTTATTAAAGTAATCATTTAAATGTCTTGTTCTTCATACAGCACAGCTAGTGTACAGTATAGATATAACTAGGATAATCATCCATGATTGGTCCAAAGTGCATCATAATTTTAATGTGTACTTATGTGCAGGTCAAGTAGTATGGGATAAATACCCCTCCATAATACACTGGACAGATATTAGTTCAAAGTTCTTTAAACATACTCTAGTAATGAAGTAACACAGAATCAGTGTCAAGTACAATATCACCATGTTATACATGTAGTACATGAAGAGTTATCATGATTCTTCTTTGGGATCAACAAGGCTTATAAATTGACTGATTTGTAACCATTCAGTCTATTGAGAAGGTGGCAAAAAACTTGTTTCTGAAAATGATTTCAATAAAAAAAAAATTCATCCTACACAAAATACCTTTTCTCTCTCAATCCATGTACAATACAATCTAAATCTGGGCCTTTTTTATTCAATGTTTACTTTTGGACTAAAGTTATAACTGTAAGTATTAGATTGTATTGCTCCTTCAACAACTATCCATAGAGCAAGGTAACCACTACACCATGTACATCTGATTGGACAAACTTAAACTGGTATTCAAAGTAAAAACTCTCCAGAGCTGCCCTCTCTTGAGCAACAACCTCCCTTCAACAATAGCATGATTTTCTCCTACAGCACAATTTTACTGTTAATTTAACCTCTCTAGAGCAACAACCTCTCAACAACAACATAGTTTTGCTACTCCCAAAGGGTGTTGCTTTGGAAAGGTTGCACTGTACATACAGATAAAGCCAAGAATAATAGAACAATTCTATATTGAACTACAAAATATGCCCGTCAGAGGCCATAACTCAGAATTGCCTGGGACAATTGGGCTAGTTATCAATCTTGACTGAGATCTCATGGCCATAAATATTTCCATCAAGTTTGGTGAGAATTTGAATAAAACAGTTTGAATTAGAGAGCGGGCACTACTGAGGATGCCGCCCGCCCGCCAACCGGAAACAGTCACCCGCCCTTAGTGGGTGTTCCCATAATATGACCCGTTTTTCAAACAGGCGTATAAAAATGTTAAAGATTCAGCAACAATTGCTCATGTGACCTTGCAGGTCAAAAAAGAACTGTAATACAAGTCATAATAATAGTTGTAACATTTCCATAACATTAAACAATTTTTCTCCTATCTGTACTAGTTTATGAGATTCAGGTGTATTTTAATGTTTCAATGATGATGGATCATTCATGATACATTTTGATAAATTAGCGTCTGAATTAACAAGAAGTATATTTTTAGGACATTAAATGTAGGCAAACATCCTCGTGTTATTTGATTGAATTGTTTAATATTCTTATAATCTCATTATTGGTAGACCAATAACACAACGCATACTAAATATATTTTGCCATATTATCATAAATTTTAAACCTGACATTCATGCAGACATTATAAAGTGACACTTAATTCCTTCTAATAGAATTCATGAAAACATAAATTTTTCTTGAACTATTTTTGCATACTTCATGAATAGTTTATGAAGTATGAAATAAGTATTTGATAGCTGAGTTAAGTAATATGCATTAACACCTTATATTAAGATACTTTCAGTCATTTATTGTAGAACAGTACAGTATTTGTCCATAGTTCATAAGTTTCATATCATGTCTAGTGACTCTTAGACAAGTGTCCAACCTGTTCTATAACACCAAACTCAGACTCCACATGAGTAGTGTCATTTAAAAGAGAGATGTTTCAAGTCAAATTGTCAGATCTCAGCTTACCATGTACACTTCCAAAATAACAGATCTGATATTTGCACACCAATAAGCAAAACATGCATCATACAACATAAACTTGATAGGACCCCAACATATAAGGTCATACAATGATATCCATTTTGATCAGAAGTTATATTAGAATGTCCAGACAATCTATAGCTGGCAGGATGATATTTATGCTAAGCATGGAGGATAAGAGTTAAACGGTCTTATATATTAAACATTTTGGCAACAATTCTAATTTCATTTGTCTTTATTGATATAATGATAAATCCAGAGATTTTCAAATTAATCTACATGGGATATGTAAATGTGAAATGTCGCCACACATGATGCATACATGATTGATGCAATGATTTAATAGTCAAAAAGTGATTGATTTGTACTATGAATATTCTTCGGCCATGTTCAGATATCAGAAGAAAATTTACAGCAAGAGAAAATCCCAATAGCAATCAATGTTATTTGTACCAGGAGTACTAAATCATCTAACTACATCATTAATTGTTTTAAACTGTTGCAGGCAATTAAGGCAGATGAGCGAAGTAATGATTTCTTCAGCAAATATAACAGAGCTATGTACATTTCTGACACAGTGAAATAAGCTGACACAGAGGGAAAACCTGCAGAGAAAAAGGACAATGGCTGTTACAAGCCTGTAACAGTAGAATATTACTGATACAGAATCAAATTACTGAAAGTACTCATGGAAACTGAACTTACATTGACATGCACTGCAACATGGAATGGGAGCTAGTTCAACAATTTGCATGACAGATGTAGAAAAATGTAGTACTTTGATCAGCACCAAAATTCAGGTGCACCAAGCGAGTGATGGCTATTGAAAGCTAAACTATCATTCAGTTTCAAAAAATGAAAATGGCCAAAAAGTCGATGATTGCTAGTGTTGCATGGCAACATAAAAAATCAAAATTAATAGGACAAAAACAGGAATTTAACCATCTGTATAGTGGAGTCTATGATGTAGATCAAGATCTGTATCTAGATCATGTTGATTGTTGATGGGACAATATTTTACCAGAGGTTGGTCAATCCTACATCAAACTGATCGACTGATATATTTCAGAATAAAGAGAGGTCACACATTTCTCATAGGGATAAATAAGACGAGTAAACAACACAAAACTAGAACTTCCAGATCTCAAAATTTCATTTACATCTTTTATAGCCATTCCAAATTGGTTATGGTTAACAAGTTAACACTTGTAGAACGAGGAAATATTTCCATAAAACCACGAAGGACCACAATCTCACTTGCAAATTGTCTTCTATGCCAATAAACTGTCATACCAGAAAGATTTCATCTCAGAGACGACATAATTAAGTCACACATGTCCTTTTTGCTGACTTGGTAATAACAATACAATCCATATTTGAAGGACAGATTTCTAGAGAACCTGAAATATTGCATGATGTGATGAGTCAGTTTAATATTCATATTTTGTTCAGTTCAAGGATGGTGCTATATACAAGAGGACCATGATGACTCTGTAACATTCACCTGACAACCAGATAAATTGACAACTTGATAAACAATGGACTCAAAGGACAAATTCAAATTTGACCCTAGGAGTATAATTTGACATTCTTAGTAGAGGACAACAAACACATTCTAAACCCCAAGGAAAACTGAACTTAAGGCCATAGACTTTTGTTAATCAAAAACATTAAGGATGTCCCAAATATAAGACAATATAAAACAAATCACTCCAACGATGTGGCAAATATTGCAGCACACAAAACTCTTAACCTTAGGCCATGTTCTTTTTTTGAAACAAAGATTTAGATTTATCTATTTTTATTAGGTGATCCATGAGGTAGGGCAAGATTTGGTCAAGAATATTTTTTTAAAAGTCTATTCAAAACAATTGACCCTCAGGGCAAGCAAATTTACACCCTACGGTCATCTTAGTAGAAGACCATACACACATGTACATGCATCATTCATATGAAGCTTGATTGATAACAGCAGTGGTTTCAGAGGTGATGACATTTGAAGCAATACCAATGAACAGGACAATCACTATAGCCTCACCATGAGCAAAAAGTGTCCAGGTGAGCTAATAAAGTGATGTGATCATTTGTATGCTTTAATTTATCTGAATTCAATCTGAACCGTGGGCCTTGAAGAAAAAGACTATTCTGTTCTCAATAATATGCATATGACAGACTGCATTATCAAATCAAGAAAATGGAGAGGGAATCAATTATATCCCGCATCTAAGGTCTAGATGTGGTATATTGTTGTCACTAAAAGGTAATACAACCAAGGCATAAACTGCAACATCTGAGCTTCCTTCTCAAAGGAATATCCTGTTTAATTCTATATCACAATGCATGTTAATATGTCCTTAACAATTAACTTTCATATTTTCGTAGATTTATTTATAAGCAGCCTTAAGAATCTACAATACACGTTACCAAAAATGCAGTAACATTGACCTAAGATTTTGAGAAATAAACATGTACAGTCCCAGTTTGCAACAGGGCTAGTTTGAATAATCACAAAACTACATCATTTAGAATATCTATGACAGTAAACTGTATCCAGCCTAAATGACAAACACGAAACAAGAATATTTACTCAAAATTAGTAATAAAACATTACGTAACAACCAATATAGTAAAGATCAATGTATATGGAGACAGTAAAGCAAAAAATTTAATGCATGCTCTAAATTCCAGAGAAGATTTTAGGCAAGTATTAAATATTTATAGCAGACAATATGAATGTTAAGACTACAAAAGAAATAATCAATGCCAATAAAGATGGTGTTTTCTACTTAAAAAATCATGAATAAAATGCTGATATTAAAATTGAGATTTCCCTTAGAAATATTGACTTCATATTGACCTCCATTCTATAATTGAAAAAAAAATCTAAATTCCATGAGTAACAATGTGTAATGATGTGATAAAATATGTTATAAAATAAAACAATGTCAGAAAACCTGCTATCAAATATACCAATGTGAGAAAATCTGCAAAATGAAATGCACTTGAAGGAGTCTAGAAGCATGTAATTAGTATCATTGGCATGAATACAATTCATTTGTCTTATGTTTGAATTTCAGCAGAAATTTCTATAAAATCTGAGCCAAAGAGGTTAATGAGTCATAGATCACAAGACACAGGTAAACATGTTTTTTCTTTAATAAATAGAATGTTTCAACAGTACAGACTCAACTTCAATCCAACATCTGTACAGAGATGGATCAATTACTAGTAATAACAGAGCAAGAAAGTCCTCAATGTCCTTGGAACTGATCTGGACAGTGGACACTCATTAGCATATGGTGATAGAAGAAGATCTGTATCATATCATATACCTGGCATTAAACAAGCGGCATATCTAGAATAAGACATGAACACCGCAAACGGTGCCAACACTCATCTGTTCACTGCCTCAATGAGATCTATCCACCTATGAAGTTTCATGTTGCTACCTCTTGTAGCTTTTAAGTTATGAGATACATTCAAGGGTTTGGATGACAAACACCGCAGTGATCAAATTAGCTCGACTTTCTTCGAAAACAGACAAGCTAAAAATAGGTAGCATTTCATACAAGCACTGACGAAAAGGTACAAGACATTTTGTTTATAATATGTATCAAGTTTTATTTAGTTGTTTATAAAGTTCATTTCTTTTCCTTCATAACTGATTATTTGAGCTTGAGAATGGTAATTCTGGCACAAATCAATACATAGTAAATAAAACAATCATGTTTTACCTTACATTATCGATGACTGTAAACATATTAATAAACTAAGACTGACAGTATAAAGCAAGCAGATCATGTAGGTTTCAACAAATGCTGTGTAATTTGATAAATCCTGACAATCAACAAATGCAGACATTTAGTCTACGGTAATCATATGATTATCACAAGCAAAGGAACAGAATACAGTATACAGTCAAACCTGTGAAAAAAGGCCACCCATATGAAAGACCAAATTTGACCTTTATTGACAGGTGGCCTTTATTTGGAGGTTATTTTGTTAATAATAATCAATGAATGTTTTTAAAAGAATGGCCTTTATACACAGGGTGACCTTTATGTATATATATATACTGTACTTCTAGTTCATGATTAATAACTAATTGGACTTCCTTATCAATTAAACTTAACTTAACATGACCTTTACATATACATGCATATCACTCATAAATGTATAATTAAGTCTATCCATAAGGGACAATTAGCTGAGTGCTTATCTCAGATCATATCTAAGTTTTCAGTCAATTTAGTCCACAATTCTATATGGATTTTAATCCCTGAGGTACAGGTACCATTCGATGGATAGATCAGAACCATATACATCACACAAGCCAGCGTCGCCCTCATCATGCAAGGATCATCATTGGCCTAAAGGGATGGATAACTATAACAGATTTCATGATTTCAGATCCAGACTCACTGCTTCACAGTGAGCCATGAAATCTTTTCTCCCACTTCCTCAGGCACAAATCACAACTACATGTCATACCAGAAAGTTTTTAGACTTCCTCCAAAAATACGGAGTGAATTTAATGCAATTTCAAACCCAAGTTCATTCTGTGAATGGAGTTGTGTAAATCTGTCTGAGAATGATGGTTGACAATCAGAACCTTGTGTTTCTATTAGAATACTAGTAAACATTCATTTAATATTTATGACTAAAGAGAAGTCTGAATGGAATATAAAAACATTAAGTGGAGACAGTAAACAGATAAAGAATCAAACTTAAAAGCAATGTATAGATTACATAAAAAATTCATGCTGAACAATGGGGAATATCTGAATGACATGAATACAATGTAATTTTATTATTTTTATTGATTTTATGCCCCCCCCCCCCCCCCAAATAGTCCTTTTATTACAACAAGACAATTTTATGTGCAAAAATCTCCTTTAAGGGCAAGTCACTGTAAGAGCAAATTACCTTAAAATCCAGCCTTAATATACAGAAGTAAGCAAACTAGTACAAGAAGCAACTACATTCTTCACGCTAACCCAGTAGCCCACAGCCCTGGGCTAGTAAATTTCTATTTGGGCTAGTAAAGTTTCTTGAAATTGTATATTCGGTCTAGTGGTAAATTGTCTATTATCAATTCAATAGACCACATATTGTTTGGGCTATTGCTTTAAAGAAATTAGTTCGAACACTGCAACTACAACCAAGTCATACTGTATACGTCGGAACAGACTAATTTAAATCAAACCTGATAAAACAATATAATATCAACATTAAGTGTTTCAATTTTGGCAGTTAAGGAGGCGAGACATGGATATATTTTAGAATATAGAACCCAACAAAGAACATCTTAAAAATGCCAATTTTAACACTGACAGAAACAAAGATGTATACAGTAATGCTATATAACATAAGAATATTGTTGATACTGACAGCATATAGATAGTAGTATTTTAATGTCTAATTCATAACTTGAAGAGATGTGAAAGAATCTCTTCAATCAAAGAATATTATGTTACAACAGGAGTCCCACCAAACACTTAAATAAATGCTTGTTACAAAGGACCAAGCTCTACCCATCAGATAAGATTGTCTATAATGCTTTCAGACACAGATTTTTATTCATACTTGTACAAATCAATTTGAGCCATTTTTTAGAAGCAACAAAATCAATACGAAGAAAGAATGAGAAAAGCCAGTGTAATATTCCCAGAGACTGTCAGACATGTATACACATCAATGATTCTTTGTTTTCCTAAACTACCAACATATATGCACAAGTAAAAACAATAGACAAATATTTATATTAGAACACATGGCAACTAGCAAAACATATGCCATAGGGAACTAGATTTATATCATGGCATGTTTGTTCTGATAAAAAAAAACCAATGTGTGAGAATCTAGTTCTATCATATTCTGTGAATTTCACATGGCTCGAACATTTTCTCTTTTATGTTGAAATAACTCAGATGAAACAAAACATGTATTTGTATTTGACCAAATTAAACATGTGTACTTTAAAATACCAATGTATTGTTATGTATAGTACACATGAAAATGTCACTTGAACCATGTTAATTTTTTTTCATCAGGCTTTTCTTTTCACATGCAGAAATATGCAGTAAAACTCAATTAGATATGAATGTACTTTGTATAAAAAGATTGAGCTTGTAAGTAAAAATATCATAGTTTACCATGTTTGTTTATAATTCAGAATTCAGAAAACATAGATGCAACATTAACTAGGAAGGCAAGATTTCCCTAAAAAAATTCCTCTCAATTTTGATAATAATGAATTAAATATGGATTTGTATTGTAACTTCAATTAGTGAAAATTTGAGACGAAAATGACATCAACATAAAGCAATTAAATGTGCAACTCGTGACATGATTTATATGAACTCTTCAATCGAAGTTTTCTATGAGCATTAAATCAGCAGATATGTATCAAATATCAACTTAAAATCACATAAAATCCAATCATCTACAATATAGATGAATCATGAACAGGTGGTTATTTCTATAGAAGTATTAGTCTGTGTATTGAACACTCTTTGAGAATCAAGGATACAATTTATGTGTATACTACATTCACAGAGATCAATTTAATATTTATCTATTTAAGTTTAACGCCATTTTTTTCCAACAATTTTTCAGATATATATGGCAACCGCTTCACCTAACCAGTTTTCCTGGACCAGTACTAACTTACAAGAAACTTACTTCTCACATGTGGAGGAAAATCAACATTGTTTGGTCAAATTTTCATGGAAGGGTATGACCTCCTGCAGCCAGGAATCAAACCCAGATCACTGGGTTACAAATATAGCGGACCACTGGACTAAAAGTTATGATCAATTATTTAATAAGTACAACTTGTACATGTCAATAAATACAAAAAAGTCAACGCTCAAACCAAGCAATATACTGCAATCATAATAGCATGTCAGACATTCTTCAAAGAAAACGCAAACAAACTGAAATCAGTCCAATATTATAAGAAATGGAAATCCATGCATAGAATCAATGAAAAGTAATCAATTAACATAATAAAAGTCAATATCATGTGACAAATACAAGAAAGCAGGATTGAACATTCACACACGCTACAGGATATAAAAGAAAGGAGATCTTGTCAAAGAGGATACATAGACGTAAATGGTTTAGTGGAGACTGTGGTTAGTGGATCTCGGCAGAAAAATGAACAACTGAAATATAGAAAACAAGTTTGAAAGATGTTACAATTAAAGGCAGTGTTAAGAAAGATTCTCATTTTCCAGCCAGTTATTAATATTCAGGAGAAAGGCAGACAATATTGTTATACATTTTTTATTCAGACATTCATTTCTTCAGTAAATATCAAGCAGTATTTCAACCAAATATCTTCTGCATCGATAATTGATGAAAAATTAAAACAACAAAGCTTATGGTTTAGTTGGGAGACTACAAATTAATTTTTTAATTTGCCCTAAACGTATCATTTACTTTTGTGTCCTATTGGAGGGTTAGTGATATAAATACCAATTGTGACATTAAGGATACATGATGTAACTATTTTAACACCACAATATAAAGATTGAAACATATGTACAAGAATGACTCATACCAATCACAGCCAAGTGTTACATGTGTTACAAACATGTGTTACACTCAACTTACAAGAACTTATAACATGTGCAGTCAACTGTTGGATAATGAAATACATCATTAAATATTACTTCACGACAATTTAATTAAAACTCTTTCGACAAAATTGTCATACATGACTGACAAACTGATATAAAATGAAGTTTTGAGATTATGTAGATAGTTGATTTGGCTAAGATACAGTACATGCACATGTATTTATACAAGTAACCTAACAGATATGAAAACAAAGAAAACAAATCGTTTATGAAAATTAAATGCCAGAACATGTTTCATACATGATACAAGATACATATAATTATACTAGTAAACATTTTGTATGTAATCTATTACCGTTATACAGACATACATAGATGATAGATAAACTAAGATTATGAGGGTGTATGGACACCTATGTATGTTAATATTCAGTCTATTCATTCCTATCTTCACATTTCTACATGTACATGTACTGATATAAATTGGCAGCATTATAAATCATTTGATGCTAACAGTTAGCGAAAGAGTTTAAACTCAGAATAAAACTAAAACCCTGCTACAAGAAGCATTCAACCAATCAACTCATAGAATCACATATCTAGTACACAGTAACTTGAACTTCAAGGTCACTAGAGTAGTAGTTTTGTAACTATCAAGATGAATTTAGTTCACAACAAAGAATTAACAGATACCTACCGGTAATACCCTTGACCCTGATATACAACATACACAGATCCAGTCAGGGTTTTCATTAACAATCAGTACAATAAATTTTCTTAAGAAAGTAACAGATTAGGCCTGGGGGTGAAGGGGGCCACCTAGTTAATAAGTATTTTCAAACTTAGGGGATTGTAACCAATTGTTTTGCAATTTTAACTGATGGTTTTCATCGGCAATCAGTTCCTAATAAAAACCCTGTCCAGTTCTACCCAAACTGGTCATATTCAGGGAAGACTTCAGTTTGTTAAAATGTTTGTATTACAGATCACAGGAAGATAAACTTAACATTGTGTAATGTTTTACTTCTTATGCACAAGTGCTTGTAGTGTTCACATCATATAGAATGAAGAGGGTCAGGTTACAGTAGAGATAAAAGGGTCCACATTATCATAAAATACAGAACCAGGGTAGAGGTAACATGTTGCATGTGAAAAAAAATGTCTTTGTCTAGGATATAGAGCCACTTGTCTTTTTCATAAACATATCTTAGCTTAGATCACAGTTTTAAAGTTAAAACCAGAGGAATATGTAGCATATTGCATGTTGCATCATTTACATTATAATAACTTTTTTTATTTCACTAGATACAATAGAAAATTTTGCAGCATCTTAACTACTGTTCTGATACTGTACAGAGATAGCAGTTCTATTTTTAAAACTAGACAGGAAATGTTGACATGCAATAATTTTGGACTAGCTCATTCTCATTCAGCATGAGAAGATTACAAACTTATAAATCAATGGTTGTTGATTTTTAGTACTACACACATGAGTCAATGCAACATTAATGTAATAAAACAGGTCATGAATAAAAGACAATCTTATTGTATTCATTTTGCACAAAAGATGCAACTTCAGTATTCAATCAGGAGAGAAATTTGAAATCCACAAATTAAATACATGTTACTCATTTACCAACCAATTTAGTCAAATACAAATTTTCTGCATGGATTGGATCAGCATAAAATGAAGTTTACAAATTGCACTGAAATTGAATTGTACTATCCTCATTTCTACAAAAACTAATTAATGCTCTCTCATTTGAAGATGGGTCATTAGATGTTTAAATCAAACAAGACTTGTCATCATTCATTTAACAACAAATTAACAGCAATTGCTCAACAGAATAACATTTTCCATGTAACAGGTAAAAATGTTTTATTGAAATAGATTGATCAGAACATGAAAGCGCAGGTTCTTTCAGTTAACTATCATTACAACAAACATGCAATCCAGTATTGATCATGTTATTAAAATCAGAAATCAATACATACAGCAATTTATAAAAGAAAATCTTACAGCATTCTTCTCTATACATGAATTTATCACATATGATTATAGAGGCTAATAACACATTCTGCAGTTACCAGTACATATTAATAATTATAAAACAATGTTTACATTTCACTTCTTGGCTAGTGTGCAATATAATAAACATCAAAGAGTGTGTAAAATTGCTATTCAATAACAAGTTGGTCTGAAATACAGACCTGTAAAATTTTCTGTGGGATATAATAGACATATTCTTCAAAATGGCCTTTTAAAGAAAAAATACAATCAGATTCACTAATTTAATAGTTTACTTAAACAAAAAAATACTGTTGATGCTCAAAAATCAAAATGGTCTCTATGCAAATGAAATGCAAAGTCTGTCAATGCTAATGAGCTTGACAAGAATACAAGATCCATGCTGCAGTCACAGTTCTATTGATTTTTATATACCACCATAAACCAAGACATGAATAATAATGTTTATTTGTAATTCATCGCCATCTACAATAAAATGAATTGGTTCCATTCAGTTCTCAATTTACATGAGTGGAAAAAACACTTCCTTTATCAATAAGAGAAATATTTTCAATAAAGACAAAAACCAAGTAGTTTTGAAATATGATCATTTTCCCAGTGCTCAACCAAAATAAACTAATCTTTCAAATTTTCATGAATGGTAATATGAATAGTTGCAAAATGCTCCAAATCAAATAACAAATATTATAATGGATAAGATCTTAGGTGCATTGACTGTACAGTACATGTATGTTCATATATTGCTAGTTAAAGATCAGACAGATTTTACATAATACTTGATCGTATTATCAAGTAAGCATCTATAGACAGTGATTTCAAGGAAGCAGCTATTTCATTTGTAACACACTGTTAATCTTTACTGCAACATATGTGTAAGAAGTTCGTAACAACTTACAGTAACTCTATAAGATAAAACCTGTGACAAACATCTTATAAATTGGAAAATTATTTACTGAAATCTACATATTCAGCAATTCAATTTCAAATGACAATTAGTTGAATTACAGTATCTTGCTAAATAACTTCGAAGACATAAATAAAGACCATAAATGGATCTTTACTTTAAGTTAAATACACATAAACTCATTCATATGATTGAAGATGTATGTCCATCAGTAATACAGGTTTATAAAGTTTGCAGTATTGATAAGTTTACAATCATCAAAATTACCTGAACTTCTCCAGGGTCATATCTGCTGGTAGATAATATAGATGAGTTGAAAGGCCGTTACACCTCATGAAATCCACAAATGAAAGTCTTGATGGTAAATGGTGATGAAGACCTTGGTCTCCAATTTTCGGTGGAGAATGTGATCTACGCCTTGGACTTCTGGAATTTGCAGAATAGACAGTAAAAATAACAAGTTTGGACGGACATTTTACTAATGTGTCATAACCTGGAACTTTTCACTTTTAGAAGCCTATATATATAGATGTAACAGTTTACATTTGAAAATTCTTCATTAATGAACTTCATCATAATATCTCATCAAGCAATGTAGAATTCCTCATGTAGCCACAATGATGATCCTTTTTATAGTTTTAAGGCAGCATTCAATTCAAATGATATGACAATCACATATTATATCATATATTATATGAGACAATGTGCATGTAAGTTTGAAGAAATGATACTAAAGTCAAAAAAATCTTTAATACATGTATTGTCTGTCAAATAAAACCTAAACAAAAGGTCAATCACTAAAGCCTGATGAGAAAGTAAACAAATACTGTCAATTAAATTTCTATGATAACTGTGATTTATAATGTAAAAACAGCTGGCCATTCAAATTCCATGGAAGTCAAAAGTACAATTATCTATGTGGACATTGGTACCATAATCTTTTTAAGATTAAAACTTACTAATAAGGTTATTGCACACAAAAAAAATCTGAAACTTGTATCAAATAAGAAATATCATTCTTACCTATCCATTAATCTGTCCATTGATGTAACAATTTGGAGTTGTTTATTCAAGGGAACAAAATGACCATGAGAGTGAAAGTCAGGATCATCACTAAATTCTGCACTTTCCTTCATTCGAGATGAATCACTCTCATCACTGAAATCATCTATACGATTCCTTCCATCTAAGCTCTTCAAGCTTGGTGTGGTTGTAGTCGGGGAGTAGTCTGATGATAATGACATACTTTCAAAGTCCTCAGAAGCAGCTTCCCGAATAAGACTGAATTTTGGAGGTGGTTTGCGCTGTATAGATGTTGGCTGGTCTTTATTTTCATCGAACAAACTAAATCTAATTGGAGTACTGGATGAGCTACATTCACCTATATCAATTTGATCACAAGTATTGTTTGCACTTCTGACTGTATCAACATCACTGGACCCATCACTGGCAATAGAAGAACCAAGACGATAAGATTCCATCTCACTAGCGAGGGAGTCAGAGCTGTAGCAAGAAGACACAATTGAGTTTGTTCCTCTTACATTGTCTACGACTGGAGAAGAGTGGGTAAGCTTCACAATAAATGGGCTAGTCATCAAAGTAGATTCTTTATTACTTTTAACCCTTGGAGATTCCATAACAGAGGTAGTTGGTGGTGAAGTGCCAGCAGTTTCTACGGAAGTGGAAACTGGCAACTGAGACATAGGAAATTTAAAGAAAACAGAATCATCCTCAGGCTTTTTCCAAGTAGCTTTCAAAGATGTATCCAATTTCTCATAGTGTACTGGAATTTCAGAACCTATGGATGAATCATCAGCTCCAGGGAGGTCTGCAGATATGGCGCTTGTGAACGTTTCCTTAACATTCTCCTCCCTGTTTAGCGACCCAACCAATGAATCACTAGAAGACTTTTGAGCTCGCTTCTTTGAAGAAGTTGGGGATGCTGGAGAGCGAGTCAATTCTCGAGACAACGACTTGGATACTTTTGATTTCTTGGACTTTTTGCCAGGAGACTTCTGCTTCGACTCAAAGGCAAACTTATCACTCAGTGATTTCTTTGAACTTGCCATACTGATTACACTTTCGCTTCAAAGGCAACTAAATCAGCAAATATTTGTTTCATCTAACATTGTCAATATTGTGAACTGACCAAGTCGACCAGCAGACATTCTTGATTTTTCCAAGCTCCCGTTCACTTCCTATGACAATATGCACCTTCTATAAAATAGGACATGCCGACGCAATTGCATGTTGGTAGTACACTAAAAAAATAAACACTATTTACATAAGAAAGTATCCAAAACCCAAAAATTCCATCACATGTCAGTCAGTGTTTATTTGAGTCATGAAATATAAACAAAGTTAGAAATAAATTTCCAAGACAACAAACGCGAATAAAATCAATATACACAAGAAAATATTATCATTGTTTTAATAACAGAACACGTTCAATAGAAAAAAACTTTCTATTGTTAGCAACATGAAGTACAAATAGTCCCGTTCATGGCTTTCTGCTTAGTTGTTTCATCGTCGAACAACTTCCGGTTACATGCCAATAACGTAATTTTAGTAACGTTGTGAAATTTGTAATGTGTGGTCATACATGACTAAAAGAAAACCAGGATCGTACGAACATGAATTCATTCAATATTCCTTCACTAGAAAGAGCTTCTGACACATGCAGCATTCCTGAGTGCGACTTACGCGTTCTTTGTTGTTTCTCATGGCCACTCTGTCACCCATGATAATTTAGTTACGTCTTACCTAAATACAAACGTTTAGTCACACAGATTGCAAGATCTCTACGTCTAAAGATATTCACCAATTTTTCTGTCGTTCGCGATTCTCTAAATCAAATGGTTTATTGGTAGGTCCATTAAATTTATGCCTTTAATGATGTAAATAGTTATTATAGTGCATATTTTTTAATATTAAATCGTGAATTATACATTTTCATTAGTTTTCGCGACGGGTGTCACTATGACACATGACAGTATCATTTATTGTTGGCATAGATCTATTAAAAGTTAGTATTCTACGAACTTGGAGTATTCGTGTATCAATCTCAGGCCATATTAATCTGTTATTTGTCTTTCGTCATGACAGGCAGAAGATAAAGTGTACACAGTTTCCCCGCATAACAAGTGACTGTCCATGTATACTTATTTACAAAACTTCCTTAAATGTAAAAAATAACTTATATAGTATATAGTAACCTGCATAAAATATTCTACATTCAAATAAATCATGTGATTAATTGTGAGCAGGAAATTCATTTTGACTTGTGAATTGTCATTATAAGCCTCCTTTACTTATTCGGTTTTCCGGACAACTCCATGTGACAGGTGTTCACAAAAATAACTGTGATCAGTCAAATCATTTATTGCATCACTATATTTTTATTCAAATTAATTTCAGTGGTTTATGTCTTTAATTCTGTGACTGTTTTAAACTAACCTGTCTCATATAATTGCAAATGAGACAAATGCATTAATTAAAGGGGAATAAGCTAGGATTTGTTTTACTTAGTACATTTATAATTGATAGTAAGTTATTGGTGTGATTTGGAGTTAAAGATTTAGGATCCTAATCCCAAAATTATTATCTCAAATAGAGCAGACAGATTTGGAAATATAAAATGATTTGGTGAAGAAACTGTCATTTGAAAAGTTGTAACGCTGGTTTTACTGCAATTATGTATATATATGATAAATGTGTTTTGGTCCGTGTGGTCTGTGTGTCCATTTTAGGCCTTAAAGGGTTAACTCTCGCTGGTATACCAGCGAGTATTTGTGGGTCGGGCTATGTCAACTGATATGCCTAATACTACCTGTCAAATAAACTCTCTGTAGTTTACAATAGCACAAGAATGGGTGACCACATCAACTGACCAGTAGTTAGTAAATAGGGCTGTGGATCGTTGGGTAAGTGGCGATCCGATCCAATCTACGATTCAACACTTACGATCCACAAATCGTATCACAAATCTTTTGTTATCAAGTAACCCATTTAAAACTTCAAAATTGCAGTCCTGAAGACGGCTAAATTATTTTTTTAGGAATAATGAAGTAAATCAATGTAAATTATTGTTCTACGGCTTAAATGTATACGTAGTCCCTTCCAGTCAATAGATTTACCAGCAACATTATTTAAAGAACCATATGCATTGTACATCTTGGCAAACAAGGTAGTCCATGATGAGACATAACACTATTTATTCAGAAAAATGGGATTTTTAAAAACAAAGAATGCACATTTAATTTGTTCAAAAACAAGATCTTGAACCATGAATCTTAGTAATGACGATTATTCATTCTCGATATTTCAATTTGATTCGTGAATACCCGAGTACTCGGATACCGCCACAGCCCTATTAGTAAAGTACTCCTGTTATATAAAAAGCATCGGCTACTCAACATTAGCATGTGCCTCTGTTTACAAACAGAGAGTTTATCAGCAAGTAGCCTAACCTCCCGGGGAAATTAAAATTTTCTATCAGACAGGTTTAAACTTTTTCTCAAAGTAACACTTAGAATTTACATATTACTAAGATTTTGGTATGAAATGTTTTGACATGGAATAATTTACCATTGTTAGAATTTTCAAAAAATATTTTTATTTAGTTTATTCAAAAATTAAAAAAAGGGCTCTCTGATATGAAACATGCATAAAAATTTACAAAAACCCGCCCCAGCCCCATCTAGTGGTTTATATAGGCCAGTTACCCCTTTAACGACCATTATACACCATCTCTTCCATGTGCTAGCCCTCTATAGTTTGAAACAGAATATTTTTACAATGTGATAAAACTATATCTGTCTCAAGAAATCACATACCTCTATGCAGTTGGAAAAAATTATTGGTACATGTAGGTCAAATCAACTAATCAAACAATTCCAAATGAATCACATCTCAGTTTTGTCATTGCTTTCAAGATTTTTGGCTATCGGTTTATTGTAAGAATTTGTTTCTCTTTTAATAACATAATTATGCTAGAAATTCTTTGATCTTTATTTTCAGATCACTGTACTTATATATCAAGGGCTCAGCGCAACACTGTCGTAACTTGTTCTTATTTCAATATGAGTTGCAACACTGTTGCGCTGAACCCTCAATATATATGTAGCTCTTTTTAATATCATTGAATTGATTAATTATGAGAATGTTTTTTTTTAGAACAAGATGGATATGTGGATTGAAGGCATTGGAGATGATGTGGTGTTTGCTCTCGGTACATTCTTAGGAATGTTTGTACCTATAATGATCATGGTCTTCCAACGGTATTATCATTTAATTCCCTTTAGCTTTGTGATATGAATAAAAAAATCTTTTTTTTTATTTTGTAGGTTCCCTGATACAGCTCAGTAAATATATGATCATTGTCCCTAAAGTTTGTGATATGAAAGTTGTATATAGGGAATTTTTATTTGTTTGTCGGATTGCCCTACTTCTTTAAACTGAATGGAACAAATAAACTGGAATCAGATTGAACACAATAAATATAGAACAAATTTGTTTATCTATTCTTTTAGGAGAAATTATTGTATACCATTTGGAACATTTAGTCATTGGGAATATTTATTTACATACCGGTACATGTACTTTCAGTAAGTGCATGAATTGTATACAAATATTTAAACTGAATTATTACTGAAATATTTATTTACACATTTCAAAGCCATATTTTGTTTAAATGCCTTAATTAATGAGCTTTAAAGTTGTGCATTAATTATCAACTGCATATCTTTGATTAGATAGCCTGTTTAATTTTTAACTTATAGAATGTGCATGAATTGCATCCAAATATTTAGTAGAATTATTACTGTAATATTTATTTACTTATTTCGATGCCAAATTTTGATGGAATGCACCAATTAATGACTTAATGTGTAGTGAATTGATTATCCAAAGGAAATCTTTGATGAAATAGCCTATTTAATGAACTTGTGCATGAATTGTAAACTTAATTATTACAGAAATATTTTTCATTTTTGAGTAGCTCAAAGTGATCATTTAATACACTAGATAAAATGTATGTTTCAAAACACCAAACCATTCTGTCAGTAAGTAATGACACAATAAGGCAGTTCTTATTTGTGAATACATTTACATATTTTTTATTGAAATAGAAATTCTGCTGATTTTATTTGCAGTTCAAATTCAACACAAAGAATACATCCAGCGAGTGAAGAGAATGTTCGTGAGACGAGGGAAGAAGTAAATCAACAGCGTGCAACTTATTCACACAATAATCCTGGTACACAGCAAACATCCAGTGAAAACAGTAGTTCTCCTGTTAGAGAAAATCATGGTCAACATCAGTGTCCTATATGTCTTGGAAATGCTGAATATGCCATCCAAACAAACTGTGGTCATATATTCTGTGGTAATTCCTCAAGAAATTTAACATACAATAAAAAAATGTAGCTGTATTTTCTGTTGTTAACTTAAAAATATATAAATGTAGTTACAGTGGAACTTTGCCTAAGCAACACTAAATTATGTTGTTGTTGAGATGTTGTTGCTCTAGAGAGGTTAAATTAATACTTAAATCGTGCAGTTGGGGAAAATCATGCTGTTGTTGAAGGGAGGTTGTTGTTCAAGAGAGGGCTGCTCTGGAGAGGTTGTACTGTATGCATTTTGTGATAATTTTTGTAGAAATACATTTCAGTCTTGATTTTTTTTATCTACTGAACTTGTTATTTAGACCATGGAACATGTGAGTTATTAATGATAGTTTTGTTGATTAAATATCCATAAATAACTACATGTACAATAATGTGGGAGTTGTCAAGTTAAACATGAATTATGAATGTACATTTAGATTTTTTTTCAGGTATCTGTATAACAACATACTGGCGACATGGAACATGGCTAGGTGCCGTCACCTGTCCTGTATGCAGACAAACTGTAAGAATAAAATAACAGTCTTCTAGTATTTGATTCATGCAAAAATATGTTTCAACTGTTATATTTCATCTATTTTGCCTTTAATTTTAATTGAATTTCAGAATTCAGAGTTTTTTTCTTTGGAAAGTTATTCACCACAGATTAACTTACCATTAGGCAACATCTACTCCATGTGTTTTGTATCTACCAGACAAACAAGTATTCTTAGTAAACCTTTCTTTATTTCAGGTCACTTTGTTGTTGGTAAATTTTACTCATGAGGAACATTTGAACACATCAGAAGAAAGAACAAATGTTGTAGACTCAATTTATCTCTATAATAGACGATTTTCTGGAGAACCAAGAGCTGTATGTTTATACTTGTACACCTTGTTTTACATGTAGTTGTATCGTTTTCGTTCAAAATATTTAGATATTGTATTATAAGGCAAAGAAATAGAATATGAACTATGGTAATTAAGAACAGTTTGGGAGAATCATTTTCCAAGTTTAAAAGTTCTCGAACGTTCTATAATAGTGCCATGTCAGTACATTAAATTCTGAAATCTTCAAGTTAATAACTAAACTTCAAGCCTCAATCACTATGGGTCTTATTATTTCAATATCACTGAACTTATTAGTTATCAACATTCAACATGGATTTATTATTTTGTTATGATGTATGGCGTCATAAATTCTAACAATTATTGCTGTTAATTCTGTTTTGAACCTTAAATTGTAATTATACAAAATATAAGTGAAATAATATACAGATAAAGGATGGTTTTAAGCTGGTTAGTAAAATTAAGATATGGACAGGTAACTGATGTGGCCTTGTTTTTGGTCACACACTATACCGGTACATCCAAATTGCTTAGATTTGATTTATATTATGTATGATATACATGTAATACATCTTAATTATTTCAGTGGATAGACTACATACGAGATTTACCTACTTTACTCCGACATGCTGTCAGTGAATTTTTTACAGTCGGAGGACTGGTGTTTATGTTCCGTATTCGCATCGTTGTACTCTTCATTGCTGCATTACTCTACTTCATATCTCCGTTAGACATTATTCCTGAAGCTGTGTTTGGAATGTTTGGATTTTTAGATGATTTATTTATTTTGTTCTTATTGGCAATCTATGTTAGTTTAATTTACAGAAATGTTGTACAACAAAGAGCCACTCAGAACCAGTGATTACTGATTCTTTTTCAGAGATTTTATTCATAAAACTGGCTTTATTCTTTGTTTAATAGTGCTAATATTTGCTTTGGGGTTGAATTTTATTGTTATAATTTGTTAAATGTTTGTTTTTTATTTTTGTTTGCTAAATGTGTTTTGAATCCTCACAAAGTCTTAATTTCATGGGATTTATGTAAAATGTGATAATTTAGATCTTATGAAGTATTTATTTTGTGTTGATTTTTAGCTTGTCTGATTTCGAAGAAAAAGTCAAGCTATTGTGATCATGCGGCATCTGCATCGTGCAAAAACTTAAATGTAGCTCTTAACTTAGAAACTATAAGAGGTAGCAACATGAAACTACATAAGTGGATAGATCTCACTGAGGCTGTGAACAGACCAGCGCTAGCACTGCTTGCGGCACTTATGTTAGTATTTGAAACCAGTGCTTGTTGTCAAGATAGAAAACACTAGCATACACCAACCATAAACTAAATAGCTTCAGTTGATATTGCATGCTTGGTTTTCTACAGTATTATTATTTTGAAATTATTTGAGCACTTCCTCTAAGTACATATCATGTTTGTAGTTTGTGAAGAAATCATGATTTTTTTATTTTTGTACAAATTTAATGTTAGAGAACCTTAGGTCTTAGGAATACACAATGTCTGATAAATGTGATTCTTATTAAGAACTACTCATCTGTTTTGTAGAAATTTCATGTCCAAAGAAGTGTTTCTGATATTTTATTGCTTCTGATATTTTTGAATGTGTATATGATAAGCAGTCATACATTTATCATGATATATTGATTTAAGAATTTTGTTATCAGATTTCTATTTGATTTATCATTCATCTGTTCATTATTTAAACCTGTTTTCTTGTTTCACTTTAATTAACTTTCTTCTATTAACAGAGTACATGTATTTCTCATGACAGGTGTAAATACAGCACCTATATATTTATCATTTCCCTCACCGACTTATGTTATATACTTCATATCTTTTCTATATAATTTTAATAATAATAACACATTTTATTTTTTATTATTAAGTCACATATGTTTCAGCTAATAAGCCTTCTTTAGTTAATTTATTTTTAAATCTTTTCTGTGATATTTAAATTAAATAAAATGACTTGTTAGTATGACAGATATATTGAAAACAAAAATTTGTTCTTCCTTAACACATTTAAAAAAGATTGCATTAAAGTAACATTAAAGAAGCATTCAACTGCAAAAATATTGACACATGCTATATTGATATGACTGAATGAGTCTGATATGTGTGGAATAAATGTGGGAAAGTTAATTCTCCATGAGTGAATATACTGTTTGTACTGTAAACTATTTGTAGTCTGCTTTATCAATCATGAAATGATTTGGGCGATAAAGTAAAATGTAACTTCATATCATTAAATGGGACAATTTATTGATGAATGAACTACATTATTTCTCTTTTGAAAATTCAATTGTACCATTGTTTTTTGTTGATAAAATAATTTTATAATTTATTGTTGTGTCATAACTGATCTGAATAAATAATGAAAAACAGTTGAGATATAATACATGTGAATAGATTTTCATTTATTGAAGACAAAATACTTTTTCCACAAAATAAAGTATTTACATGAATGAAAACAGGCGTAAGGAACACAAAGAAATTTCAAAACATGATTAACTGGAATAAAGGACGGATTCAGATAAGTTAACAAAACGACGAAAGAAACACAAAACAATTAAAATTAATTCAATCACATAACTTCATTGGAAAGTACAAAATTTATAATGCATGCACATTATACAAGACTGAAATAATTCTGTTATCTTATATGGCTGCTTCACTAAAAAATCTTATGAGACTGTTGACCATTGATACACCTTTCAAAATAAACTACACATCAGATGCAACTTTTTTTCAAGCATAAAACTAAAAAGTTAGTTTTGGTATCAACACCAACCATATTGTATTACTATCAATTTGTTCAAGGATGAATGACAAGCAACATTGATTGAATATAAAACTATATTTTTGTGTCCATGGTTACATCTTCGTAGTTTGTTGTTTCTTCCTTTTACTTGTTGTCTGTGTTACTGTGTCTGATTTATCCAAGTATATCTGAAATTAGTTCCAATGTTTTTAAATAGTGAAATTTTGTGCAAACAATTTTCAAAATGAAGATAAGTTATAATGATTGTACTGTAACAAAAATAAATAAATATACATGTTAATACTCATACCTATCTATGAATGTATTAATTTTCTTATTAAACTTTTACATTTTGTGATAAAACTCATGAAATGATTCCTGCAAACAAAGTTATGTTTTTCTGAATGATTTCATTATTTGATGTTTTAATTAGCAGTATCTTAGGTTTCAGTGCTGTACTTTAGCATTAGATCACCAAAACATTTGATATTCTGCCAAATAATCGTATCAACATCGTGTGATATGCTGGTGTACTAGTAAATGAAGTTAGCTTACCATGAGATTTTTACTCATAAAGTATGGTCGACTTTGTCCGTCATTTCTTTCACAATCCTCACAGAAACATAGAAATATTGTATCTATGGTAATCTGAAAGTGAATCACAGTACTTAATATTATATAATTGTATGATATATACATATGACTTAACAGAAAATGTGCCTTTGTATATTTTTAACTCATAGTTGTTTTAATCAAAATGAATTCATATCAGACCATTTGTTGGAGAATAACAGATGAAAAATTAAACAAATAATGATAAGAATACTTTCAACAACACAAAATCATTCCTAATTACAAAATACTGCGATAGTTGAAAAAGTAGAGTCCTGACATGTTCTGACTTTGTATCCAATTGTTCAAACTGAAGATCAGTTATCATACCACAATCAGACATGATTACTGCATTATATGTATATACTATATATGTATATTTACCTCATACACAAGCAGGAAGCAGTGTGTTATGGCAAATGTAAAACCACAAGCTACTGATAATGGTACCCAGATGAAATTGATGTCACTACGTTTCTGAAATGCAAGGTAAATAGTTTTTGTCCATTTATTAATCTTCAGAGATTTATCATTGAAAAAGTCAACATTTTCAACTGTGCGCTTATCTTTAATTTGATTAGATTGAAGTTCTTTCAGAACTGAATCATTTTGCAAGTAATTACAATCTTCCAGCAAAATCTAAAGAAACAATGAGTATAACATGAAAATTTATTTCTTCTGTACATAAAGTTTTTATAGCATACCTGCATCATTTCATTACCAACTACCATAACAACAGCCACTGCTGACAACTTGCCTAGGAACAACACGAAGTCCCCTATAGAGTTGATAGCTGCTACCCTTAATGCATTAGCAACTATCAGTAAGAATGCCTTCTTAGCTGCCTGACAGAAGCTGTAACCATATATAGCTGGAACAGTAAATATGGCATGAAACACAAAAACAACAATATCCTTTTTCAGTAAATTACTATGTAATGTTAAAGGGGCATGCCCATGAACTGCTGTGTCTTGCTTTTTGTACACCAAAAATATCGAAGAAGAATGTGCGTTAAAAAAATACCCAATATAACGCATATGTCAGTATTTGTATGTCGGTTTGAATAAAAGGCTGTCGGCCTTTTATTGACGACAACGATATTTCCGATTCGTCAGAGAGTTTAACTGAGTATGTGCGCTGCCTTTCAAGTGAACATAACATGAGCAATACTTACAATTTCAGTTTGTTGACATTTTTCTGCAATGTTTTCGGTTTTGACAGATACCGAAAGGGTCGAGTTGTGAAAATGACAAATAATTTCTGAGGCCGAAATCAGCAGGTTTGGTAATCTTGAAATGTGTATTTTGAGTAAACTAGCGGGATATTTCGTAAATATTTTACAGGGCTTTCATTAATTGATTTAGGCATTTAAATGATACCAATTTAATTGCTATTTGAGACGTTTCAGTTCCAGGGCATGCCCCATTAAGCTTTGATAGTTTCCAAAGACATCAAATCAGAACATAGAATGCCAATATGTTTTTTTAGTTTTTTCAACAAATTTCATTCATATACAGTGGCCAAATCACCAACCAGTTTCCCTTGACTGTATTCTATCTAGTACTAACGTACCCTTCCACAATGTGACATGGAACCGTCAATTTCTCCACATGTTTAAGAAAATCAACACTGTTCCCAAATTTTCAGGCAAGTGTACAACCTGCTGCGACCGGGAATCAACCCCGGATCACCAGGTAACAAATCCATCACACTAACCACTGAATCAAGGCATGCAGGACGCCAATAACAATTTTGCAATTAGAAAGTTAAAATTTTGCCAATATTTGCATGATTTCAGTGCTACAATATTTCAAGAGAGGTTACTAAATATAGATGCAAATGAATGCTATCTGCTCTTAAAAAGATAAATAAAAGGATGTTTACATACCAATTTCAATGTAAGCATTCCTGTTTAGATACTTGAGAAATCTCTCAAAGCACCAGAGACAGCACTGTAGACATTTTAATAAGAAGTCTACAACTTTTCCAGCTCTTTTCTGTAATCTGATAATATAAGGACATACATTATTTACATCTAAACAATAAAAAAAATCATACATGTATGTATGTTTCAGCAGAATTTCTTACATCTGTATATCAGTATTTTCAAGTGGGTTGTTTTTTCAAACATAAAAACATACTAGATTAAGAAAATAAGGTTGTTAATAAAGTAGATCATAAACTAATGAATCGTGTAACAAGACAAGTTGATCAAATCATAACAAAGCCAATGAATTTTATCATTCATAGAAATAAGTTACTAGGAATTCATTTTTACTTTGCCTGTACGAATCCAAGTATTTCTCTTGCAAGTTTCACCAAAGCAATTATAAATGATCCAAATGCTACAGAACCAACATGATATCTGAAATAAGAAAAAGAAATATAATTGTCATGACGAAATATAATAAACATATGAGTATGACATATGAATATTAACATCGATATATTCATGTACAGCAAGGACTTTGTCAAGTGTTTGGTGACCCTAAAAGATACATTTAATGCTAGGATAGTTGGTAATGGCAACTCCACAGAGAGAAGTTCCTTGTCCGTGAAGATGGCCAACTGTAAGTAACATGTAATGAGTCTTCTTTTTGTCTCTGGCAGCATTTCCTGCAAGTTCCAGCGTCTCAGCAAGTATTCCAATACAGCAGCAAAGTACATAGGCACTCTGGTACCAATGCACTCAGCATAGTTTCCTGTACAAAAGAGATTGTGGATTCCTCCTACAGGGAACTGGAGTCATACGGGTGGATCAGCTATTTGCCTTGTCTTTTGTCTTTCCATCTTTACCATGACCAGACATGACTGTACTGAACTTACTTGTTAAGGGATCAAATATCAAAATATTTCTTTTTTGTCCAGTTTTCATTAAATATAACACTATGACATTATTAACATCAAGCAGATAAAAAGACAATGAAGAAAATGTTGCGCAACAGGTATAGCAGTTTTATGTCTGTTCTTTTATGAGTTCTATGTACCAGTCTATAAACCTGATATTACCTGAACAGGTTCCTGACAGACTTAGAAATTGGGAATCCAAGCTTTTTCTTGTTCCTGAAAATGGAATGGATACATCCAAAAACAAAGTAACTGTAACATCAGGAATTTATATCAAACTTCTTGTTTAATTCACTACATAAGTCAGGAGATTCTAGGAACTTTAAATTCTTTAATACTGAAATAGCAGCTAAAAAACACTTAGTTAAAATATTTCCTAATACTGATATGTTATTATCGTTAAAGTCCTAAATAGAATAAAAATTATGTACATCTCTAAATGCAGTCTTCGAATTTAGCCCGAACTGAGGACTGTGACCACAAAAATGTTCATCGGTCCAGCAAACTTAAAAAGGTCAGTGGTCTGACAGCCCAATAAATTTCAGTGATAATTTTATCCTATTTCTAAACAGAAAATTAAATTTAGTGTGTACTTCATTTAGTGCATTAAAGTTTGCATTTTCAAAAAAGTTTGTTGCAAAAACTGAAAATGACATCACATATTATATTATATACATAAAGACTGGAGTTAGATCTAACCTTGTAAAGAACCAAGTAGCTACAGCTCCAGCAATAACTATATCCTGACACGCAGCAATGAATGATGATATCCATAATATAGCAAAAATATTATACCATCTTAAATACTGGAACATAGAAATATACATACATCACAAAAACTGACTGTATAATTGCTAAGAATTACTCTTAATCTAAGGAACTTATAATTAACAATTCAAAGAAACCAACTATCAAAAGATATGACTTTATCTGACAAGTTTTACAAGAAAGATAAGATTGTACTGATTATGGAACATCTGATTTTTACGCAATTTTTCAGTTAATTCTGTTTTATCAAAATATCCAAACTATCGTACAAGATAACGGATTAACGCTGTAACCAGTTGGTATCTAAATTAATGCAACTCAAACATTAGCGTTAATTTGAAGTTCTTCATTTAAAAAAGCTACAAATCATCTCATATAGTTATTATTACAATCAAGATGCTGCCAACCTAAGATACACAACTTGAAGAGGAGTAAAATGTGAACATACAACCCAGAAAGACTCCATGACAAATTTTACATGACCATTAGACTGTTTTTGTGGCAGACCTAAAATCATAAAAGAAAATTCTGATACACATGTAAATCTAGTAAATGTTTAAATGGTAGATATGTATTTAACAAACTTGAGATAGCTAAAATCTAACATTGTCAAACAACTTAAAATAATGATCCGCTTCATCAAAAAGAGCAATGGGTGTATACAGATGTATATTTAATACATGCCATTATTTAACATACAGTACAACCTCTCAGAGCGAACCTCTCTTGAGCAACAACCTCCCTGCAACTACAGCATGGTTTTTCCCACTGCACGATTTAAATATTAATTCAACCTTTCTAGAGCAACAACCTCTCAAAAATGACATAATTTTGCTACTCCCAAAAGGTGTTTTTTTAGAGGTTGCATTGTATTGTGTAATATAAAGTGACACAATCATTGTTTATTTACCTGAAGTTTCAATAAATGATGCAAGAAAACAAAGTCCACCAATTGAGATAATCAATATTGTCAATGTCTGAAATTAAACAAGTTTAACATCAAAACATGAAATACATGTATAGTGCGATTTTATTAAACTGTCAAAGCTGCATATTTATACGGTCAATGATTGCATTTATGTTTAGCTTCGGTGCGGTTCGATTACTTTTGTAAGTTATACGATAATTTTTGTTTTACCGTTATATAAACACGTTGAATGGAATGGTAAAATAAACGAAAACTATCGACTGTGGTACAAAGCTAAAAATAATCGCATCCAGCAACCGTGTAATTATTCAACTTTGACAGGTTAATAAAATTGCACTATAGCCTGCATGCTAACCTCATTTATACTCAAAACAACAGTCTTATACAAATCTATTAGCTTATTCATTTTTTCATGACACAGTTTTTGGAAACTTAACGATATTTCAGCTTTCTATAGCCGTCACTAACTCAGCACGCATGAGTTTTTATGCGGACCCAAGTACGATGTTTATCTACATCCGCTGTGCAATTGTTAAACAATTTCTCGTGCAAGTCTATGTAAGTTCAGTTTTCATGAGTATTTAATTCAGTACTTTGATTTTTTACAGTTAACAGATTTTACAAGAATGAGGACTTACCCATAATGGCAAGAGCAGCATAAAAGGCAAACACTGGATTGCTTTCCCAGCTTCTTTGTACAGCTGTATCACCTGATCAGGATAAACACAGAAATAATTCAATAATCTTACTTACTGACTATATTAATGGATTATAATGTAATACTAATAAACAAATCAACTGCATGTAATTTATCTTAAACTAAATAACTGTTCAAATATGTATTGAATTCTGACAACTACCGAAGTATCTAGTTACACAATGTTTTTGCTATTTCATCATGTGCCAAGCTACAATGATACACAGTAAAACCTGTAAACAAATGACACCACTTGGATAGAAGAAATGAGACCTTTATTGACAGGAGAACTTTATTCGGAGGTATTAAACTATGTTTTTTTCAAGAATGGCCTTTATTCACTGTGTTGTCACAGGGCCTTCCCTTGTGAAATCTGTCTCCAATATTTGCCAGCAATGATGACAGAAGGAAGTACAACTAATGTCCAATCTAAATTAGATGATGTCTTGTATTGAATTCAAAACAAATTAAATATGTAGTAACAATTATATAAACAAAGTCAACAAATAATCTTGAGATCAAGATCATAAGTCACATGCGATTCCATAGTGTGGACGCTTCCAAGACTAAGTAAAGACTAACTTATAAATTAAAAACAAAATAATATATGAAAAATGGGGCTGGACCCTTTATAAAATTTGACCAATATAAAATTTACAGAATTTAAAACATTCTGACAGGAAGTACTTAGGTAATTGATAACTTATAATAACTTATTGATGCCATATGGCAGATTGACCAATGGCTGCTTTGATAAAGCTTAAAGCTAATTATCTAATCTAAGGTCTATAGAAGTTAGATTTTTGAAATACGTAATGGTGTGAAAAACTAATTGAATGACATACATAACTTAGAACAAACATTACATTTTTGTGTGTCTAGCAATTACATTATAGTCATAAAGAAACTTATTAGAAAGTATTTTTTATAATTATAACAATACGAAATTATTAATTTTAATTAAAACATTTGATGGCAAAGTACGGTAATCTTTTCCAATTGTAAACCACATTGAGTATTATATAGAAAAACTTCCTTGTGAAAGGGTAGCCTTTATTCAGAGGTGGCTGCTAACAAAGATGTGACTGTATATGTCATACCAGAAGTAATACATACCAATGAAATACGTTTTCTCAGCACTAACAGTATAAGAGAGATGATGATCTGAAATAGACAACATATTCTTACAGTGAGGTTTGACATCTAAATCATTGTACAAATCAGATCAAAACATTCAATTCTTTAAAGCAACCATTTAGTCTTTCAATACTCAAATCTGTAAAATATAATGGCTGATTTAAGCCATGTCATATTTTCGCATTTTCGAAATGACGAAAATATGACAAAGTTGACTTTGTCATGTCTACATGTTTTCGCATTGTCATGGTGAAAAAGCGCAAATACGACATGGTGTAAATCAGCCACCATAGAAAATGTATGGAACTATTTGTTATATATGCCATGTAGTTATATTATACATACAGTGATAACAGATGCAATAGCTGAATATATAAGCCATGTAAACACACTGTGTTCAGCTTCCTCTGTCTGCTTGTTCTCTGGTAATTTATTGAATTCTTGACGCAAACCATACCATGAGTACCTGTTTAATTATAAAATATTTCTGTATCATATTGTTTAAAAGCATAGATTTATGACACATATAATACCAACATATATTTATACAATGATTTATCACTCATTAATTATACTTTTTTATTGAAATAACAACTTTATTACAGATTATGGATTATACAAGTGTCCGTTACCTACAATAATAAAATATTCCAAGTATCAGTATCATCTAGGAAACTCTAACATATTACAGCGTTACATATCTGAATACAGTACAACCTCTCCAGAGCAACCCTTCCTTGGGCAACAACCTCCCTTTAACAACAGCTTGATTTTTTGCAACTGTACAATTTAACTATTTACTTAACCTTCCTAGAACAACAACCACTCGACAACACAATTTTGCTTCTCCCAAAGGGGGTTGCTTTGGAGAGGTTGCACTGTATTTGACAGATTCCGTTAGATGAATGGTTCCTACACAATTGTAATATTGAAGACATGAACTACAAACCAACAATATGCTGAGGCTCCAAAAGAGAAGCCTGTCACAACAATAACCAATGTCCATATAATGACAGCAGCTAGAAATCTCATCAGAAGAACAATCAGGAAGGATACACAAACAGCTAATATTGCTAGGTAACCAATCTCTCTCCATGTATTCTTTAAGTCTGAAACAACTTTCTGAAAATGTGCAAACGTAGATTTAACACCTCATTTTCTGACAATTTTTTCATTTAATGTTATTTTGAATTAAACTAGAGCTTTGTAGTGGGAGTGACGAATACCCCCACACGCCGCTTTTGACACAGATTTGTCACTTCAATTCCCACATTGTGGACATTAAGTATCATTTGTAAATCTTCGTTGTTGTAAACATTTGGATCATCACAGATATATTCGCTGTTGTAAACATGAGCACGAAATCCCATTGATTCAAGATGCAACCACAGGACATGATTACTTCTAACTGTAAATACTGAAGTTGCGAATCTATGTGAGTATATATATAAGTCCTTGCAGATATTCGAACTTTTGCCGGTATATATTACTTATACAATGTACATACATAAAATTTAATTACAAATGAAGAAAGGGGTCAATATTTAACAAAAGAAAAAGGGGATGAACTATCTGTATAAATATATAACATGTATATATTGGAATCCGGACAAAAGCTCCCCCGGACAAAAGCTCCCCCGTTCATTTTAATAGGGGCGGACAAAAGCTCTCCCATTGTTTTACCACCCCGGACAATCGCTCTCCTGTTATTTTGCGGCACCCCGGACAAAAGCTCCCCCAGACAGAAACTCACCCGTTGATCATGTTATTCAGTCAATAAATATAAAATAAATGTATCCAGATTATTTCGGACTACTTATTTCTATACTACACTCTAATTAATTTTGTTTGTTACACGCTAATTGAAGTGCCTCTTGCAAACAATTTAATGCACTTTAGTGTTAGTCTATTATCTTTGTCATCTCTATACTATAATCTAATTAATTTTGTTTATTACATGTATGTTAAATGAACAATAATTATATCACCATGTACTGATTGATATTTGTTATTATATAAAATGTTAACAAGACAATCTGTATTTTCGTTGGTAAGAACATTTTTTATGCTTTGAGACTTTGACAGAAACACACACAGTCCAGCTAAATGTCTCAGATGAACCTTTCAAGATGTGTGTGTTTTGGCTAAATAAACTCAGTTTTATTTTTAAGTAATCACCCTGAGTTGCTTCCTTTGGAATTTAATGCCATTTAATTTAAAAAATATTACCTTAGAAAAAATATAAAAGGTCATATTTTTTAAACAGAGGTAGCAATAGAAAATAAATTGGTGAACCGTAATTATTTGTTATAGGCATGTTTATCTATAAACAAGTGGAAATTTGGAAGCCAGATTTTACTAGAAAAATTTAACTTAAGAACCCCATAAAATTCCCAGAAAAAAATATGTATTTTTTCAATCTAGAGGATTGAGGATTTTGTCTTCAGGCAGGCAGACAGACAAAGTGACTCCTACATAGCCCCCACTATTTTATAGTGGTGTATAATTATCATGTTTTATATGAAATTTATAACAATTTTACCATCACAGATTCGTTACATCCGCACATGAGACAGGCGCTAAAAAACCTGATAATTGATACCAGGAACTTGCCTAAATTCATTAAAATAAAATAAACTGTTATGACACTTACTGATGATAATAAAATCTACTTAAAGGTACCATATTGCTAAAATTGTTAGAATATCAGTTTGTATATTTTTAATAGTAATAATATGATCAAAGAAATATAGAACCTAAAATAAAGTTGACCATACCTGAGGAAAATTGCTACCCAAGTAACCACTACCTAGAACAGAAGTGAAAGAGGTGGCCATACTTTTAGCAGCGTTCACAACAGATTCTGGTATACATCGATTAAATATAGTAACACTGAAAATCAAATAATTATATTCATCACTTTAATAATTTAACAAATGAATTTTGCTATTTTATTCATGCAGAACTGTGTCAGTAACTTATGGTAACTTGGACAGAAAAAATGAAGCAAAAAAATTATAAATGAATTTTTAGTAAAAGAAGAGAAAAATAAGAAAAGTAACCAACCAGATGAAAAATGGTATGTATTCTATCTTAACATTCTAATATAAAAAAAAACTATGTGGTATTATGAAACAATACAACAGATATACATACTGTTTAGGTACAGGTGTAGCGGGACACAGTTTAAGATTATCTACGTAAGGAGTGATATTATACAGACATAGGTTGATGCCATGATTATTGTAGTAATCTAGAACTTTTACTTCTTCTGTGGGACATTTCTCTATACAGATAATCTCTGTCTCATCAAGGTTAAATGATGGAAAAGGGTTGTTTGGTAACAATGTTGTAAAGTACTTGGAATCAAAGAAGAATACATTTCTGAAAAAGAATTCAATTGATAAATTAGTTAGAATTAAATAATAACATAAAATATATTATAACATGATATGGCATGCTCATGAGATAACTGAATACCTAACTGAACATTGCTATAGGGTCCCTTTTGTACCGAAACCGTGGCAGAGTGGTTAGGGTGCCCGCCTTCGGAGCAGGAGATCGATGGTTCCAATCCTAGTGGAAACTAAGTCAGAACTGATGCCGTTGGTTGGTGAGTCACCAGCCGGTTAAATAATGGTTACCATAGGCCAATATCAGACAGGCACCTGGCAAAAAGAAAAAGGATTCAGGAGGTTATCGAGGGAGTTATCGTCTACCGATATTATGGTAAGATTCTACCCGCAATCGGCAGATATTTACGCAAGGTGAAATATTAGCGAATTTTGTCCATTCGCGAAATTCGCTAACATTTCCATGTCGCTAACTTAACCACTTATACAGTAAATTATTAAAGCTATTTTGTAAAGGTCAGTGATTTTTTTACCTCTGCATCCTGCATCCAGGATGCAAAAATATCACCATGGATGCATGTTTTCATTTTATGTGCATCCGCAGGATGCATATAATTTCTGAGTGATGAGTCTTAAATCTGTCTGCTTTTGTTCATTATCGAAGTCTCTAAATTTCCACATTGCGAAATAATATTACATGTAAATGGTGGACTGGTGTTATTGATTAGAGCGCCGAGATACGTAGCTAAATGAATAAAGCGACACAGTCTAAGTAATGACTATAAATAGATATATGTTTTCGCCTTGTACCCGGCATATATAAAACTCCGCTACCAGTGTACAAATGTGTTTTAACTGCGACAATGATTCATTTGTTTGTTAACATTCGCCAGCTTTGGGATTTCCATCTTGACAAATAAATTGTATGCCCAGGTTTCTGTCAGTATCAGACTGAAAAACTTGACTAAGTTTCTAATCTTCGCGACAAAAGATATTTTTCTGATAACAATGAGATATGTGACATCGTCCTCGAGAAAATGGCCGCTGTGTGTTTATTTGGAATTGCAATCGTTGGAGAAAGCGATTTGCAGACAAATCATCATACTGAACCATATTGTTGTCATCCTTCGTTGGATGGCCAATATTTACATCCATTTAAATCACAAAATTTGGGACTTGCACTTTAAACATTGGGACGCAAAGATTTTTAGTCCTGCGAGTCCTAGGACTCGAGCATGTTAAATTGTAAAAAAATCACTGAAAGGTAAGCTTATCTTCCAATCATTTTCTTCACAAATTAACCAATACGTAATCAACTTACGACTTATCAATATTATTCTGACCAGACAATAAAACATCAGGTATTTTCTCATTGTCTTGGCCACATACATTGCCATAACTATCCACTCCGTACACTAAACGATATGGATTACCTTGTGTTACACCAAAATATGCAAGACCTCCCTGTAACATAAATGTAATACTTTCATTAAAACACATCATATTCTCATGTATATGGCACAATGTTACTATATTCATCACTCTAAGTCTCAAATGAAGACTTTTAAAGTTATTATACAGACGCAATTTATGTGTTCGCAGTTCATCACAATCATGACAATTATCAAACTTCACCTTTTTATTAACTACCGTATATGCTCGACTATAAGACGCATGAGCTTATAAGATGCACCAATAAAATGGACTGGCAACCTGAGGTATTTAGCATTGACCTTTCTATAAGACGCTGTCGAATTTTGACATCGAGCGATGATAGTTATAAGTTCCAGAGGGAGTTAAGTTCTAAATTGGTAGAGTGGTTAAGGTCGCTTACTTCAAATCACTGTAACCTCTCATTGATAGAGGGTCGTGGGTTTGAGCCCAGCTATTGACCATGTCTTTTTATGTGAGAAAGAAGGCAGTTGCTTACAGAGGATGGGAGTCTAGTACTGGATCTTCCCAGGAACTATGGTTATGCGAACTGTCCACCTCATATGACTGACTGTTGATAAGGGGTGTAAAGGACTCGATATTAACAAATCAACTTTAAATTAAAACATATTCCTTCACACGATCAAACAACTAACTTACAATACCAGTGATGAATGCTAGAAAGAGGATCAAGAAGATAACATCTCTACATTGTCTGTTTTCAAGTGGACCAACAAATTCTCCAGGAATATCCTCCTCACTAGAATCATTAGCCTGAAATATGTCAGAGAAGGATGCATGGATCAAAATATCCACATTATCATTATGATACCCAGAATGATTTTATTAAATTACCTGATTACGTGTTATTAATTTTTGGGACAATTCAGTGTCATAAACAAGTTCTTGTGGTAAAATGATATGGTAAAATACTGTGTAAAAAAGTTTAACCACAGACACTTTATTGTATACCGGTATATGAGTCAATATATTTTTTGCAACAATTAGGCCATTATAAATTAATTGCTTGATTATCATCCCCGCCCGCCCCCTCTTTTTAGTGCCGCCCCAACAAATTCAATTTTGAAAAAAAAATCGAAAAAATAAATCGCGAGAAAAACCTATCCGTCAATGGGTGCCGCATATTAGTAAAATGTGCCGTATAAGCGATATTGTCGCATATTAAACTTGTCGTGTTCTCGTGTTGACCGAATTAAACGAAAGGACAGTTATCAGTGTTTTGTACTGTATTTCCTATATATACTCTGGTCTCAATAAGCTTTTTGGAAAAATAAAAAATAAAATTCTCCCCCCCGCCCCCTTTTTGGGAAAGATTTGGATGATAATCAAGCAATTAATTTATAATGGCCTTATGATGCTGAAAAGTGAAATTGTAAAACCTCTTTAAATGCTCATTCACTTACGATTTCAACATCATATAGGAGTATTTGACCCTAAATTAAGTTTATTTACGGCAGAATTTTGTTTTTAAATAAACCATGTATTTTGGAATTCCTTGATGTCACAATTTTTATTTGATCATTAAATGAAAAAATATACTGTAAATTTACGATTATGAACTTTCAAATAGAGTCTGAAGTTACTTTAAAAAAATAATAATTTCACAACGAGATTGTGTTGCTATGCATTTGTGTTGTATGCATTGCGCACTATGTAACTGGATGAAACAGAAGATTGTACTGTGTCTCTGTGACTAATAAGAAATACAAGGATAACTCGATTTTTCATTCTTTATAAAGGTCTGATATCCACCATCTCCTTTAGGGCAAAAGTGCTGCTGACAATCAAAAGAGAAATAAGTGACATGTTACATCAAGGAAACTGATGTTACAGCAAGGACCGTTTTCTGTTACAGTAAGGGGAATTAACAATGTGAATATGATTAAAAAAGTTATCCAATGTTTTAACGAAAAAACAAAAGAAGTGAAATCATATCAATACAGTTTAACATACACATTACAAGAGAATACTGACCTAAGATAAGTATTTTTTTACCAACAAGTAATTAATACTTTAGCTGTAATATGAAGGAAAAAATTGTTACGGCAAAGAAATGAGCTTTACCAACTACAAAAATTTAAACTTGATGATGGACATCACTTTGGTTGAAAATGTAAGTTACATGTAGAGGTTTAGATATGATATCAGCACAGTATTTATCTTTTAGCATGTAGATGAGCTAGACTTGAACATGTTTGATATGCAAATGTTTTGAATACTATCACATTTTTTTGAAATGAAAAAATAATGGAAATATTCCCTTAATAATAACGTGACGAAAAGGTAAAGGTTTTATGAACATGATTGAACCATGTACATATTTACTACCAAACTATGCATTCTCCATAAAATATTTTTGCTTCTTTGCTGTCAGCAGATTTACACTTCACTAGAAGCCCAAGGGCAACATGTCGAGCCCCTGTTTAGCCAGCTTGTGATCTTGACCTTTGAACTACAAGTATGGGTTATATTCATGACACATCATTTCATTGAAGTAAACTTTTATACCGATTTATTTCAAAATCCTTGAATGCAAACAGAAGTCACAGCCCAGACAAGGAAAATATATTTGACCGAATGTGTAATCTTGACCTTTGACCTATGAAAATCTGGGTGTTGCCCAAGACACATGGTCTCATTGTATTATGGCAAGTCATTTTCAAATAATTCAATACATAAGGGAGACACAGCCCTGACCAGGTGTATAATGATTATTTTTTATGTTTGACCTCTAAGTGTGACCTTGACCTTTGAACTAGAGACCTTGATCTTACGCACTGCACACCGTCTCATGGTGTTCAACAATTATACCAAGTTATCTTAAAAAGTTTCTATGCATAAGGGAGATACAGCCAGACAAGGTGTATAATGCTCATTTTTGACGTTTGACCTCTAAGTGTGACCTTGACCTTTGAGCTAGAGACCTGGATCTTGCGCACTGCACACCGTCTCATCGTGCATAACAATTATGCCAAGTTCACTCTCACTATCTGCCTGTCTTTCACTGGTGTTACTACTTACCTTCTCACTGATTCCTTCACTCTCACTAGCAACCTGTCTGTCACTGGTGTTACTATACTTACCTTCTCACTCCCCTTCACTCTCTCTAGCAACCTGTCTGTCACTGGTGTTACTATACTTACCTTCTCACTCCCCTTCAGTCTCACTAGCAACCTGTCTGTCACTGGTGTTACTACTTACTGTCTCATTGTCCCCTTCACTCTCACTAGCAACCTGTCTGTCACTGGTGTTACTACTTACCCTCTCACGTACTCCCCTTCACTCTCACTAGCAACCTGTCTGTCACTGGTGTTACTATACTTACCTTCTCACTACCCTTCACTCTCACTAGCAACCTGTCTGTCACTGGTGTCACTATACTTACCTTCTCACTCCCCTTCACTCTCACTAGCAACCTGTCTGTCACTGGTGTTACTACTTACCTTCTCACTCCCCTTCACTCTCACTAGCAACCTGTCTGTCACTGGTGTTACTACTTACCTTCTCACTACCCTTCACTCTCACTAGCAACCTGTCTGTCACTGGTGTTACTACTTACCTTCTCACTCCCCTTCACTCTCACAAGCAACCTGTCTGTCACTGGTGTTACTACTTTCTTTCTCACTCCCCTTCACTCTCACAAGCAACCTGTCTGTCACTGGTGTTATTATACTTACCTTCTCACTCCCCTTCACTCTCACTAGCAACCTGTCTGTCACTGGTGTTACTTCTTACCTTCTCACTCCCCTTCACTCTCACAAGCAACCTGTCTGTCACTGGTGTTCCTACTTGATTTCTCACTCCCCTTCAGTTTCACTAGCAACCTGTAGAAACGCTCTAAATTTCTTAAACCATTCAGCATCATTTGGCTTGTTTAGAGGGACTGTCAGTGTAGAGTGGTTTTTGCGCTTTCAATAGTTTAAGTTCATCATAAGCTGTGTGTAGCACAAAAACAGCAGATGATGGCAATAATTAGAATTGAATGACCGTTTAACATTGCCTTCTATTTCTGTGACGATCGGGTTAAAGATAAATGCATGTACGTACAATAGTAACAAAAAGCTTGTTATAATATCATTCTATTCGTACCTGAAACGGTCGTACCTTAGTTTCTTTCGTTTTTGAACAACACCCCATAATAAAATTATTTATGAAAAAACTCTCTATCTGTGCACACTACGCAGCCATCTTTATCAGATCATGACGTCGCATGAGTGACGTCATCGTATTTTGTCACACGTACGAAACGATTTTGATCAATGTGACTACAATAACTGTCGCGGTCCTATCATTCAAACTGGTATTTATTGCAAACAAGTGTATATAATATATTAATCCAAGGGGCGTAGCTTGCCCCATAATAGTGTGTCTAAGGGGATCTGGAGCATCTTTTCATCGCAGATTGCCGAAGACGCGTTCTACAGCATAATCCGGTGTGCTATAGCCTAACATATTTTAATATGAAGATCATGCATTTTTTCCAGATAGAATCTAGATTTAATCATTCTGAGTTTTCAATTACAAATGATTTTCCGCGAAAGTTGCAAACATTTAGTAAGAGCTACAATTCCCTTTTTACCATAATACCTAAGGGAAACAACTCGAACTGACTTTTGAATTCAAAATAAATTTTCCCACGGTCCTTAGACACATCTTTACATAATAACGTTTTTGTGATTTTAATCAGCTAAGTAAATGAATGACTTTTAGATAGGGATATTGGTAATGATGTTAAATTAATGATTTGAGGCAGACAAACAGGAAAATAAAGTCAAAATCACATGATGTGGTTTTTAATAAGGGAGATAATTTGAACGTAGTGGTATGGTAATTTGGTGTAAAATTCTCCGTAATCAGAAAATAATTTCTTCAATATTTCTTAGATTCTTTGTCTTAGGATGATATTAAATTCATATAGAGATAAATCTTTAAATAGGCTATACAAACAGAAAAGTATCGAATTTCAGAATAACCCTACTTGATAATATTATAAATTTTAATTTGGAAACAAAACATTTACTTAATTGTGGCCACAAGAAAATGAACATTTATAATGACGATTAACAAATATCGAGAGGATTGAATATATATCGCCGCCATATCAACTTTAAATATACCGTAATAATGTTTAATTTATGTTATCTTTAGAATGTCGATAAATGCAGCTGGGCAATTATTAAATTGACACTATATGTATGTGGTTACAGTCAACTTGGCACTAAATATGTATAGGGTGACCGTCAGTACTATTTGTCAGTGATGTTTTTGTCTACATAGTAAGATATATGTCGTAACAATAGTTAAAATTATTACTCTACTCGAGAAGTAAATACAAATGTAGTAATTTTGCAAAATTACTGTTTACTTCTCGTGTGTGTAACATAGTCTTAGCTATTTTGATCGTAAGTGAACAAGTTAGTACTGGTTAGATTATACATGTATATGTAGTCCAGGAAAACTGGTTAAGTGAAACATTGACGAAAAACTGAGTTCAAGTTAACTTAAACCCCAAAAAATAAATATGTTCACATAAGATAAAAACAATACAATAGCTTTTGAAACAATTGATATTTGATAAACGAAAGCTTTTGGCATGAAGTAGATACTTAGTGCCTTCCTTGTTTGGTAATCTTCATATTTCAGAGCATCTAGATCAGCAACAAGTACGTACTTAATAACTACTTACTTTGTACTAAAAGAACTCGAAAACAAAGAACTTTAAAAGAAAAAAATGAATGACGTTATTTAATTGGTGCTAACATAACCCAATCATTTAAAACTTTCAGCACAAGATATCTGTGGGCCAATAATGCTCTACCAATCATAATAAATGAAAGGTAAAACATGACAGAGAATGCCATTTCATGTGCAATACCATATTAAACTGAAGGACAGACGAGCTGAAAACATTTTTATTCATCTCCGTATATATAATCTGGTCGAGAGGTATGTGTCTCAAAACTGTACAGACGCTATCACGAAACAGGTCTCTGGGACACTTCAAACATGTCTATCAACAATCACGTTGTACTGTTGATTGTGGCTATGGCTCTTGGACTGAAGCCTGCCGCTTTAGCGGACGGGGAGCCCGGTACGAATAAGTTCACATTTGATGAACAACTGTTGAAGAAAGTGATACGTATGGAACTTAAGATGGAACAAATGGATCGTGCGATGGAACAAGTCCAAGAAAGGGTTACAAATGCTCTACAAAATGTGACATTAGAGATAGAAAACAAGACTGCTGAACTTGTAATACTCGAAGGTAAGATAATTTCATAGTTTCCTCTCTTTAAAATGTTTTATGTTAGTTGCTGTCGCGCGGACTTATATCATATTGTAGCAACAGTACTGCTAGACGGATATTTACAATGTAATTATTATACATGAATATATCCAGTGCATTGTCTCACGGCACGGGACAATACTTTTCTTCACAACATCTACTTTTTGAATAAAATCTACCAAGACAGCTTCTATAAATATGTGTAACAGTTAAACACGTATTTTCTGTCTTGAGCTCAAAGTTTGTACATATTTCTTTTAAACTCGTATGATAGGTTTAAGCGATTTTTGAACGATTTTAGGTGATAGAAAACGCATGTTATATCCAGATACTATATGACTGTGATCGTGTGCATTCTTGAAGTGAAGGGTAATTTTTAAGTATTGCAGATATAACCTTTTAGCATTTTGTTTGTTTGTATCGCTGTTGATCAAAAGTTCTACTAGATTTCTTAGAGTATCAACCTGTTCGTGTAAGCAACTCCCAAGATATGCCAACTTTCTATACATAATGTGTGAATCATAGGTGGGAGACGCATTCCATTAGATGTAATAACTTAAATGGAACTGTCACAAAGAAACATGTATTCCTGCTTGTTACCTGCGGCCGCAGGTATATTGGAATGTTTGAAGTGAATTTTATAGCTATGGAGGGACACGTAGTTCGAAGCATACTATTTCTCATGAGTTCTCCCATCCATCACTTTCTTACATCTGTATTTTTACACGAGAAGACTGTATTTGTAAAAAAAGGTGTCAAATGAAAACTGAATTTTAGATGAAAGGGAAAAAAATATGGTTATGTCTGCATCTCACCCCTTAAACATATGTTAGTATTACTCAAACTTACTTAATTGATAGTTATTTACTGGCTAAGGATTGCTGGTGAAAAAATAAAAACACGTCTCTGTAATATTTTTTGTTTTATATACGTCCCATCTACGTCTAAAACTTCCAATTTTATTGGTTTCAGAGGCTATTATTTCTAGAGTTTGTACTAATCTCCTCATTCTATTTTAAGGTTTATAATTGATTAAGGTTTATTTAAGTGTTTTGCCGAAAATTTAGTACTTAGTTTCTAATAATATACATGGATATGATTAATATAAAAGTCTCAGCTGTAACCTCCAGATTTTCGTTGACAAAAATCCATCCTTATAGACCATTTATAATTTCTTGGTTGTACGGACAGGCCCGTAACATATGTAAAATGCAGTATAACACCTTGGATTTTCTTTTACTTTGATTGTATCATTGTGACAGAAGTTTTCGGGTTGCTGATTCTAGTTTGGAACCGCTGCAATATTGTATTGATACTTAAAATTTTCTGAAATGGATTTTTGTATTTTTTACCACTTTTAGGCTGATATATTTAATTCTTCTTGTGCTTTTTATTGAATCACAGAGTAACAGGACATTATCATACACAAATTATTCCTGATGATTAAAAATAATTGTCTTTTTATTTCAGAAAAGATCAAAATACCACTTGTGGCGTTCACTGCATATGGTTTGGCAGATAAAGGTTTAGACACAAATCAGATTATGGTGCTACAGAAAACTTACCTGAATGAAGGTAAAGGATATGATGATGTTGTTGGTGTTTTCACGACTCCTGTGGCAGGCCTCTACATGTATAGTGTCCATATTTGTCAACATGCAGGCAATGCGTTTCATTACTACTTAGTGAAGGAACATGACATCATTGCCAAAAGTACAAAATACAACACTGCTGCTTACGATTGTGCTTCCATGACAACATTGACCCAATCTACAGTTGGTCAAAGGGTCTGGGTGAAATGTGCTTCAGGCAGCTCAAGTAATACTCAGCTGTATGAAAGCACATACTATCAAACAACATTTTCTGGTGTGTTGTTACATTTGTAAACCAATGTTCTACACAATACAGATCAAGTGTAAACCTGGTACATTACTATAATTATGTATATAAAACAATACTACTCAATTAAATAACAATGACATATAATGCTATTGGTATTATATCACGGATGTTTTTGTTCTGCTTCTCAGACATAATGTACTGAGTATGCTTAGACGTTAGTACATTTTTAGTCCAGTACAGCAGTGTATAGTAATCAATAAGTATATGTTAATGTTTGTTATCGCTGGTTAAACAAACTTAACCGCTCAGGCTCGGCACATGCCGAGCATGCGGTTAAGTTGTTTAATATATTTAATGTTCGGATTTATGTTTTGACGATAATGCATGCGCATCAAGGTTTAAATACAGATCCGAATGTTAAACGAGTTATTCAATAAACCTTATGGTTAAATAAAGTTAACCGGTCGACAAATTTGAACAAGAGGGCCATGATGGCCCTATAAATGCTCACCAGGAGAAAAGGTCATTTGGAGATTAACATTGTTGAAGTTTTCTATACGAGTCTAAGTAAGATCAAGTGACCCATCTGGGCCGTTTTTTATCCCATGGCCATTATATAAACAGATTTTAAAGAGGTCCATTAGACAAAGCTACATACCAAATATCTTAGCTCTAGGCCTTGTGGTTTCGGAGAAGAAGATTTTTTAAATGTTCCTATATAAGTCTATATAAATCAAGTGACCCCCGGGGCGGGGCCAATTTTGACCCTAGGGCAATAATTTGTACAAACTTGGTAGAGGTCCACTAGACAATGCTACATACCAAATATCTTAGCTCTAGGCCTTGTGGTTTCGGAGAAGAAGATTTTTTAAATTTTCCTATATAAGTCTATATAAATCAAGTGACCCCCGGGGCGGGGCCAATTTTGACCCTAGGGCAATAATTTGTACAAACTTGGTAGAGGTCCACTAGACAATGCTACATACCAAATATCTTAGCTCTAGGCCTTGTGGTTTCGGAGAAGAAGATTTTTTAAATTTTCCTATATAAGTCTATATAAATCAAGTGACCCCTGGGGCGGGGCCAATTTTGACCCTAGGGCAATTATTTGAACAAACTTGGTAGAGGTCCACTAGATAATGCTACATACCAAATATCTTAGCTCTAGGCCTTGTGGTTTTGGAGAAGAAGATTTTTTAAATTTTCCTATATAAGTCTATATAAATCAAGTGACCCTCGGGGCGGGGCCAATTTTGACCCTAGGCCAATAATTTGAACAAACTTGGTAGAGGTCCACTAGACAATGCTACATACCAAATATCTTAGCTCTAGGCCTTGTGGTTTCGGAGAAGAAGATTTTTTAAATTTTCCTATATAAAATAGAATAAACCCCAGGGCAGGGCCAATTTTGACCCCGGGGCCATAATTTCAACAAACTTGGTAGAGGTCCACTAGACAATGCTACATACAAAATATCTAAGCTCTAGGCCTTACGGTTTCGGAGAAGAAGATTTTTTAAATTTTCCTATATAAGTCTATATAAATCAAGTGACCCCCGGGGCGGGGCCAATTTTGACCCTAGAGCAATAATTTGAACAAACTTGGTAGAGGTCCACTAGACTATGCTATACACCAAATATCAAAGCTCTAGGCATTGTAGTTTTTGACAAGAAGATTTTTTAAATTTCCTATATAAGTCTATGTAAAATCAAGTTACCCCCGGGGCGGAGCCAATTTTGACCCTAGGGGAATAATTTGAACAATCTTTGTAGAGTTCCATTAGACAATGCAACATACCAAATATCTCAGCTCTAGGCCCTGTGGTTTCAGACAAGAAGATTTTTTAAGTTTTTTCAATTTGTTGCCATAGCAACCAGAATTTTTAATGAAATTTAATTTTTTGAACAACTTTGAAAGGGGACCACCCAAGGATCATTCCAGCCAAGTTTGGTTGCAATTAGCATAGCGGTGTAGGAGGAGATGTTGTTTTAAGTAAACATGGACGCCACGTATTCGTAACGACGCACGATGGACGCAGGGGGATCACAAAAGCTCACCCTGAGCACATTCGTGCTCTGGTGAGCTAAAAATACTGCGATGCCATTGGTCAAAATATAAATCTGAACATTAAAATCTTTTGGGTCATGCAAATGTACAGCATGTAAAATATACTGGCAACATATCGTGCATGAATAAACTCTGAAGAAAATATAAGATTAAATTGGTTTTCATACAAAATGTGATACGCTCATGAAAATATGTCCATTCGAAAGACACTGAATTTTCATTCTTAATACTCCAGTGTACATGTATTCTATGTTTTGATCTTCACCAAAACCAATGCATAAGGTACAGAGATACAGAATTTACTATTTCCCTGACAGCAGATTTCAAGAATATTTGACACAAATATGTAGACATTTAACGAAGCACAGCTTTTTGTAAGGTTCCATCTTAGAAGATTTTCTGTCAATGACATATTAAGGTATATATACATGTAACACTAAATCTTTTTCTGCTTGCTGAAGTATCATTTATTCCATTACATCAACACTACAACAATAACAACCAGAAATGTGTCCAGAGGACACGAATGCCCCCGCTAAGAGCTAAGTAAAAAAGGGCCGTAACTCCTGTGAAAATGTATGAATTTTAACGGAAATCAAACTTGACCTTTATAACAGTATTTTATTATTATACACCTTCATGTAAAATACGAAACCAATTCATGACATATTTCTTGAGTAATCGTTCAGAAACCAAAATTTGGATGGAAGGACAGACAGGGGTAACACTATAAGCCCTTCCACCATTTAGAATGGCGGGGGCATAATATAACTGAATCCATTATTTCATCTTCTGTTTAAGTTTGAAGAAATCTTGTATTGACTTCTGATTGTTATCAACTTTAGATTTCAGCTTGGATTGTTTAGCAACCTGGAATTATAAATAGTTAAATACATTTATTTGTAGTTAGTTTCAACATTGTTGTAGTATTAGTTAACTCTTGAAGTGACTTTATATATGTATTGTAGAGTTGACTCTCTTAGATCTGATTGCATTCATATACAGAGTAATATATTCTTCATGTAAGTCTATAATAGTTAGTTGTATGCTTGCTGTAAAACTAGCTGGTCAATATTAAATAATATAAATAGTGTGAATCTTGGTTATTTCTAATTCCATAGAACTGGATAACGTAAAATATAACAATAACAAACACTATCAGTAATGTGTTTTGATGTATCAACAATCATACACATTGCACTAACATACTGTTCTAGGTGTTGAGCGAACATAAACAATTGTATGGGCTATGCAAACAACCTTACTGTAAGTCAAGCATTAACCGAGTAGTACAAGATCTGTTTTTAAAACATAATTCCCCCCCTGACCTTTGACCTGAAAATGCACAGGTCCTGTATAGGTTTTCATGAGGAACCAACCAATGATTATAGGTGGAAGCGAGGCAAGGTTGAAGTTCGGTGCAAACAATTAAACAGACCAAAACAATGTCAAGATAAAAAGTTCTAGAAAACTACATTTGGTGACAGAGATAAACACCATCAAGGTAGAATACTCTGAAATATTGATCCTAACTGCAACAAGTAACATACAGATATTTACATACCTTTTTATCTCCATTTAAACATGAGTCGTATAACTTGAACACCTAGAAAAATATGTGAATTGTAAGACACAATGCATAAGTACCGGTAAGTACTATCATTTCTATTTTATGAATTTGGCCAAAATGATTAACCAGAATTGTATCATGGTATGTTTTAACTATTGCTTGTCATTGGTCTAACTGTTATCTTGTACACCAAGTCAACTACTAACATTGACAAAATCAGTGAGTTGACTACCAACATCATGGAGGACAAGTTGGCAGTCATTCATCATCTCACAGTAAAATTATATGAATGCAAACATTGAACCACCACATACTATTTACCACCACATACACCACCACATACTATTTACCATCACATACTATTTACCACCACATACTATTTACCACCACCATCTATTAAATCAAGAAGAGAACATCACTACATGTATCAATGACCATGATGCTATATAATCCACGGAGCTAACATTTCTACCAAGACTGATGATCTGTACATATGATATTTATTGAATTCATTTAATAAAATTATTTTTAACAAAGGTCAGAAATTACAACAGAATAAAAATGATTCATTTTTAAATGAGTCTATTTTATGTAACATAATTATACCTTTTTCATGGCAGTTGAGACAGCAGATTCAAAGAACTGTTGCTTAGTAACCCATTTAAACTTAGACTGATCTTCTAACTCAACATTAGACTGGTCTATGGTGATATACTCTACACGGTACGTCTGATGTATGTGTGAGAATATGTGAACAACCTGAAAGGCGTAACACAAAAATTAAGAATCATTTAACATCATCACATTCCCATTTTTATCTTTATAACAAAGAGTTGAACATGTCTATTTCACAACGATGGACAAGTATCTGATTGTTTCTTAGTTAACTCACAAGGATTTCCGCAAAACAAGGGAATATAATCTAACCCATTTGAACCATCAAATATCAGGAGAGGAGTCAGGCAAACTATGATACTGAGAATGCCTTCACAACAAGATCTTGGACATCCTTGCCTTGGAATCAGAATCCTATTAGTTTTGCACGATTGAGATTAGAAAATTCTTCAATGAGGGTACAAACCTAGAGAAACATTATATACTAACATATGTATAGTGATTGACAGCAGGTATCAGATAACTTACTACTAATTTTCCCACAAAAATAGAATATTTTCCCTGTCAAGCCTTGTGAAGCTTCCTCCTATCAAGTGCCAAGACAACCCAGTTAAAACTGTGAACATTTACTGTAAACACCACTCACCTCACCACAAACACCTCCACACCTGGGTGTGGACATCCTGACACCATAGTTATGTAACACCATATTAATCTCAGGATCTTTTGAACTTTCTTTCTGAAATATTTCACTTGGAAATTCCCATAGACCAGCTAACAAACCTATAATACAAACATGCTATAAATGAGATAAGGCCAATAAATGAATGAGGTCATACAGTATTCATAAGTGTAAAAAATTTTCTTCTTCCACAACAACAGCCAGAGTTATTTAGCGACTCTTCCAGGTGTAACAGTGAAGGAAGACCTCAAGGTTATAAAACTTTATATCAGTCTCTAAGCTCAATTATCTTATCTTGTCTTTTTATGTTTCTAAGTTAACTATGATCAGACAATACTGATATTATTCACACATGAATCTTACAGCATAATCGATCAGAATGTAATTTATTCAACATTAATCAGTACCCTCATTGTATCATAATATTTTGAGAATGGAATTCAGATTTGAGCTCAGAGACCTTTAAGAAGTTTTATTACTTGGAGCCTGGGTAGACACATCAACCCTCTGTTAGCTAGCTGGTTAGCTTCCCCACTTGTGAAACTTCAAGGTTGGCAACTACTAGTTAGAAAAAATAACCACTACTACGGAAAACATACACTGTCCCATCAGTAATACCAAACTCAACATCTTTAAACCACTTAGATGAGCATTGTAAGCCTTACTGAGATCTCTCTTTTTATAAAGCTAATACCTGATCAAACATCCTTGATTCAGTAAGATGATCATAGGAAATCATGTTGAGGCCTCTGTTGATATTTACCTTGGATTTCAATGAAAACAACCTCTACCATATTATAATGACAAAGTACATTCAGCAGCAGCAGGTGTAAGTTTCCTCTTCAGATTAAATGCTATACACTTAGTTTGAATTTAATAATACAGTGCAACCTCTCCAAAGCAACACCCTTTTGGAGTAGCTAATTTATGTTGTTGTTGAGAGGTTAAATTAATACAGTAGTAAAATCGTGAAGTGGGAAAAATCATTCTGGGAAGGTCGCTCTGGAGAGGTTGTGCTGTAAATACAAAGCTTGCAATAACCAACCTTTCTCAGGTCTTTGTGTGATCAGGAACTCATCCTCTCCACCAGTTTTCTTACATAAAACACAAACAAGAGTTGTCTCTTCTCTAGCAGCTTTCTTCTTCCCTTTACGAGGATAATTCATCACACCTTGACTGTAAAACATCAAGCACCAGGTGTTTCTACGAGTCACAGATTTTACAAATGTACATGGAGGAGAATGACAAGAAAAAAATCTAAAAAGGCCAGGGGTCAAGGGGAAGTTATAGGCCCATTTCATATCTCGAAATGATTCGGGAGGCTCTGAAAAATGCAGATTAGTGGAAAATTGTCATCCCTGTATGTATCAATGTATAACAACTTCAGGCCTAGATTTTTGTTTATTTGTCAGATATTGAACCTTTGCAATTAAAATCACGACACAATATACACATATACTAGAAGTCAATGATTCAAATCTCAGCCAGAAGTAAGACACTTTCTACATGCATCTTGTATTATACATCAGTAATTCTACAGTGATTAAAATATTTTTGACTTTAATTCTGTGTTGAATATATCATTTTAAAATTACATTAATCTCCATGAGGTATCCAGTTAAGGGAGGGTAAACAAAGACAACAAAATAATCTGTACATTAACATGAATCACCATAAATTTAAACTTTCCATACATTAACAGGAATCAACATTGGAGTAGAGCAAAAATTAAGATAGAATTTGCAGAAATGGAAATTTATGATGAATTAGAAATGCATCTGGAGGACATTAATGCCCCTGCTGAGAGCTAAGTCAAAAAGGGGCCATAACTCCTGTGAAACTGTTTGGGGGCATAAAAATTATCTTAAGATATCTGCTCCTACCTACCTACTGTCATATATCTCAGTGTCTGGTAAACATAATGAACAATTATCTGTCACTGAAAATATACAAGAACTTTGTTAATATCTTTTATGCCATTTTAACCATAGGCACTCAGTTCCGTGATTTTTATTCCAGTATAGACATTAATTATTTTCTAATTAAACTAATCAAACAAGGCAAATCTGTAAAAAAATAATCTTCATTTTTTTCTGCTACTGTGCGTATAAGAAAAACATAATGGTAAGCCACTTGCCATCTTTTCAATCGACGGAAGTGGCGACATCCGGGATAGACTGGTTGCAAATCAGCAAGGGTCCCAGCTCTCCTTCTAAAATGCGCGTGCTTTTCGTGAACCTTGCTCTCGCTGTAAAGCGCCAAGTTTACCAGTTTTTGACAGCATTTAGTTAAATGTCTTATCTTCATAATCAGAATTACACAGAAACTAGATTTTTAGTCATAACACAAGCTGTGAAGTATGAGGGCAGTAACACAGATATTTACACATACAACAAATTAACTTACAACATTCTATGTCAACTATGTCATCATTCTTGTCCTTCTTGCACTGTGTTAACTTTTCAGAAGATTTCATTTTTTCTTGTTGAACCTATAAATCAAAGTTAACAATAAGTGAGCCAGTTTTATCATGGAAAAAACTTGTACATTAAGATCAAGTATTATGAGTTAATATAATGTTTAAATTTAATCAAATGCACTGTTTTATTACTGAAATATGTCTGAATCCAAAATGTTGTCTGCCCAAATGAAAGATTTTCATTCCAGAGATTTACAGACGTAACTTTTGTATTAATACATCTGGATGGTAAAACAGCTCAAACAAAAGACAGCATCCTTAGTTATTTACCACAAGACCCAACTACAAGTAAGTTAGTTTGTGTCATTGAAAGGAAATAAAACCTAAGGTCTCAGAATCCAGGCTTAATCCAATGACAAATATGGTGTATGGTTCAGTTAAAAGCAGACTCTATGGAACTGCATGGATGTAACAAACAAGAAGGCTTACTATCTTTACGCTGTAAGAGCATCTCTTAGCTTGCTATTCTGATTGTTAAAGTTTCAATAATGAAACAAAACAATCCACAGACCTGCCCCAAAAAATCAAGATAATAATAATTGTCTACAGAAAGGTATTTAATTAATAACAAACTATGACTTCAAAAAAGAAACTAGAAACTTACTCTAGAGTATGATTTACATGCAGTTTTCAGTGGGCACTGGTTGCAGTCAGGTGATTTTGGAGTACATATTGTAGCACCTAACTCCATCATACCTTGATTAAAATCTCCAGGTTTATCAGGATCTACAAGGGCATTAGCTAACAACCTGCATCATGAAAACAATGTTGTTATACAATCAACTCCCTTACCTAGTATTTCTTTCAGGAATGCCACCGAAGTAATTTGAAGCAACATTGTATGTATCCAATATTGAATTTATCATAATCTTAGAGATAAAACAAACACAGTGTAATCAAATCAACAATGTTTCACTATTGTGTAGTGTGTTACCACAGGTAAAACAGAAAAGATAAGCACAGTCATTATTATACAGAAACCAGACAGTATTGTGAATTCAATGATGTCCATGTTAATATACATGTACGACAAAGTAACAGTCAACCTGTTTTCAGTTATGTGAACATGATTCCATCCACCACTAACTTTGTTCTATTTAACATGGTGTCACATACGACTTATTTACTTCGTAGGATTTAATACCATTTTCAACATTATTTAAGTTATATCGTGGTGGGCAGTTATCTTAACCAGCTTCCCTGGACTTCATTTAGGCCTTAACGTGAGTACTGACCTTATTCTATCCGCAAGCTACTGTCAAGCTACCCCACATACTTCAGTGGAGGACATTTTAACATAGAATTTAATACCTTAAGTCAAAGTCAAGGTCAGTGTGAGCAACGTCCGGTGTTCAAACTCACAACCTCTAGATCAGTAGATCAACGCTCTAACCACTGAGCTAGCCAAACGGGCTGTCACATATGAGAATAGTTTCACATAAAATACATAGATGATAGAGTGAGGAATATTTATACTGGTATTATTTTAACTGAATTTTTACCACAAAGTTTCTGTTACTACTTGACTGTTACTGTCAGCTCCTATCATCCTCAGCCTACACAATACTCTGATTACATTCCCATCAACTAGACCAGTATGCTACAATACATATCATGTTCTTATTAAACAATACGGTCACAGTCTAAATATGGTCACAGACTAAAGGTTGATTATTTTCTTGGAATTTGTATTAGACTATATTACTTCACAATAAGGAAGAGGTTCACAGTAACCAAAGAAAATTTAATATACTTCTTCTAAAATTTGCTTGAATTCCAAAACAAGATACTTGAAGATTGGGATGAAGGAAGCAAAATAAATAGAAACAAAATCAGTCACTTTTCATCGATAACGTCCTTTTTTCTTACATAATGCTTAAATGTTGGTCAATAGCTATTTATAGCTAATGTTTAAAATGTTCACACTACTAGCATTGTCATTTATATAGAAAACTAACCTGATTATAGGCTATAGAAGAGATAGCCCCAGCTGTATATTTACCAACACCTGGAAGTTCCTTCAATAAACTATCAGCATCTTTTGGCATTTCACCATCTAATTCATCCACAACCTGTATGTGAAAATATCAAAATTAACAGGCTCCGGGAGAATTATTTAAATAAATAAACAGAACACAAATATAAAAGGGGTAAAGCAACAAATAGCATATTACTGACATTGTCAGCAATCTTATCAGCTAAAGGGTACCCCCCACCCACACACACCAATTTTCTTACCTGATTTACATGATTTGAAAAAAATGATCTTTCTGGACATTAAAAAACTTGAATTTCAGGCAAAAAATTGAAAACATTTACCCGTATATACATATGATACAACAGAAAAACGAATCAATAAAACGCGTTCAAATTATACATATATTGATCAATTTGATGAAACAGATCTAAGAAAGAAACTTAAAAAAGAAATCAGACATGTACCTTATTTGCTCCCTCAAACAATCGCCTTCCTCGAGAATAATACCCAAGTCCAGACCACATTTCATTTACTTCCTATAAAATGAAAAATTCTACATGATAATTTTGACAAAATAATGTTGATTTTCCTCAATTTTAGGAAAAGTTGCCAACTCCTTCTGGAAAGGTAAGTTAGTACTGGTTGGAATACCGTCCAGGAAACCAGCTGCCGTATATATCTTTGAAAACCGTCATTAAACCCACTGAAATCTACATGATGAAATTTATCATTAAAGAATTACATTTTATAAATCAAAAATACACAAATGAGACTTTTTCCTCACAGCAATAACACTAAATCTTCGAAATATAAAATTAATATGATGTTTAATTCCACACTCAATTAGATCATCATGCATTATATAAAAGTACCAGTGTAAATAGTGAGCAAAAAAACAATTCTACCACAAACTTTATCAATAAACACTGTGTAATATCTATACAAGATCTCACCTCTAAGGACGCTTTAGCTAAATCATGCAATGTTGGCCACTTCTGAAACATAGTAATCAGACAATGATACACTGACCAGGCTCCTTATATCTACATATAAATATTCTGATAAAAGTATCTGCTCTAGTGATTTAGACATCAGAAGTCCAGACTTAATATATCCTCAAAGGTTTATCCGTTAACTAAGCTTTATAGTTAAATTCCCATAAACTTATAAATTTATCGGTCGTAATAGTCTCTGTCTGTCTGTAACAGAGGAATCCGGTGTGTTTTCCTCATGTGCATACTTTATAACAAGAGAATATGTTTCCGAAACCACTATCGTATTTTTTTCATTATCATTGAAAAAATACTATTTATGGAACAGCTATGTTTTCCCGCAGTAATATTTTGCACACGGCATAAAGTGGTTCACGCACTATGTATATTTCAAGGTTACCATAGCAAAATTCACAATGAAATGAGTGTTTTTAGAAGAAAAAAGGCTCGTTTCGTCGGTAAATACTAATAATTATCTTGGAATAATATCAGCAATGGTTCCTTTTATGCATATATTTTTTATAGCAAAAGGTTATGGGACTTTAAAATTCTTCAAACAATCAGATAATATTATTATATATTAATAGTACAGTTAAACCTGTGTTAGCAGCCACCTCCAAAATAAAGGCCACCCTGCGAATGAGGGCAATCTTTTTAAAATTGTCATTCAATATTTAGAACATCATGCCCTCTCAATTTAAGGTCACCTGTCAATAAAGGCCACATTTTGACTTTCCCAAGGGTGGCCTTTGCTTGCAGATTTGACAGTTCATTTTTAATAGATCAACAGTTTGTTCAAGACTCATAAAGCAGTACTAACCTTCATCCATTTATTGTAGTAATCTATCACTGTAGCAACCTGGGTTTGTTGTAACATGACCTCTGATACCCACACTGTAACATATATCATACAAAATATTTATTCACAGTGAGTCTGTGCAGGACCAAAGACCAGGTGAGGCTTAATTTAGTTTCAGAGAATCTATATATAACAAGATGTACTTTACAAAGGTGTGAACGCTAATTAAAGGCCCCATAAAGTTTTCCTCCATCATAGCAACTCTGTCAATTTGCAAATCTTACAACTCAATTTTAAAAGAATCAAAATCCAAAATTTTGTCCCCCCATGAAATAGCATAAAAAGCTAGTTTTAATATCAGTTGAGGTGTTATAACATTACCTGAGTAAGCTCTTATGTTGGTATCTGGATGGTGAGCAAGCTTTCTCCATGGAAGATCACGTTTATTACCATCATACCATTCAATCAAGTCCAGTCTCACCTGATCAATTTCTTTCTTAGAAAAATTATGGAATGGTGACATTGATAAACCATCATTTTCTGTAATACAATATTTGTGATCACTTTGAAAGTCCACATTATTGATCATTGATGAAAAGAAATTTGTCTTCAAGTAATAATGTAAGTGCCTATACTTAGTATCTTGCTGAAAACAAACCTAATGAAAAAATATATGTTTTAAGTGTGTGACTTTTACACATACATTAGTGACATGTATATAGTGTTATCAATATGTTTAGTACCCCCCCCCCCCCCGGACATACATTCCTCTCTTTAAAGGACCCAACACCTTCCCCTAAAAAAAGAAAAAGGGCTGCCTTAATGTTGATAAGATTCATTTTTGTTTTCTTGAAAGTTTCGTGATAATTAATTGCGATAAAAATGTAGAAGTATGGTATAATCATTTGTATCCGAATATGCGTGACCAAACGAACACTTAGACATAAATATCATGTGTCAGACAGTGGGCGAAAAAATGTGCCAGGTCGTGAAAGAAATACCTTTAGCTGACGATTTCGTATTTTTTCTTTTCACCATGTTGATCAACCGCTCTGATGGTCTACGTAGTAATATTAATAAACGAATTTTTATGTTGCGTAACTAGGACAGTTAAATCTGGCGGGAAATGGGTCTGGTAAAATAATTTCCAAATGATCAGTTAGTCGCGCTCTCCATTGCTATCGACTCACTGCATTTAAAGCTTAGTAGTAATTAAGTGGGAACGGAAACTTTAAACGAACACCTGTGTTTATGTTTTCTTTTCTTTGAAAGTGGAGACAAGAGCAAGTTTTTCACATTAAAATTTATCATCAGTAGAAGTGTAGAAGAAATAAAAAGTTGAATGTAAGATCTACCTAGAAATTCCATAATTATATAACATGTTATCTATGTCTCTGATGACATTGAGCATTTTTTCAGGGACACCATTATTCATAGTGTGATTACTCCAAAACAATTATATCAACTTACTGGATTTAGATATACTTGTAGATGTAATCCGAGGTGAATTTAGCAAATGCAATTTACAGACAGTGATTTTGATGAGGATTACAAATTTAGTTCTAATTTTAACCATCATGCTCAAGCAAATCTAGGGGATAAGCCTCATATGAACACTTTATATGTTTGTTAAGTGTTGACAAGCTTGTGACAAATAGGAAATAAAAAACAACTTCCATAAGTTATTCATTATTGTATTGCAGAAATCTAAGATCCTTGCTGTTTTTAAAATCTGATTACTTTTAAAACCTAAACAGTCATCTGTGCTTATTATTGATCAGTGTACCTTCACTAATGGCCGCAGCTCAATGAATGGGAATCATTGGCTCACATAATGATGGTACGTCTTTTAGAGCGTCTGTTAATTATGAGATGCCGGTCTGCAACACCATCAGCAGTTTGGTGAAGAAACTAAAGATTGCCTATGTTCGACATACACAGGAATTACAAATCCATTGGAAAGGATGTTTATGTTTCAGTAGAAGTATCTTGTGGAGGACTGGAGGCCTCATCATTGATCTTAGGTCATTACCCATGCAATATGTATAACATATCTGGGAAAGAAATAAAGGATTTGTTCAGTTCTGGTTATCAAGTTAGACAACCATTTAGCCCTATTTCACACACCATCATAGAGCAACATGACTGACTTGGTGTCACACATGACGTCACCACTTAACCTCTTGTCAAAACGTTCATTGGTAAGTTGAGTGAAGATTTTTTTGTTGTCTCTGAATGATCACTGAAGGCAAATCTTGTGACCTTCTTCTGTTCAAAAGCACTATAATGAGACTGTTGTTTTAATAGTGGTCATAGATAGTGTGGAAGTACATGTAGTATGTAGTACTGTACACTCGAACTTGTCCCTGCCAGGCAAACATTAAATAGACACCGGTAAATCATGTAAGTGTAAGACAGTTGTTGCACCACATTTTAATAACCAATGCATTTATTGTTTCATAACTAAATGTGTTCGATGATCTGTGTTAAAATGTCATCTTCTTAAAATTCAAACATTCCTACAACATACAATAACTTAATGATTTTAGACTGATTGTAACCATATTGAACACGAATAAAGCAAATTAAAAAACAAAGAAAGAAAATCACTTGAACACATTTATTTAGCCACATAATTTACTGAACAAATCTAAACAGATCAGATAACATATCAATCAATGATTTGATAATTGCTCAATTAAAGTATAAAACATCAACCATTATTGTCAATATTTACAGACTGAAATTTAAATAAAAATCATTTTTTTCAATTATTTGTAAACTTTAAAATGTAGAATCCTGATAGGACAGCTCGTTTTCATATTGAACAACAAAGTAATAATAGAAAGATTGTTATCATTTCAACAAATTATATGCCAGTCATGATTATCCCATGAAGACAGTATGGACAAAAAATGAATTATGAAAATAATGACTGTGTATGATTGGTTTATAAATCAGAAGTATTCACATCTTGAATTACAGGTCAGAGCAATGACACATAAAAAATGTAGTCTCAAAATATCTATGATTTATGCACAGTACAAAACATGAACTTAACAAATAGACTGCCAAATATCATGAATGCAATGAAGGTCCAGATACAACCGTATAATCATGATAAAAGAATGTAGTCCTGTATATACAATTAGCATTCTTTCTGAAATCTGGACGAACAGACAGGAAGTTGAGGAACATGTCGTACATATTTTGAATGTAAGTAGATAGTTTTTGTATATCACTGTAATGTCCTCGCAGTGTCATGTATGAAGTTTCTATCAATCTCAATGTATATGATTATGATGCTGGCTTTTCTTCTGGCTTTGTTGTTTCTTTGTTTTCTTCAGCTGTGCTTTCTGATTTTGTTGCATCTGTTGATAAAAATATATGATACGTTAATAATTATGAATACAAATACACATTTATACAGTAGAAAACAAAAGTGTAATAAATGATTTTACAATCATCTTATCAGATCTCTCATGAGAATATATCAACCTGTCATTTCTAGTCTTCAATGATCGATTTGAATGATGTAAACAAGTTAATAAAATTCAGTTATTACTAATTCACATGTTGGGTGACATTATCTGATAGAAAGGTGAACTTAATTAGCCCTAATTTATATAATCAGGATATTCTATTGATTCACATGCACATATTACTGGTTACTTACCTTTTTTCTCAGTTTGTTCAGTATTCATTGGCTTTTCTTTATCTTCTCTGAAAATATACACGCATGAATATATATAATAATCAAATAGTGTCAGCTATAAAATAATAAACCATTCAATTTAAGGGCTTTGTATTCATAGAACTAATTAAACAATTAGGTATAACTTATATTTCAATTTAAATGATGACTACATGGGGTCTCTAACATAATGTATGTGTCTGTGAAATGGTGAACTAATGGTAGGACATCACTACTGAATGAAATCAACAAACTCTACATCCAATGTATGATGCTCCGTGCTTTTAGGGGGACAACCTAGTTCTAGAGAGTTTCCTTCATAAAGTATATGATCGGGAAACCTGTCACAAAAAACTAATTCAAAGACTGCGAGTGATGCCAACACTCATCATTCAATTCACGGCCTCAGTGAGATCTATCCACCTATGAAAGTCTCATGTTGCTACACCTTATAGTTTCTAAGTTATGAGCTACATTCAAGTTTTTGCATGACGCAGACGAAGATGCAGACACCACAGTGATCAGAATAGCTATACTTTTTCTTCAACAACAGACAAGCTAAAAACTACTCCAAAGAAATACTTCACTCACTGTGGTTGATCTTTTTCTTTTGCATTTTCATTCGAGTCTCCTCCTTCTTTCTTTACTTCTTTTTTCTCTCCATCCTTGCTTTCAGCTAAAATTTATAAAAAAAATTGCCATTAGATTTTATACTACCAGAGCTTCATAAATCCAGTTAACCGAACACTAACCCCAATTTACCCCTGGAGCAAGTTCTTGATTTCAAAGTTTGTGGTTCATGATAGAACTAGACAGATATCAGTAAAATATTTACAATAGATGATCAATATGTAAATATTTTGTATGTATGGATGTGAAGGCATTGTTAACTTGACACACAAATATCACAGTGTTCAACATATCTTGCATTGAAATTTTCTAGGATTTTATAAGTATTCTATTTTGCAAGCTTTTTTTAAATACAAATAATACACCATCTTTAATCTGTAAGTTGCGAAACTAGCTTCAAGATTCAAATAGTTTTAGGACCAGACCAGTTGTTGAATATACAAGCTTGACATGATATTGAATGAGTATTTTGTTTGCCTAAAGAACACATTAAATTCCATGCTGCCTAAGATGATGGTAAAATATTTGCTCTAATTAAGAAAAAATTAAATTATAAGCAAGTGACATCAATCTAATAGATAATTCGTCAATGGTGTGCTGATACATTTAAAACCAAATTGAATTTATTTTGTCATCAAGCTCCCAAGTATATTACCTTTAAGACTTTCTGCCTTCTTTTCTTCGTCAGTTTTGGGTCGTTTAGGTTTGGGTTTATGTGAGTGTCTGTCCCTACGACCACCTGATTCATTTGGTCCTGACATTTCATCCTCGGAGTCGGAGAATTCTTCCTCACAATGTATACGCTTATCACTAGCACGAACTATGATAGAAACATAAAAAGCAGAATTTACAAGCAGTACTGACTTACACAAAAAGGTAAAACAGATGTACAAATGTACAATAGTAAATAAGAAGATTCTGTTTTCTACACATTTGGTGTTTGTTCATAGTACAGGGATAAGAACAATGAAGCCAAACCTTATGAAGAAGCACAATAATTAAATCAGAAATACCTTGTGCTGTGTTTTATTTGTCTGTCAGTCTTTGATTAGGTTTCATATCTAGGTGTCAAACTTCTCAAACTAATAAGATGCAAACATTACTACAGAACATAATCTATATACAGTACAACCTCTCCAAAGCAACACCCTTTGGGAGTAGCAAAATTATGTTGTTGTTGAGAAGTTGTTACTCTAGAGGGCTGCTCTGGCGAGGTTTTACTGTACACTTAAATGTTGATTTTAAACTTACTAGAGATTCTGCTATCAGGATTTTCCTTGTCTTCGTTGTCACTCTCATCATTAAGTGCATCCTCTGGTATGGCTGTAAAATACATACATAGACAACTAACAAGTTGAACAGTCAAGGAAACATACAAATTTATATAAAATTCAAATACTCAGGAGCAGATTTTTTGTGATAAGTTTTTCCAAAAAATTTGTATCTCGTTCAAATTCCAAAAGGATTGCACAGGCTGTCTGTTTATGCTCAGTCAGATCTACGACTTGGATAAAAAGGGAGATAACTGATGTACTAATCACACACTACAACAAGAACAACCCTTAGTTTGTCACATTTTGCTGATTTCACACAATTTCTATCACATGATATTGGACGGATGCCCTCCAGCAATCAAACATTTTTTTCTAAAACCATCTTATCAATGTTTTCTGAAAGAACACTTAAACTATCTTAAATGCTGGTGAAATACTTCAATGATGACAGTCACTTACCCTGCATCTGTACACCTGGTGCATGAGGCAGCATTCGTAAGTTTTCAAATAATCTGGTTCTGCAAGTTTTTATAAAATAATATTACAATACTGAATAGTACTTAATTTTTAAATATTTTCAAAACATGAAAAAGAAGGAACACTCTTAATATACTTGTGGAATCTGATTGATATCAGTGAATATTTTGATTGATAGTTATGTGATACTAAAGCAAGAAATTAGTTTAAAAGCTTACATTCTTCTGTACATATCAAATCATATATTACAAGTACAAAGATGTTTATGTATGCACCTGAATGTAAAACATTGGTTACTTTTAGTCATTAAGTGAAAGTTGAGGTTAGATTGACAAAATACTAACAGGAAACAAGATGGCTGCCCTCATTGTACCAAATGCTTGATGATCTCGACCATTCCAACGAGTAAACAGACTGACTGAGGATCTTGATGACACTTTAACCAATTATCAGGCACTCAGTTAAAATTTAACTAAAAATTATTTCTGGTTAAAAATAACGTAAGTTTACACAATCATTTACCAACCATTAACTCAAAATATAACCTTAACCCAACTTTAACCCAATGAACAAATCTAACCACACAATGGTCAAATCTAACCAATGTTTTTACAATTGGGTGCTGGTGTTTTATACTAAGAACACTTACTTGATTTTCTCCAAATATTCTCCAGTATTTTGATTGGCCATATTTGATGGACTGATGTTTAGTTTAAAATCAGGTCCATAGTACTCAAAATAGTCATTGTAAGGTAATTCTGAAATAATGATAACATTTCAGAAACTTGTTTAAATGCTGAAAGAAAATAGGCGCATATATACAAAACCTAGTATTTCCTATAATTAATTTGATCAGAAGTCTCTCTAGCCTTCATTCATACAAACAATGGTGTACAAAAAGCTAAAAGCTCACAATGAAAGTTAGAGCAACCAAGCAACAACCAGAAACTCTTTACCTAGTACACAAAAACACATAGAATCACAAAATCTAAACCACTATAAATCTAAACAAGACATTGTAACATATAATGTTTTATTTATAAACCACATTATCAAACAGTCTATCACCATTGCTAGCACATGTACAAAACAAGGCCTTTCAGAAATACTGTTTCATAAAGCATAATTAAGCAGATTAAGTTTATCATATCTTACCATTGGCAACGTCAACATTTAGAGCAATGGATGTTTCATGTGTCCAACATCTGGCAACATTTCTAATGGTATAACCTCCACCTCCCAGTAACATTAATGGAAGATTCCATTTCTTCATAAATTCAACAGCTTTACCATGACCTGAAATAACCAGTGACCAATACAAAACATTATGATAAGTTTAGAACAGTAATGTAACTAGAGTGCCAAGAGTGGTGCCAATGCTCATCGGTTCACGCCTCAGTGAGATCTATCCACCAATGAAGTTTCATGTTACCACCTATTTCAGTTTCTGAGTTATGAGCGACATTAAAGTTTTTGCATGCCACAGTAATCACAATAGCTCTCCTTTTTCTTTGAAAACAGAGGAGCTAAAAATGTAGTTGTGATATGGAAAGTTGATAGACTGAAGAACATTTTAGAAACTGAAAATTTATTCATTTATACAATTATTACAGATATTTGCTCTGTCAAAAAGATTGACTTACCTTTCAAAGTGAGATTAAAACATCCAAGTCTGTCTCCTGAGAGAGAATCTGCTCCACACTGTAACACTATAACACTAGGTTGATACATCTCCATTACTTTGGTCATAACCTAGATAGAAGCCATTAATCATTATCTAACTAATAATAATAAGGGATTGTAACAGAATTCTTCCTTATTTATACAACTAGTAACACATAAAACACACTCGGTATTCTATGATTTTTAATCAGCTTTTGATTTAACCAGATGATACCACAAGTATTCAGCCAAGGTTTTGATTAATTACAATGAAAAGATGTATAATCTGTATGTCATTGAATAAAATCTAAATTTAACACTACTAAAATATTTCCGTATAAAGAGAAATTAGACACTCACTGGTTTGAAGATAGTTTCATATGCATCATCATCAATACCATCTCTGAGGGGAAAGTTTACAGCATAATATTTTCCTTTACCAGCTCCAATATCCTGCAACAAAACAAAATACCGTTCTTTTCATTATTCAGTTATACAAGAGCATCATGAGTGGTGCAAATGTTCATGCGATCACTGCCTCAGTGAGATCTATCCACCAATGAAGACGCTGCAGTGATCACAATAGCTTGATTTTACTTGGAAAACAGACAAGCTAACAAAGAAGATAAAGGTACATAGACATCTCAAATCAGTTCCTTACAAGAAACAGAATTTTTGTCAAAGACAATGACTTCCATTGATTGGACAGTTCAAGAAATACAGAAAAGTTACATTTACTTCAAACAGAACAAAGAGAAGTAAATTTTGTACTGAACATACCCTGAGGTCACCAGTACCAGGAAAGTATTCTCCATATTTATGGAAGGAGACAGTCATCACACGATCTGTCGTGTAGAAGGCTTCCTCTACACCGTCACCATGATGTATGTCAATATCGATGTATAACACTCTCTGATGATATCTAAAACAAGGGAAAACATGCATAAAACAAGATGCCTTAATTAATGTCCATGTAATGATTTATATGAATATCAGTTTTAATTCAAAGTAAGTGTAAGCAGCTATAAACTAACAGACGTCACAGCAACAAACAGTAATTGAGAAAAAACATAGTAAATTTAACAATTTTTTATGCAAACTTTTCAAGTAATCTTAATTGTTTAAATTACAAAAAACTGTAAATCTTCTGACACTATTAAAACATGTAAAGAACTGAAAGAAATGATTATCATACTTGAGTAATTCTAGGATGGCTAATACAATGTCATTAACATAACAGAAACCAGAGGCTTCAGATTTCTTAGCATGATGAAGACCACCAGCCCAGTTGATAGCAATATCTGCAGCTTGTTTGTTCAGTTTTACTGCTCCAGCTGTAAATATACAATAACCATGTTGACTCTGTCACTATAGTGATGTAATGTCAGTAGACATAACAGCATTGTTAAATGATTCTCAGACCTCAGCTGACTCCAATTGACCAAACAATACACAGTAAGTGTTTGCTAAAACACATAGATCAGTTTGCCGTTGTATAAACTATAGAATACCTGTGGTCTAAGTCAGATATATCTTTGTAACCGTTGTTTATGAAATTTAGAGGTGAGCGCAACGAGCCGCGAAACTTCATGGACAACAGTTACAAGTAATCTATCCTATACAAAGTCATTGGATAAAATTGTGAACTTCTCAAAACCACAATTACAAAAACAATGGTGCGAAATAGGTAGCATTATTTTGACTAACCAATATTTACCACATTAACCAACTAATAAAAACTATATAGATCTCATGAAATACATAACTAGATATGTCATAAATTTTAACATACAGCCTTAATGATCTAAAAAGAAAGCAAACCTAAACTGTGGTATACTGACCTACAGATCCACCTGTGGAAAGTTGACAGAATTCATACATGCCATCAAATACAGGACAATCTTCTCCTACATTAACTGAAAACAAACATCAAGATAAATAATCATTGCATTTACATATCTCATCATTCAAAGGTATAGTCATGCACAAATGTTACATTATAAGGGTCTTTTTGTGAAGGCTGATTCAAACAGGGGCCAACATGTGTCCCTATTCTCTCATCTGACTCTGAGATGTACGTCATTATCATCAATAATTGTAAAAAAGGTTTCACAGAAAAGTTGACAGTACTTAGATTAAACTTACATCTCTGCATCTGTTTGTTATATTCCGACATGTTATCTGGACGAATACTCCGTAAAAACTTTATATAATCATCACTATGAAACTTAGTCATTTCTTCCTGAGTAGCTTTGTGTGGACGCTGAAAATAGTAGAAGACATGTTCATTGATTTAACTATATGAGATAACTATGTACTAAATTAAAATGAAAGATATTGTTTGAAATTTTTAACTTACATTTGAAGGTGACATTCCAATAATATAATAATCATTAGATAACAGGCACATATTTTGGACATGAGGACAAATTATGGTGTCATTTCAAAATGCAAGATAATTAGTCCAACATGGATTCAGTTTTTTTTGCATATTGACAATACTGATATACCAGGAAATCAGTATTTATCAAATATTAATACTTGCTGCTTCCAAAATAAGAACGCCAACAATGCCTCTTGTATATTATATACAGTATGCAAATATAACTTCAAAGAAGATGTTAAATTTACTCTTGATGAAATAAACTGAATTTATAAACAGGAAATACTGGCAAATATTGTAATTCTAATTCAAAATATATATTACATAAGAAAAGTTAAAGTATTTACTAAATTCAAAATAATTATCCTACAAAATTAAGTTGTCTGTATCCAACAGTGAGTAAAATGGGTTATTTAACAGATTGAATTATTAACATATGCAATGTTAAAAACATACATAAATTTCCATTTTTCTGTAGAGTCCATAGTTAAGAATCAGATTGTGAGTCATACGAATACGATGTGGCTTCATGGGATGTCCCTGCCCATAGTAGTAGTTTCCTATGTCACCTATATAAAACAAAGACAATCAGAAAAAAATAGTGTCACAGTTTTACAGCATACCCATGTAACTGTACATGAATGTCAAGTCAACATGTATTTCTCATTCACAGTTGTTACAAGTTGGGCATGATTCAAAATAGGGGTCAGAGTAGGGGTCAGGTTAGAGTGTGACCCTCTTCCAAGTCAAAATATTTAAAACAAATCCACCATAGTCCATAACAGATGGATTTTCTCCCAGTCAAATATGCAAGGAAACAATTCTAACAGCAAATATAACAAAATTAAAATACATTTTCAGCAGTCTCATGCTAACCCATGGTTTGGACCAGCAGGGTGTTCAATTTCCAAAATGGTGTATTCAGGCTAGTAGTAAAACGTCATTTTTTTAATAGCCCACATATGTTTGGGCTAGCGCTTAAAACACTTTGATAGTATTTTTTATAACTAATATCAAGGACTTATATACATACATGTATGTATATAAGTCCTTGTTAATAATCAGACATGAACAATTATTGAACTAAATGTATCACTAATTAATTAATTTAATTATATAAAAAAAAATAACAATGCAAAAAAGCAATAATTCATGCAAAATGTAAATTGATATGACCAAATCGTCAGGTATCTAAATTATGAAGGGACAATAAAGACATTCAATTTAATCATTTCAATGTCACATGAAATTCGGGAAATGGCGTTCCGTACTGCAACTTCAATTTTTTGAATATATGCGTTAATGAGATTAACGTTCACACAAATTGGTCATAATATAATGAAACAACATTCTTTAAAATGAATGTCGGATCAAATGTTTTTGACATAACAATACGACTTAGTGCAATAAGTCGAATAAAAATGAATCGTAGCGTGTAACGAAAAATTCGGAATTCCGACCTTCCGTAGTCCATTGTTAGTGGTTGCAATTGTGAAGTAGGTCATAATGATTTTCACGCATACAAATTAACATCTACATTCCAACCATAAAAATATGAAACAAAACTAATTAATTTCAGTGATTAGCACTAAAGACGTCGTAAGGAAACAAAACATACATAAAAATCTTTCAAAAATAAAAACTAATTTCCGCACGCCGACCGAGGGAATTTCCTTACAGATGCCGCGGCAAAGCAATTGGACGTTTTAAAATAAAAACAACTTATAGATCTCATTTCATCGGTCCTAATGTTGAATTAAACATGTAAAACATAAATATCAAACAAGCTTACCATCATAATAGTAGCAAATTCGCTTTTTACTGTGAGGTTGTGAGGCCATCGTTTTGAGTTCGCTCCAAATGAAATGACGTCACAGCATCAGTGGGGAAATCTCCTTCGTTTAAACCACGACTATCCGAAGTAATATGCGTCCTTCAACGAAGTTAATGAACGTATGTCCTTGTAGCGATAATTCGATTGTATATATCCCTTTTCTTAATTGAAACTGTGTTTAATAGGGAGGATAGATGTATACATCGATTTACAAGCATATACATTTAATTTATGAGCTTGCATTACTACCTTTACAAGATAAGTGAGATATATATTTAAAAGTGTTAAATTCACAATTACATCCCATAAATGTTCCATTCCTAACACAATGCAATAATGAAGGCTGTATCAAAGGGATTCGGCACCCTTTGATCTGTAAGTGTTAATACTTAAACGTACCAAAATAAATGTTCCACTCTTAATTAACACAGTCCAGTAGTGTAACCGATTTTAAAAACGTATACGCTGAACGAAGTCCGGTAATGTAGACTTGATGTGTGTAACTAATATATATGTTCCACACTTACACAGTACAGTAATGTAATACATGCATGTGCTACCAAGTCCAGTAATGTAGACTGTATGATTGTGCTTACTAAGTACAGTAATATAGTGTATACATGACTGTATGCATCACTATGTCCAGCAATTAGTGCTACTAAGTCCAGTAATGTATTATGTGTGTTACTATACCCAGTAATGTGGACTTCATGTGCTACTATGTCCAGTAATGTAGTATGTATGTGTTATTAATATGTGCTAGTACTTCCAGTAATGTATGCATGCGCTGCTAAGTCCAGTAATGTAGTACATCTATGTTTGCATCACTAAGTTCAGTTATGTAGTAAATAAGAGTTACTAATATAAATGTTCTACTCTTAACACAATCCAGTAATGTAGTATGTATGTGCTACTAAGTCCAGCTATGTAGTATGCATGTGTTACTAATATAAATGTTCTACTCTTTACACAGTCCAGTAATGTAGTATGTATGTGCTACTAAGCCCAGTAATGTAGTCTTTATCAGCTACCAAGTCCAGTGATGTAGTATGTATGTGCTACTAAGCCCAGTAATGTAGTCTGTATGTGCTACTACTACTACTAAAATAATATAGATGTTCTACTCTTAATACAGTACAGTATTGTAGTCTGTGTTACCAATATAAATATTACACACTTTAACTAGTGCAACAATAATGACTGTAGTTATGAAATCATATCTTGTTTCTTAAGTGGTAGACATCGCATCAATTTGTACATTTCAGTATAAATAATGTCATTGATTTGTTAATCATTGAAGTGTTAAACCACACAATAATTGTTCCAATTCAACATAAAAAATCTAAATAAAAAATACTAGTTGCAGAAAACAGTTTATTTTCATACATATAGTTTATTTATACATATATTATTTACAAAATCAGTTTTAATTGACATAAACATATTATAATGTAGATCAGAATAGTCAAGATTTCCTTTATTCAAATACTTACCTTGAATTGTTTATTCTAAAAATGTTTTACAGATTATTAACATCAAATAATTGATATTTTAATTTAATAAGATACAGACTTCACCCAGCTACAAACACACAGTTACAGTATCTTAGGACATTTCTCCATACCAAGAATCTACATGTACTTTGAACGATGGTCCTGTTTTAAGTACTGATCTATATTTTCAGATCATTCTGCTAAATTCGCTTTTTTAGCTTAATTTATAAATAACATAATGCCATCTTCAGTCTCATTTTTTAGTCTGGTCATCTTCAGGGTCACTGTTCTCATCATCAGACTCATCTTCATCATCATCATCATCTCCACTGACTTCACGATTCTCATCTTCCAATTGTTGAAGTTTGCTAGCTAATTCCTGTTCATCAATATCAGACACAACCTTAGGCTGAAACAAAAGGAAGAAGTCCATAAGTCACCTATTAAACCAAGCTTTCTTATGACAATTCTCTGAAAAGGTTCAGAAAGTATTGTATGTAATTCATTCTTTATATGTTTCAACCAGGAGAATACTGTAGTTCATTTAAAATTCTTGAACTGTGCAACCCAATACTTCAAAATTACGGAAAAATAAAATGTGGAGAAGTATTTTGTAACTTAAAATATATGTAGGGTCTGAGGTTAGCTCACCTAATTATTAGACAAAAACTAGAAATGTGTCTGGATGACATGAATGCCCCTGCTGAGAGCTAAGTAAAAAAGGGGCCAAAACTCCAGTGAAAATGTTTTGATTTTTACAGAAATCGAAATTTAGTATTACATTATCATACACCATCAGGTAAAACATGAAACCAGTCTATAAAATATTTCTTGAATTATTGCTTGGAAACCAAAATTTGAACAGACAGACAGAACACTTTATGTCATTCCGGCACTTAAAATGAGGGGCATAAAAAGCAACTGAATGCAATCGAGAAGTGGGCCAACTTGGAAAGTAGAACTTTATACACTGCACATACCTGTAGTTGAATATTAAACATTCCCCCGTCTTCTTCAATACTAGCTTTAATTGCTTGTAGAGCTTCATTTAATGTATTCAGTCCTTCACTTCTTTCTAAGGTCTGTGTAGTGACTACATAGGATGGAGGTGCTATAAGATTAATCTGAAATACAAGAACCAGAGTTGTACTGTCAACATAAATTTATAATGATAATACAAGTAGTTCTATATAACTGAATATACAGTCTGTGAATTTAGGATTTGGAACAACTAATATAGCAATACAGCACAGATATATACAGGACAAGCGGACAGGATGCAACTATATTATCAATGCAGGTAAACGTAACCAACACAGGTTTTATGTATCTAATATTGTAACTACAAATGTACCATCTCCTTATAGGATTAGTATAATATCCTGAAAATTGTGTAAGTGGAGTATAAAATATCACATGTAATACATGTATACTACAATGTATAATGGATCAGTGCTCCAGCTAGACTTTGGGAAGGGCAGGGCGTTGGCAAGGACATTAGGGCACTAACGCGTGAAAATCTGCTTAGCACACAATACATTTGCAGCATTTAAATAAACTATAAAACCAAGTGTTTGTTATTGTTGATTATTTTATTTCTTTTTGTGTTTTGTTATGACACAGGGAAGGGTAAATTTTTTTATTGAAACTATTCATATATATATATATCATATAACAAATAACAGAAAAAATATCATGTGTAATTTTATTCTCAAAATTTTTCAAAAATACACACACCCTATACACATAGTTTAACATTAACAAATTAATCAAAGACTATCAGTTAATTGATGTGGCTATATGCATTTTTTAATCTGATCGATAATGCCCAAGGCGTCAATTCCTTATCTAGTGTTATAAACAAATGCATACCGGTATAATGACTTTGTTTTGACACAATTGGTTCTGCGAGAAATAATGCGATTATACGCGATCTCATTATGTATGCCGGTAACCAGTCGTCAACACAGTTACACGCGTGATTAAATATCGCTGCGAGCAAGCATGGATTTCACAGTTTCAACACGCTTTGATGGTAAACAAAACGATAGATGGTAGAAAATAGGTCCTTTATAAACGATGTTAGCATGATTTGTAGGGCAGGGTCTTTGAAACAAGAGGGCCATGATGGCCTAATATCGCGCTCACCAGATAAAAAGACTCTTAGAGACAATTATCATGAGCCTTTGTAAAATTAAGTGACCCTGGGGCGGGGCCAATTTTTGCCCCTACGGCAATAATTTAAACAAACTTGGTAGATGTCCAACAGACAATGCTACATACAAAATATGTAAGCTCCAAGCCTTGAGGTTTTGGACAAAAAGATTTTCTTGTTTTCCTATATAAGCCTATAAAAATCATGTGAACCCCGGGGCAGGGCTAATTTTCACCCTGGGGCCATACTTTTAACAGACTTGGTAGAGGTCCACTAGACAATGCTACATACAAAATATCTATAGGCTCTAGGCATTGTGGTTTCAGCCAAGAAGATTTTTTAAAGTTTTCCTATATAAACCTATATGAATCAAGTGACCCCTGGGGCGGGGCCAATTCTGACCCTAAGGCAATAATTTGAACAAACTTGGTACATGTTCACTAGAAAATGCTACACATCAAATATCTAAACTCTAGGCAGTGTAGTTTCTGACAAGAAGATCTTTAAAATTTCCCTATATAAGTCTGTGTAAAATCAAGTGACCCCTGGGGCGAGGCCAATTTTGACCCTAGGACAATAATTGGAACAAACATGGTAGAGGTCCACTAGACAATGCTACACACCAAATATCTAAGCCCTAGGCCCTGTGGTTTTGGACAAGAAGATTTTTAAAGTTTTTCCTATCGGTTGCCATGGCAACCAGTTTTTAATGAAATTAATTTTTTTTAACAACCTTGGTAGAGCTTCATGCAAGGAACATCCATGTAAAGTTTCGTTGAAATTGGCCTACCTGCTGGTTAAGAAGGAGATGTTGTTTAAAGCAATTGTTGAAGCACGGACGTACTCACTGAAGTGACGTTGTGAAGTGCCGCGTTTGGTCTTCTTTTGATCTTCTAAACCCCAAAAGCAACATTTTTGCACCCCATAAGCACAAATTTTCCCCGTAACGTCGGTTTGTATGTACTGGAACCCCATAACGACAACTTGTACTTATCCTAACCCCATAACCCTAACCCTGGGTGCGTACGCACACACACACACGGACGACGGACATCACGCGATCACAATAGCTCACCATGAGCACTTTGTGCTCTGGTGAGCTAAAAAGGCAGGGCGTCTGTTTTTCAGGGCATGAGGCCCTGCATAAACGGGCTAGCTGGAGCACTGTCAGGATACATCTATACTGAAAATGATAACGGCACATCCGATTTGTAAGTGTCTTAAAAACCAATGAGATATAACTCACTTTGATAGGCATAGTTTCAGTGGACAATGCTAAACCTTTTCTCAATGCTCGTTTTACGGCATCTACACCTTCATAATTAGTGCAAGCTACATCAATATCTGAAACAAAAAATATTGTAATTATACAAACTATATATTTAACAACAACAAAGGAGTGAAGCGGAACACAACAAAGACAACAGGTGTTTTACCAAACTATACATTTACTTATCTCCAATCTTCAGATCTAGCCTAGATAAGGATTACTGTTAATGCACAGGTCATGTAGAGGTTGTCATGAGGAACAAACATAATAAAGTTTGATGATTGTAGGTGGAAGCGCTTTGACTTTATAGACAAGGTTAAAGTTTGGTACAAAACAGGCAGACAGACAGGCTAAAAACAGGACTGTGATGGCTTCATACCTTTTCTATCTCCTTAAACTTATGTAGCGTAGAAATGATATATCATAATTCTTAATGTGTAAAATCACAACAAGATATTCTTCGAGCAATATCTTCGAGCTAGAGACAGGAGAATGCATTAAAATTCAAGTTTGGATGATAATTATGAAACGCCATTTCTTGATTGTCAAAGCTGGTCAATACAATCAAATCAGCTTCATAAGGCAGAATATTACCATAGTGACGCTAATCAATAGTGTTATATCCCTGTTACTGCATATTGTTTGCATATGTCAACATCATATTTTAGTGCCCACTTCAATACTGCAGATGACAATATTTTAATCCAATTACTAGTGTAAACATTCTTGATTCTTTATTTTCTGCACTGACACATGGTTTAGAATAAAGCTTGAATGGTTTGGTCTATACCATATTTTGAGTGAAAAAACAACAACATTATAATGTCTGGGTTTGACACTGATTTTTTCCAGGGATCACAGAGGACCCCAGGTTTTTAAACCAGGGGTTCCTCCTCATTTTATGGGGGTCCTCCAAGTGATATACAAAATAACTAACAATAACTGTCACTACTTTTGCTTTAGATTTACAAATTAATATGTGCTTTGAAACAGACTGATTGCATATGTATCAGTTATAGGAAATAATAATACTAAATTTCTGGGAATGAGTTACAACAAAATTAGGGATCCCAGCGGAATCCCCAACTCAGAATGAGAAGGATTCCTCCCCAAAATCTGGATTCTTATAACTCCTTCATTTACTAATTTACACTAATTTACTAAGAGTCAAATCTAAAATAATGTAATATGCCTACCAGCTCTAATCTTCACAGATTGGGGAGTCAATCTTCTCTTGATATTTTCTAACAATACTTCTTTTGTTTTCTCATCAATATCACATTCATCAAGCAATTCTGGGTTCCTGAAACATTCAACAAAAAAATTAGTTATTGGATCTAAATGGTACTTGCTTTATATTATCATTCTCTTTATTTGCTTACGTCAAGAAGGCATCTGGACATATACACTTTAATAAATGAAGGTAGATCTATCATGTACATGGTTATAAATATGTGGCAGATTTGCAATTTTCACAAGCTTGTGGAGGACTTCTTGGTTATTGTGATGCACAGATTTGACTAACTGACCAATTTCCTTAGCAGTTTTACTGCTGATAAAATAGTGTTAAAATGTTTGTCATGATAAGTCTTTGATCCTAATTTATATATTCATTAGGGTATAACGCCAACAAATTTTTAGTTATATACTGGGCTGATTCACCCAACATGTTTTCATGGAAGGTATTCAAATCAGTACTAACTGACCCTTCCACAAGGAACCAGCAACTTCTCCACATGTGGAGGAAAATGGACATTGTTGTCAAATTTTCACGAAAGGGTATGACCTGCAGCAACTAGGAATTGAACATGGATCGACGGAATACAAATTGAACTAAACAACCACTGGAACATGGCTTCCGATCCTGAACAATTGAGTATAATATTGAACTGGCAATATGATTTACTTTTTTATTATATATACATAAATGCCTTCAGAAAATAAAGTGACAAACAAGGAAATATTCCTTACGTGACAGCATGCTTGAAAACATCGTAACTAGCAGTTGGCTTCTTAAATTTCTCATCAAACTGCCAAGCAGTCTTTTTATACAATTCTTCCAATTGTGTGTCATTTTTGTAACCTAACAATTCTCCAACATGACGAAGAATGCTGTTCACCTATAAATTTGATAAAACAGGAGACATTAAAACATTAACCAAGCAGTAACACTTAAATTACATTCATTGAATCATTCTAAGACTAACATTACTGAAGACCATAAATCATTTACATAATGAATTTATTCAGCAGGTATTTGAATGAAATTAAGTGTGGGAATCTTCATTATATATTTTTCAATTAGGAATTATACTTAACTGGAGTCAAATTATGGATTTCTAACAGAATTGACTGCCAATCACAACATATCAAAAACATTCAACAACATTATTTTTTCATCTAAAGAAAACTTTTCATCGAACCCATGTTTGTGCAACACACTATATTCCATTGTCAAAACATTCAAGAAAGTTCACTACTTTTAGCACTTGATAAAAAAAGAATTTCAATTTAATCTCTTCTTTTCATTTGTTTTCAGCCGAAGTGTTACTCAACTTACTGCATGATTTTAGGACAAATAAAGTATTGATGGAAATCTTTAAAAAAATTGAACATGAGACACATTAAGAGGTGAGTTCATATTTAAAATTCTCATTCGGTCTGTAGTCTTACAACATAGTATTTCATCACAGCCTTTTAGCAGAAAGAAAGTTGAGTGTAACAGTTGAAGAACTACTTCATTTCTATACTTAATATCATTAAAATAGATCACTGAATTTCAAATAATTGCATCACCCTGTTGTCATGAAATATGCACATACAACGTCATAATTTTCATGCAGTTGCTAAAGTCACCTAACATCAACCTAGAGCTATTATAGTAAGAAAAAGGCCCTGAAAAGGCCAGATGTTGAAATAACTTACAGCTTTAGCCTTGGCAAATCTTTCTTCACACTTGACAACTTCATCTGGAGACACTCTTCTTTTTGATAAATCAATATAACCTAGAATAGAATAACAACAAACATGAAACTAGAGCTGTCACAGCCAGTAAGCAGTAAGCACATGGGTCTAATAATAGAATTTTAGGCAAAGACGTTACACGATCTTCGATATCGTATAGAGTGTAGTACAGTGATTGACAGCTGTGTCTTTAATGATCAGAAGTGTGTCAGTTTATTATGTTGACTGGGATCAACAAACAACTTAAGTGTGAGCTTTAGGCGATGTTTGATGATCCTTAGCGGAAAACCAATATAGCGTGTCGGTTTATGATGTAAATTGGGATTATATTATGGGAGTATTGATCGAGCTGCTGATGTGTGCTATTTCCAGGCAACTGGTCCTTTTGATTTTATGGTAGCTCAACGGCCTGATCTGAAATAGTTTGGCACCGGGCAAAGGATTTGTCTGACACTGCAACTACTTGAGTCATAAAAGGAGTATTAATACTAGTACTATTACTACTATTAATGTCCTTACTTCAATAAAACCATCAGAGAAGTTGTGCAAAACTCAGGGTTTGAAAGCATGACCCCAGGGCAGATTATGGTTGAAACTCTGAAATCTAAGCTATGAAAATAAACCATAAACTTTGAGATATTAGGAAATCAAATTAATGATCAGCACCTTTGTCTTTATCCACACGAATAACAACGACACATTCATTCCTGCCAACTCTGATCAATTTGTTAATGGATCGGATACGTCTCCTAGACAATTCACTCAACAATATCATGCCTTCAATGTTATTGTATTCCAACAGGTAAACATAAGCACCCATTTCAGCTATGGATCGTACATTCACCATCACAACATCTTCAACTTCTGGGAACCTATTCCCATAGAATCTACATGACAGTACCATTGTTGGTTTTCTGAAAATAGAGCAAATTATGTTTTGTTTGTCCATCAACAAAGTTATATCACTAGTAAATATACCAAATGAGTATATATTCTATACAAGGTATGAATATAACTTTAATGAATGACAGCTGAAAGGAAATTCGGACAGACCATACTATCCGAATATACGTTCACTTTTTTCAAAGATACTCGATGTTGTTCATTATACCATACACTCTGTTTACATTGAAAGAAATAACGTCAAATAGTAGACGATTTTAACATCAACAAGGTATATATGCAAGCTTTTTTCCAAATAAACAATGTACGTTACGAGTTAGGTCCGAATAAGGCGAATTTGTACCGGCAGTTACCAGCTGTAGTTTCAAATAACATGCGTTCGATCGCTATGCGGAAGGAAATAGATCACTTTTTTAGTAAGAACATACATAAACGAGCGATAAAATACAATCTGTTTCACTCTTACCAGATATTTTGGAACTTATATTGGAGATTTTTCAGTTTACATGTGTACAAAATCAAATTGGGGACGTGTGCAAATGGGAATCCTAAGACAGGGCATACCCATGTTTATTAATAGAACTCATTAAGTTGGCCAATGAAAAACCTGTAAAATTTTGCACACGAGACCAATATTTCTGATGCAATAGTTGTGGTAAAACGAAAGTAGATTAGTTACATTTCCCTTATTCTGATCTAGTTAAAGGTAAAAAAGACTGTCTATTAATACGGCCCATTATTTTATTAATCCAGGTCTTGAAGCTTGGTTAAATCAGGAACAGTGTGGCATGTACAGTTATATATTATACATGATAATAAACGTGTAGAGCTCTATAGTAGATATATATAGGCCTATAGTGCGCCTAATTGAATTCCGCGCGCTTAAAATAATGTTACAAAATCAGTATTCTGCTACATTTAAGCATGATCACTATTTGTATTACTTAAAGCAGGTACGTATTTAAGGTCCCTGCTTAATATATCAATCTGCTTAAAGAATTGCCTCGATCCCATAAGCTTATAACTTGATGTATTGGTCCTAATAGTTTCTGTTTGTTCTATACAGGGTCTTTCAATTGAATGGTCTGGACTCGTGCTCTTCAGGCGCTTATCTCTGTATAAACATCATGCAAGTTGTGCTCTCGATACATATCGGAGAGCTTTTTTCACGTGTGTATAGAGAACACACAAATTTTCTATTTCCATTTAGTCAAAAACAAGAAAATATTTTTCGTGTTTTTCCGCAGTCGTGCTATGCACACGTAGTAAAGTGATGTCACGCGCTCTACATATTTCAAGTTTACAAAAGCAAAAATCACAGTGAAATGAGTGTTTTCAGACGAAAAAGGGCTTGTTTCGTCGGTAATAATTATCTTGGGATAGTATCAGCAATTAAATGTTTTTGCATATATTTTTCTACAGCAAAAAGCTAATGGGGCTTTAAAATATTATTGCTTTAATTTAGGCCTACGTCTGTTTGCGACTAGGCCTATATATATATATATACATAGGCACTCGATTCCGTGATTTTTATACGTTTATCACTGGCGTAGCTTCCACTTTTTCCACAAGAACTTATTTTCAGATTACGGAGAATTTTGCACCAAAATTACCATATACCACTACGTTCAAATTATCTCCCTTATTAAAATCACAAAATGTTATTCTGACTTTATTTCCTGGTTTTCTGCCTCAAATTATGAATTTAACATCCTTACTAATTTCCCTATCTAACAGTCAAACATTCATTTAGCTGATCATAATCACAAACATAATATTATGTTGAATGATATGTGTCTGAGGACCGTGGGAAAATTTATTTTAGATTCAAAAGTCAGTTCGAGTTGTTTCCTTAGATATTAAAAGGTAAGAAGGGAATATGAAACAAATATGACTTTGAATACAGATCTTGAAAAATCGTTTGCAACTTTCGCGGAAAATCAATTGATAATTGAAAACTCAAAATGAATATTAATCTATCAGGGAAAACTGCAAGATCTTCATATAAAATATGTTAGGCTACAGAACATCGGATTATGCTGAAGATTTCATCTACGACAATCTACGATGAAAAGATGCCCCGGATCCCCTTAGATAGGTGCCTACACATTATTATAGGGCAAGCTACGCCCTTGTTTATACACTTTTTTGTTCAGTTAAACTCACCAAACAACGCAAATCTGCCAAAAAGTATTTTTCATACGCACAATAGCGAAAAATTTGAAGATTTTTCTTTTGACATATTTGCGTTGTTTTATGAGTTTTATTTGAAAAATAAGGTCTATAAACGTATAAACGTATAAAAATCACGATATCGAGTGCCTATGTTTGCGATTATTGTTAATAGATTTGTTGTTTATCGAGGGTATAATTTTTTTATTATGTAGCTTATATAAGCTGTAAGAACTTGCTTTACAATCGATCTACAATAAATAGATTTTAACTACAAAAAAACCCTATATATATAGTTTTTTTTGTATATATATATATAGTTCATTGAACAAAAGGCATATACATTTACAAATGAACAGTATTTATATACAACATACATGCATTGACAGAGGTATAGAAAAAGTATACAATATATATCTCAGTGATATTGCTAAAAGTACTAAGATAAAGAGTATTATTCTATAATTTGAGAACTTTACAATTGAGAAGAATAAAGCAACAATTTACCTGCTATAATTTGAGGAAATACTCTCATTTGTCAACTCGAAGGCATAAAATATGTACATGGCTAGATGTTTTATTTCATTTTCATTTATAGTTGACATGAGAATATAAAATATTAATTTATTTGGATTAATGTAATATTTTTCTTTTATGTATGTTTTCCTAATTTGATGATATTTCGGACATATAAGAAGAAAATGATACTCATCCTCAATAACATTCACGGTTACAAAATAAACATACACGCTGTTCTCTTGTCAATCCAATTTCCCTACCCTTTTCTATAAGAAGATTATGCGAAGAAGCTTTAAATGACACTAAACATTTCTTAAATTTCATAATATTAACTACATTTACATAATGTTCAATTGTAAAAGATGTTTTAAATCCAGAGTATAAACTTAACTTTCGATTATTGGTACAATTGTCATGCCAGATCTGAATGAACTAGGTGATATTTAAGTCTCTTAATATACATGTTTATAAATTCATCTTTATTTATAACATTTTGATTAACCCAAATGTAACCAAAACCATTTTGAAACAAATTACGTCTTATTTTTGATACCCAATTTTCGTAACCCAATTCATCATAATATTTCAACATGTTATAGCATTGTTTAACATATCTGCTCTCTGGCATACTTAAAATTCTTAAACAGAAGTTGATACATCTTTTATGTGACAAAATATATACAGGAAAACGACTGCAATCACCTAAAACAACATCATTGCAAGATTTAAGTGGAGCTGATAAAAAACATTTACATACATACACATTAATATTTTCAATACATTCAAAACGTTCTATGCCACATAACTCTGACCCATATAGTAAAACTGGAATGACTTTCGAATCAACAATCTTAAAAAATGTGTCATGTGACATAGGATTAAGTTATGAAGACTCTTGAATAAGGAAACAAATAACTTCTTAGCATTTAGATCTGACAGCTTTGGTCTTATTAGAGTCGTCCCAGAGAGATGGAGAGAAGATACAGGAGAAATAGACATTTATATTCTTTCACTTTTTTCTCATTGTTTTCCTAGCAGGTGCTTTAATTGATTACATATGCCCGACACACACCTCATCCGTCAAGGTCCTGTGATTTTGGGGATGTGGACATTAAAAAGGCATCATTGAAATATCAGATGCCGGAACCGATTTTCGAAACCACGACATATATTTTTAGACACCATTAAAAACATAAATGATACGATCAGATGGTTAAGTTACGACAGATTGTTTCTCCTGTTTATTGTGACCGTATTGATAAAATAAACATACAATATGAAGCATTTTACTTCTGGATCTCAACAGGTATTTTCACCTCTATTATGGCGGTTTATGTCGTTTAAGTGTTTGAATAGATCACGTGAACTTTCAAGTGTTTCAATTATACGATCTTAGCCAGAATTAAACTTCACTCAAAATCAATCTGATTAAAATCATATCCTCAAACCAGCTACGCTATGCTTCAAGTTCTTTAGTCAGATTGACTCGAAATTTCCCATTTGCTGAAAGCATTTATATTGGTCGAACTCATTTTCAATATAATTAGTATTCATGAAAATGATTTATTGTGCAAACTATCATTGAATCGTAATCTATATTTTTTTTCAGCCGGACTGTGATAATGTTGACTGATAGGTATAATGCTATATTATAATGGATGGTTATACGATCTGGTGTATATTTATTATCACATAACCTACGACATGGGACTAATCACGGTGTGATAGAACTAATGTGATAGGCTCACGCAATACTCACGTTGATGATTCGTTTAATGAGTGACTGATTACTTAATTCTGATAATTCAATCACTGATCATTATCATCAAAACCATACTCCAGAGTGTTCATTCTTCATTATGGTGTTCCCTGACAATTTTGTAAATGGCATATCACATTGATCAATGTGTGAAATGAATAAAAAGTATAATTTCTAAATTACCTTATGTACGGAAGTTAAAGGCTGAATATAAAAATAAGTTTGTTTAGAGTGCTCCGATCCAGAAATTTAGCACTGGGTAGGTAGGAAGGTAGGTGGGGATTTTTTCACTATAAATTATACTAATAGGAAAAAATACCAAAAAGAAATTTAAGTGCTAGGATTTTCGTGAGATGGTCGGAGCTAGCACTCCAAACATGTATTCTTATTTTCAGCCTACTTTTTGGTGCAGCTCTATTAAAATTGATTTTGACTTACATTTGTATCCAATGAAATTTTTAGATACGAATTTTGTAGTTGAAGAAGGAAATTTGTCATTGGTTAAAAGTGTTGTTGTTTTGAAATTTTAGGGCAGATTTCGTAATTGTTAGTTTAATGGTCTCTGAAAATAATGCAATAATCATAATTATGAAACTGTGTGACAACTGTAATTTGGATCAAAACTTTTTAACCATGCAAAATAAACTCAAGAGTTTTGTTTATATATTTATGGTTGTAGTACATTTGGTTTAAGTATCAATTCTGGCGCATTCAACTTAAATAAGAACATGTGAATTAAGTACCAGATCTAGTGCGCTTGTATGCATGGTAAACAAAAACAAATATGACAGATATGAGGAACATCTATACCTGATATAGATACTATATAAAATATTTAGAAACATATATCATTAAGTCATTTTTTTTGCTTACTTGAGCATTTTTACAGTTATTTTCACAACTTCAGCATTTCCTGACATAGCTGGTGAGAAAAAATGTAACCTTAAACACTGAGTACATTTCACCAAAAACCAATACAATCAATTATTTCCAGTAACAAAGTGTCGCCATGCTTGACTTTGCCAATGTCCGAAAACTATACACCTATATGGCATTAATTTTGTACTGAATCTGCGCCTTCTAGGCGAATTTTAGTCATGGATATGAGTGTATTCTAGTTGTTTGTGGTATATAGTATAGTGTCTATTACTAGTTTGGGTAATCCTGGCCATTCGATTGACTAATGGTGATGTCGGTCATTTTGATTGGTCAATCATTGGACTGGCTATTCGTCGCGTAACCTGTCATGTTTGAATGAATTTGTTCGTCTGCTCTTTTATTAATAGCTGATAGGTAAGTAAATCATGCAGACATTGCTCTGTGATGTTGACGTAGATATAAGTTATTGTTGTGGTATAATATCGAAAATGCTATTTTGAAGTTCAACGTGGTCATATCATAGCAGATTATGGTGAATTTGTTAGCATTTAGGGTACATTCTTGTGTCTTGTGTTCTCAAGTGGCTGCCACTACGGGTTCCACTCAAAGAGTTGCGCACTTACAATGGTGTTGAAAACTGATAGGACGTTAGCAAGCATTAGTAGCTAACATCTGTTTGTCAGATTTTACGGAGAAAGTCTGAGTCAGTGGTGAAACAAAACATTTTTATCTGCCGAAGGTTATAGATTACAAATCGGATAAAAACACAGATCCCCCAGTGGAGATGCAAGCTTTATGATAGTGCTTAGGTTTTGTATTGATAAATGACAGTTCATATATAAACACGCATTGTCATGATGTATGCTCACAAGAGTGAAATCGACAGACGAACATTAAACGTACACGTGAAAACATAACAATGGCTTATGTTACAGCAAGTTACGACATAAATGCTACTACAAGTTATGACATACTAGTAAATGCTACTACAAGTTACGACATAAATGTTTCTACAAGTTACGATGCAAGTATTACAACAAGTTTGGACACAAATGCTCCAAAGATTGTCAAAGCATCACCGGCGTTATTGCCAGGGTGGCCAAAGTGCGCGACGTTACCAACACGGTTGCCACCAGGAACGCTGTCAAAGGTAAACGACTGGATAGTAGATATAATGCTTCCTATCATTGTCGTGTTTGGTGTATGTGGAAACATTCTGACAATTTCTATTTTAATTCGGTCGATAAAAACAAAAGTTAGTTCGACAACTTTATACTTACTTCTGCTTGCAGCGTCCGATACATTGTTGATATTGAATGGACCTCTCAGACAATGGATTCGATTGTCATGGAAATACGACTTCCGGACTTATCACGAGGTCGTCTGCAAATTGGCGGTTTGGCTAACGTACGGGACCTTGCAATTTTCTTCATGGTTACTGGTTGCCTTGACTCTGGAACGTGTTGTAAGCGTTCTGTGGCCACACAGAGTGAAAACAAGCTGTACGGCTAGCGGATCAAGGATCATTTGTGGCACCTTTTTTCTGTGCATATTCGGTCTAAATTCTCACTTCTTGTACGGACTTGGTGACACGAAGTTGTCGTATTTCTCAACCATCAAACAATGTATGCCACTGTATGAAGATTATGCTTACTTCTTTCTACACGTGTGGCACTGGATTAATTTCGTAGTGGCATTCGCTGCACCTTTTGTCATTCTGGCTATCGGAAACTGTATCATTATTTATCAAATAAAAAAAGCTTACTCTTCAAGGAAAAGAATGAGTATAAAAAAATCCAGCGGATCTTCACAAGAAAAGAATACTATCACCAGGGTAATGATTTTGTTAAATGCTGTCTTTTTCATTAGTCAGACTCCGGCTTCTATTTACTTCATCTATATACCATATCGTATTGAAGAGGTCAATCTGTTGGCTTGTGATGATTACCCGGAATACACGCGACAAGCGGAAGTGATTTGGCTGATTTACACAGTTGTTAATATGCTCAGTTACTTAAATGCTACAGTTAATTTCTTGCTGTACGTTATAAGTGGAGCTAAATTTCGTGCCGAAATGAAAGCGCTGTTATTATGCCGGAAGTCCCCATCATCTGGAGGCTTGTTTGAATCTTCTTCAAGCGTCAGAGGAGGCAGACACAGTCGGAGAGGACGTAAAGTAAGTGATAACACAACCCAGGTTGTTAAGACCATCTCAAAGGGACCGAACAGTCCAGCCATTGCTGACTAAATCTAGTATGTACATACGTTAGAAAAAAAACAGTCGTGTGTAAAATTGTTCAAAAGTTCAAAATGTACATTGTATTTACATAAGACAGAAAATCGAAATCTAACATTGACATGTTTATATTGTTCATAATACTAGTATTTGTCTTACTATTTCGATTGCAAGTCTAATTTAATAAAGTCCTGGTCAAACATTGTTCTTATACTTGCTTAATTTTAGCGCTGAAATGTTGTTTAAAGGGTTGTATGTACTAGTAATGAAGATGAAATTTCAATAAATCACGAAAATCATAATAATCTTCATAAATCAAACTTATCTACAAAAAATGTATTTTCTTGATTTCTTAATGACCTAAATATCTGCTCATTAAATTCAACTTAATGTAAATAGACCAATTCGATAGAGATATTTCGTCGGCTTTTTTTCTACAAAATCTTAACTCAGTTATTAGAGAAATTGAAATGTTGGCACAATTTCTTTCGTACAATGAACATATATATTTACCTGTTTCTAGATCTCCCCTAGATATAGGATTAATATAATACAAATTCCACAAAACCGTAACTTGCTTATTTATACCAAACTTCAAATGCGATCTTCTCAAAATGGGAAAAATGGCATACAGGTTTTTAGAAATAAGCCAACGATTTGTTACACAATGTAAATACAATGTAGTTTCAATATTTGTTACAATATATCTGGTAATTAGATTATCCTTTGGTCTAAAATAATCTGCTTATCAAAATATTGTCAAAAACCTATATAAGTACATATATTTTCAAAGCATTCAGCAAAATAAAACAGAATGAAACTTAATCTGCAATAAATATAAACGAAATGGAAATTAGATCAGTCTGTACACTGGGTTACTATAATAATCTTGCCATGTCCTCATGCTTGTAATATATATGTATACATGTATGCTTTGTATATTTTCCTGTGTTTGTACATAACGAAATTGTGAATGTGTGTGTTTGTCTCAAAGACTTTCAACCTATTGATATTAAAAAAGAAATATTATATTCATGTGTTATTTTTATATATTATATATAATGACATTTTAATAACATGGACTGACTAATTGCTAATTTAAGCGAATATCTAAAATCGCTATAAATGGTGTGTGCGTATTAAGACATTTCTTTTAACCCTCGCTTCCATATATGAGTTGAAATGTAGGTGTAACGTAGATATACGTTAGCATGTATGGCTAAACACATTTCCATGACATCCAGTCACGTATATAATCATGTTCAGAATGTCAGCTTTACTTCGTTCGGATGTAACCTCGTATACACAAATAATTCATTATCTATACAATAAACTTTCTGGTTTTTAATATAATATGTTTCATCTTTGGACGCATTATATTTCCTACGAAAAAACTGTTAAAATGTACACGAGTATAATAGTATTATAATGAATGTATTTTATATCCATAATTTATTTATACAAGTACATAAATAAAATACATGCGATTGGGGATATTTTATTACATACATGAACACGTACCTGTTCAAAGAACAATTAACGAACACTTGTGTAATAATATATAAATATCACATCCCACATAGGGTGATAGAACGTAATGTTCACCCGAGACAAGTAATGTCGACCGAGGCGTTAGCCGAGGTTGACATTACTTTGTCAAGGGTGAGCATTACGTTCTATCACCCTATGTGGGATGTGATATTTATTTTATTATACCGAACAAAACAACAATTAAGAAAGACACTAAATGCAACAAACATGTTAACAAATATAACGAAAACTATAATAGAAATTGAAACGCAGCTTCTTTCTGACACCATAGTTACTTTTGCTGTCAAAATGTCAACTGCAAAACCGGATGTCAAACTACAATTATATTCTACTAAGTGACTAAAGTGTCTAGACAAGGATAGAATTCGATACGACAGAGATTGAATAAAACCCGACACCCGGTAATATCGCTTGAGCGCGCGAGGGCAGTTTCGTTATGGCAAGCGGGCCGAAATGTAATGTCGGAGGGTAACATTACGGATTGTCACCCTCTGACGTCACATAAGACTATAGAGTAAATAAGTCACGTGAGGTATAATAATGTACATTGTATACTGATATTGTAGACCGTGTAGATATAGCTTTTAAGTCAACACAGTGCAACCTCTCCAAAGCAAACCCCTTTGGGAGAAGCAAAATCATGTATTTGTTGATAGGTTGTTGCTCTAGAGAGGTTAAATTTATAGTTACATATATCGGACAGTTGGGAAAAATCATGCTTCTGTTGTTGAACAAGAGAGGGCCGCATTGGAGAGGTTGCAATGAAATTGTTTACAGTTGACCTGAGTACAGAATGACTGATCTCCTGTTTGCGGCGGATATATTGCACTGAGAACTTGTAGACGTATCCGTCATACATGTATAACCCACCGTGGATGATACTAGCTAGCTGTTTGCTGTTCTGGTACTTTCTCTAACAACACTTTATCTTGTACAAACGATGTATGAGTTCGCGAACTTATTCCCATATTGGTGTTATTACATATCAGCAGATAAAGCTCTCGGCGGAACTTGGATCCACTTACCACATACAATACAAAATTGATAGACGCATTCATGTAAGCAAAACTATGGATCACTGAAGTCCAAAAATGTATTCTTTCGGCACCAGAAAGATATTCGGTTATATCACTCTGACATGCCAGACCGTTAACAGCATTCTCTGCATATGGAAGATAGATCAAATATACCGCCAATGGTGTCTGAGAGATGAAGAATATTGTATTTAGAAGAAGCAACATTACAGTTAGTGATCTTGCGGTTCGTGGACGACGTCGGTTTGGTGATGTGAGTTTAATTTGGTTACTAGTAATTGTGGACGCGCGCAATCGCTTTTGTCTTGACTGCATTTTCCGAAGACCAACAATAACCATTGTATTACCAATGATTATTGTAAAGAAAGGAATGATGAAGCCAAAAGCAAAATGTATCCAGAACCATTGGTAAATATAAAATGTTGAATATGCACCATTAGCAGCAAAGCATTGTGTTACATTGTTAGAAATTCCATTTGTTCTTATTTCAAATCCGTACAGTAGATGAGAATCCAAAACAAACACCAAAAAGACTAAAGAACTAATCACAATAAGGGCATTTCTCTCGGTGGACAAACGTTTGACCTCGTATGGCCAGGCAATGCTTATAACACGCTCCAAGGTAATTGCTACGAGTATCCAAGCTGACATATGGAAAGACGCAAAGGTAATAAATGTAAGAAGTTTACAACATAACCATCCATTGTTCCGTATGTCTATATCCATCACAAAATGCAACCAATTTTTTAATGGTTCGTTGTACAGGAATAAAGTATCAGTGAACGCTAATGCCAGCAGGTATATGGCTGTGGAGGATAACTTCCGGTAGCGTCTAAAAATCACAATTCCTGAAAGTAGATTACCAATAGTTCCGATTATAATCCAAAACACAGGAACAGTTGACCAGATCCATTTTGTAGCCAGTGCATAATTTCCTTCTTGTGGTAAAGGCAGTGTGTAATTACACCAGGGCCAATCTCGGATGGCAAACAGAGGAGGGTCTGAACTATACAAGGTGCTGTCACTCCCGTTTTGGGGAAATTTCAGTACACTAGTCATGTTCATTGCATCAATCTGCATGTTGTCTTATAATTCCACTTGGTTGATTCATAGATCCTTATTTGATAAAATCACTTTTTCATTAAATTTAGCTAAATGTAGTAATAAGACACAGTTGCATTATTCCAACATTTGCATGTTATTTCAAGGACATTTCTCTTAACAATTGTTTACTAGAAATCGATTATCTATTTGACCTGACCATATAAATCGAATACATCACGGTATCAACTATAACTGATGTAGTCTATGGATCAGTATACTCACAGGGCCATCCAATTAAAGCACAGTTAAAATCACTGGTTTGTAAATACTAGTAATCGTCCATTCTGCATTATTGCTTATAATGAACTGTTAATTTACTTATGAATATTTTATGTAAACCATAACTGACCAACAAGTTTTTAAATATATCTAATGAACATTTGTGGACACAGGCATTCTAACCGCCAGGTTATGTAAATACAATGATTCACCAGGACATTTATTCATGTAGGGGACAGACGTTGGAGGGCAACATGTGGTACAAACAATAACCTGTAGATAACATCTGTTCTTCTTCGTACCTTTGTATCAACAAGTGAATAACACTTGCCAAACATAATTGTGACATTCAATCCCTTATAAAAACATCCTACTCAGATTATGAGACATTTTTATAAACAACAATGTAACATTTCATGTTCCATAACAAAATGATATATTTCTATAGATACAGGAGCTTCAGTCAATATGATGTTATGTATGTTTCAGGAAGGATGCATAGCCCATGGTCTAACTGTCCACCTCATCCCTATTTGTTCAGAGATTGTTATGATACAAAAATGACCAAGCTTATAAGTTTTGTTCCCACTGTTTATTTTCAAATAAATATATAAATGAACATAAACATTCATCAGAAATAAATAAATTGTAATAAAACAAGTAAAGACACAGGTTAGAGGAATACAAATGTATCTTCAGCATTCAGCAATGTACATCATGCTGTATGCTAACATAATTGCCACACACTATAAACAAGCAGATAATATACATGATCATTTCTATGATTGTTACCTGTTCAGAATTCAATATTTATTTATTCAATAGGTTAAACGCCGTTTTCAACAATTTTTCAGCTATGTATGGTGGTCGATTCACATAAGTTATTCCTGGATGGTATTCTAACCAGTACTAACTTACCCGACCACAAGGGACTGGCAACTTCTCCACATGCTGAGTAAAATTGACATTGTTGACAAATTTTCATGGAAGGGTATGACATATTGTGACCGGGAATCGAACTTGGATCACTGGGTTACAAATCCAGCACACTAACCTTTGGACCACGGCTGCAGCCCCAATATTCAAACAAACAAAAAATCCAAAAAAAATCTGATTTTACACCAAACAGTTGTAACACTACTACACAAGACAACCATAAAATGATAGTACATGTACATGTATCAAATAAAAATATGACAGATTCAATGATTCATGCAAGAGCACAATTTGTAGAAAAGTTTCTCAAACAAAGAATATTCACATTATTATACAAGTTCACATCAAGAAGGATTTCAAACAAACTTATACAAACTCTCATACTTAAATGTACATTCATACAGTTTATATATCACAGAATAGAAGCATTCTTAAAAGAAAACAATCAAAATTTAAATAAAGATCACCCTAGAATAAAACATTTCTTTTCATAACGGATGTTATCAAAACATGACCAAATATTAGACAAATGCATCTAGAACACTTTTATGAAATGTTAAATATAACTTATATTTAAGTTAAAAAACAACAGAGAATAACAACCATGGTATGTTTTGAATCCAGTTGTCAACCAGAAACATGATCCACAGATCGAATAATTTAATGATCCTGACCAGTTTTTCAGACAGTTTAATATTGCAAACCTCATCAACAGTATAATCATCCATAATATCATCCCACTATTGTCTCACTGAGCACTGACTTATTCACTCGATTGATAGATTAATAATCAATTAAATATCAGCACTCATGCAGTTTGTCTATTATTTTTCATTTTCAAAGCATTTCGTTTCACTTTCTCCTTAATTAATTTATTATTATCATCATTCTGTTCCTTTTCTTGATTGTCTTGAACAGGCACATTCAGTTTATCAACATTTCCATCAGGTTTTGCATGGTCAACAACAGTAGTTTTGGCATTAAGATCAGCCTTAACGTTAGTGTCAGGTTTGGTGCCACTCTTATCATCAGAGACATCAGGCTTATCGTTGACTTTTGTTGCTTCAGTTTTAAGTCTATGATGTTCTTGTGCAGCCTTTTCCGGTACAAGTGTTTTAAGTCTATGATGTTCTTGTGCAGCCTTTTCCGGTACAAGTGCTTTGGTTGGAACTGGTGTGGTTTGTACAGAAACTGTACTTTGTGGAGGAACATGAAAGAAGTAGAGCTGAAAACACACATTACAACATATACCGGTTAAGTTTAAATATCTATAAAGCTGAATAAATCACATTTGAGATGTTGTTGTATTAACTCTATGAATTCATTTCTAGACTATCTCTTATCTATCAAATATATTATCTGATTCTGTCTGAACTTTTATTTTCATTATCAGTGTATACATGTTAATTGTTTACAAAACTGACTTGAAATGAATGAGTTTAATTATATATTAAAGTAGTAAGTCTTTCATAATAGTTAATGTAGTTATGCTCTGATTATGGCTTAAGACAAAAATTTCCATTATTTCAAAATTCCAATATTTTTAGTTTCTTTGACACAAACAGTACTGAAAACATGATTTCCATGTATGATTACAACAACACTATGATTCTGTGACAAGATTCTTTTGTTTCCACAGTCAACCATTGAGACTAGATCTTATACATTGTAATAACTTTTGATAGCAAATTCACAATGAAATCAAACAATTGAGAAATTAAATGTTTTACCATTTCTATAAGAAAAGACATGTCTTTACTATCAATTAATTTGGAAGTGAATGTTTGTAAGTCTAATTTTGTTTTTGCTTTGAGGACTTAAAAATTCAATAGAATTCCTATAAAAAAGTACATGTTACACTATACTAGAACCACTATCACATCAAACTTACAAGAAATCCTGCAGCCAGTCCAAGGTGGAGGAGAAAAATAAGCCCTATAAAGGCCACAGCAATATTTTTAGATTCTTCCTTTACTGCAGGCCAGAATGTGATCACCAGGACACCGCCCGACATAACAGCACCTACTATCACCAGTATCCACTTGAACCATGCTATATTGATCACCCATAAAATCTTAAAAGTAAACAAAAGTTCTTAAATTATGGGAAAATATGACAGTAGACATACATGCACACAAATGTACCTATGATGTACAATTACCAGGTTATCTAATATGTAATATCTATGGCCGTTATAAATACAAATGCTATGAGTATGACATAATCTTCGTGACAAACAAGACAATAGTCAATATTAAACATATTTATGTAATGGTAATGTTCAAACAGCTGTTACACAACTCTTCACCTACCTAGCCAACTACACAATGATGCTTGAAGCCTGTAGCAATAAGCAACAGCTGCTTATTTCATGATAAAACACCTTGTCAACATTGAGAAATGATGAATATTAATATAAAGGCTTCCAGGTAGAAAATGTGGTTAAAATCATTAGTTTACATATAGTAATTAATACAGTCAAACAAGTGTTAGTGGCCACTTAAGAATATAGGCCGCCCTGCGAATAAAGGCCATTCTTTTAAAAATCATAATTGATTATTTAGAACAAAATGACCTCCAATAAAGGCCATATTTAGTATTTCCCAAGGGTGGCCATTGTTTATAGGTTTCGCTTTATCTATACTTACAGAGATAGGTATATATATAGCCAATGAATAACCATAAACACAAAGTATCTCAAGGAATGTAAAACCTGCTTGAGATTTTCTCCACCATAGAAAACCACTCAACATGGCAGGTATTAACCACCAGTAACTGAATATAGCAGTAGCTGCAAATGTTACTGAAATCATAGAAGAAAATAATCATAACAATACATTGTATTTTAACAATAATGATCTGTTCAGAGCAAGGAACTGTAAGTGGTTTCAATCACACTGTGTGATATTCCACATTAACTTTTCTACAATTGAATATCATTCAATTTAAAACATGCAAATACAGATTTTACTCATTGTGAGGGGAAATGTTCAAGTTAACAAAATCAGAATAATTCAACTGTTTGTGTTTTAATACCATGATAACGCTATTCCAGATATGTTGCAGCAGAAATGAGAGATTGCAACAGCTAGATGTTAAGAGTAACATAGTATCATACTCCACTTCTTACAACATTACAGATTCATTTAATATATCTATATCTATATCATTTATATACCTTTGTGAAAATCATATTTCCAATGATAATCTTTTCCAGCAGATGACAGATAATTAGCAAGATTTCCAGCAATGGCAGTGGTAAATACTAAAGTAGTGCAGATCCAAAATGGTCCTAAAAATAAACAAGTTCAAGTGTATGTAAAGCATCTTACAGAGTAAAATATTCAAACAATTTAACATACTTTTCTCCATGAAGTACAGTCCAACCTCTCCAGAGTGGTCCTTGCTTGTGCAACAACCTCTCTTCAACAACAGCACGATATTCCCACCGCATGATTTAACTATTAATATAACCTCATTAGTGCAACAACCTCTCTTCAACAACAGCACGATATTCCCACCGTATGATTTAACTATTAATATAACCTCATTAGTGCAACAACCTCTCTTCAACAACAGCACAATATTCCCACTGTATGATTTAACTATTAATACAACCTCATTAGTGCAACAACCTCTCTTCAACAACAGCACGATATTCCCACCGCATGATTTAACTATTAATATAACCTCATTAGTGCAACAACCTCTCTTCAACAACAGCACAATATTCCCACCGCATGATTTAACTATTAATATAACCTCATTAGTGCAACAACCTCTCTTCAACAACAGCACGATATTCCCACCGCATGATTTATCTATTAATATAACCTCATTAGTGCAACAACCTCTCTTCAACAACAGCACGATATTCCCACCGCATGATTTAACTATTAATATAACCTCATTAGTGCAACAACCTCTCTTCAACAACAGCACGATAATCCCAAAGCATGATTTAACTATTAATATAACCTCATTAGTGCAACAACCTCTCTTCAACAACAGCACGATATTCCCACCGCATGATTTAACTATTAATATAACCTCATTAGTGCAACAACCTCTCTTCAACAACAGCACGATATTCCCACCGCATGATTTAACTACTAATATAACCTCATTAGTGCAACAACCTCTCTTCAACAACAGCACGATATTCCCACCGCATGATTTAACTACTAATATAACCTCATTAGTGCAACAACCTTTCAACAACAACATATTTTTGCTACTCCCAAAGGGTGTTGCTTTGGAGAGGTTGCACTGTATCTTGTATTAACAGTAATAATCATGATACGGCAGTCATGATATATCAAGAATAAGCAGTGACAAAACCAAGACAACATTGTATGGCAGTAAAAAGCTATAATTATGTGTATGTATAATATAATCAGGGCATACAAACAAATTGAAACCTCAATCAGTCCAGATCCAACCCCCCCCCCCCCCCCCGTTTTATCGAATTTCATCCCTTGAGATTATTCATCAACTAGCCTATGAGAAAGGCTTTCTCTTCTTTTCTTTCCAACCTGATTGGTATGTCTGAAAGTGTCGGCCACCTTTGGAAGTGGTTAATGTTTCTGTACTAAGCTTGTTCTAGATAAGTGGTTGCCTCAGCTGAACATTTTAAACTGTTGAAAAATTTGTAAAAATATAATCGAAAGCTATAAGGCTTAAATTAAAATTAAGTTTGTTTGCCCTTTACTGACTGACCCAAAAAAATCATGCTGACTCAAAAGATTTTATTGCAAAATCTGGGAGAATTTTATTTTTATACTTGGGAAAATATGCTTGTATTCACTGCTTTCGATAAACATTGAAAGTAGGTATCATTTGAAGTAATGAAGGAAAACAATAATGTGTGTTAAGGCACTGAGTACATGTTTATGGTTGATTAAAAGCACATAATAAATGGTTGTATGGTAGCAGAATACATAAAATGAATAGATAGAAGTGTAAAGGTCAAATTCAGAAATAAAATATTTTTACCTACAGACCCTCTTCTAAAATTCGGGGTCGGTAAAGGGCAAACAAACATATTTTTAATTTAGGCCTAATATATTACAGCTTTCAGATATTTAAAATTAATTTTTTAATTATCAATCAACTAGGTACATGTAGGTACTGGTTCTGTAATATTCTGTGTATGATAAAGATCATTTTATGATACTATCAAGTATTATCCTAGAAACATCCATTCAATTTTCCTGAAAAATAATTCTAAACTAGAAATGTATCCGGTGGACATGAATGCCTCTACTGAGCGCTAAGTCAAAAAGGGGCCATAACTCCTGTGAAAATGTTTGGATTTCAACAGAAATCAATATTGTCTAGTACTTTATTTTTAAATATGGAACCAATCCATGAAATATTTCTTTAGTTATCACTCTGAAACCAAAATTTTAATGGACAGGGGTAACACTAAGCCCTTCCACCATTTCAAATGGTGGCACATAAAAAGTCAACAATATTATGACTTACCATAAAGATCAGGGTTTGGTCTTATACTTAGTTCTAGATAATTCCTCTTAGGGAGAGGAATCATGGAACCACTCACACGATGAAACACTTGTCTTGTTTCTACATCAAAAAATTGTTGGTAATATTCAAACGTCCAGAATGATGGTGACTTCTTACCATCATCTTCTTTAAGGAGCTGAAGAAAAATATAACATAAAATATGAACTTTCAAGGAAATAACACACCTATATAGTCAGAAATAACATTGTTGGCTGTTCTGATTGTTATCTAGCAATGGCATGTATATCCAATGATGTCACAAATTTGCTTTTTTAAATACAGTGGAGTAGTCTACTACTAGAATAAGAGGGCCATCTGAGTGTAGTTCATGTTTTTTGGTCCAAAAAAGGTTGAAATGCAAATTATTTTTTGTGCTTAAAGTGGAAATCATATTTATCTTTCCAAATTTTATTAGTGGATAAAGTATGGGCAGTCATTCTGATTCAATTTTGGTGATGCTGAACTCTTGCCAATAGATAAAATAATAGAACATAACATGGAACATATTTATCAATGCAGCAACTAAATAAAAATAGGAGTCTCAAAACCCAGACTTACGTGCCATGTCAAGTTGCCCGGGCTTCAGATCATGATCTGGTTTTTTTGCAAACTTTTCATACAAGTATTATACTTGAAAGGTCTACCTTAATGTAAATGTATATGGCTCGAATTTCATAAACAAGAGGTAAATGTTTTCTGGAACTAGGACACAATTGTTTTAAAGACCCTCCCTGGATAAGTATGCCTTCAATGTAGTGATGGATAATTCTCTCATATTTCACTGTATCAACCAATCATGAGATTACTAAGAATACTTTATAAGTATGAAAAGCAGACCAGTCATAATAATTGACTGTAATGATACATGTACAACCAGAAATTGAACATCTGGACAATGTAATACTCAACTCATAATGTATGTAATTACAATTTGTACAGAATTTCTGAACCAGACAGAACGTATTTCGAGCCTTATAAACTACCTGAGATTTATCTCCACTTTCATCATCATCTTCATCAACGGCTGAAGCTGGAAATTTATGAAATATGTGAGTTTGACCACTGGATTGATCAAACAGAACGTCATCTCCTCCTTCTAAGTCAACTGTAGTACTCTAATAATCAGTAAAACAAAATAATCAAGTAAAAAAGGAACAAAAAATTATAAATGATCAAAACATTGATTAGTCCAACTTATTAGACTGCTTTGTGACGGCGAGACATTTTTCGACTTGGCTCCGTCCCGCACAGTCTAACAAAGATCTGCATATTTGTGTGCGGAAAATCCCCAATTAAAACCCGTTGGGCCCGATAACTACAATATCTGTGACCAAAGTGAACCATTCCGTGGGTAGAAAACATGTTTCTATACTCATCTGAGTATAAATTATTCCCACATACCTTTTCTGAAAGATGCATTAATGATTTGTTTCTCCCCACTATTTGCCAACTGAAAACGAAACTTGCGTAATGGCGGAAAAATGCCGGTGTCATGGTAAACATTGCCTACTCTCAAAATAATTTTAAGTACACGTTTAAATAAGCTGGCATGTCAACGAAACGTCGGCAAGTTAATTTTCAATCAATTGTAGTTAATTCTAGGTACTCATTATAAAGATCAATAAAGAATTAACTGTCCGACGGTATTTGTGTACTGAGGGGAACTGGATGAGGCTAAAGTCCGTTCGTACCGTTTTTTTTCACGCGACGTAAAATTTAAGTTTAATATTTCAAATTTGACATTTAACACAGATTTTTTAAAGCACATTCATGCAGATTATTGTTATTTGTATTGAATTAAGTAAGTTATACACGTAATGGAAGAATTTTGACGTAATTTTAAATTCCGCACATAAATATGCAGATGTTTGTAAGGCTGAGAGGATGGCCCTTCCGAATTCGTTCACGAAAATCGGCCAACCGGAAAGCCGAATTAGTAGGGCTAAACATTGATCTGATATAAAACATTTACAATGTAATAACAAACCATACTTCCAAATTTGAGATGGACCGAGTAAAAGTTGATGGCTGAACTTTGGCTGTCTTATACATTTTAATACAGCTTCAGAATTTTATTGAAGACAGGTTTTTTACAGGTAGGGGAAGGGGCTTTATCCTTAAATTTGGGGTGGAAATAACACATACTTTTTGCAAAAGGTAAAGGAAAAACTTGATGTTAATTGAATTTTATATTTAGGGGAAAACTGCATGATTTTAAAGAATTTTCCTGAGGGAAGATGCCTGTTATAGAAGGAAAAAGCCCTAGAAGACAAAATATAATATAATGGCTTAACGCTGGAAAACGTTTATAAAGTTCTGATTTTAACAACAAAAATGTTCAAATGGTGTTCTTAAATGACTTACTAACATTGACTTGGTGATGCAAAATTATTATGTAGATAAATGGCACTGAACAGTAGGAAATAATATTTTCAGTAAGTTAGTTATAAAAGAGATGAGAATTTGATTTACAAAGACTAACAGACAAATATTTTATCACATATTGTTAATCAAATAAGGTGACTCTTGTTCCGAACTGTTCGTTTTCTTTTCAATCACAATGCATTTTTTGCAACGATTTTTTTAAATAAGCAGATCGAGTAGGATTTTCATAGACATGACCGAGAACAACTAAGGATTCGGATAAAAATCATATCCGAATGGTGGCCACTATTATAAACATAGTACAGAAATAACGCTGCACTGCAAAAAGGCAAAACTATACGTATTTATAGAAGATATTTTACTCAATTGTATAAAGTGGGTTAGACATAATATACAAGAGCCAAAGTTTACCATTTTAGTTAGTTGCTAACACTCCACGTCAGATACGAAACATGAATCACTTTATTCGTACCCAGTGACTGTTCGTACCCAGTGCAATTCACACCAATAATAACCGATCCCCAAACTGCTTGGAATGTCATTACTAATTATTATTTGACTTTCTCTATTTGTATATCCAGAGACGTATAAAACATTTTACGTCTCTGGTATATCATGAATTCAAAGACCTATATATACCAAACATGTATATTATAGGTCTTTGATGAATTAAAAATGAATACGTTTGAAGAGAAAAAACTGAATTTTGAAAAGTCTGTCATGTAAAGATAACTGTATCAATGTTTAAGCTAACTAGCTGGTGAATGCAGTAAACACATTTGTGACTGAACAGAAAGGCATATAAACTTTGACCGGGAAAGCGTACTAACCCATACCACAGAACACCAATTATAAAGACTTGGAATGTATTTAAAGAGTAAATATCATATAATTTTAACTTAGGCCTAATCATGTAAACTGAAATTAATATCGCTGACGCACTCATAGCACAAGTTGTTTCGTTTAGATTTTTTTTAAAAGTTGATAGATAAAATCAGAGACGTATAATACGTACGTATGTATTGTAGGCCTACGTACGTACGTCTCTGATGAAATATATAAGAACATTTTGATATGACAATGAAAATATCTTGTATTTGATTAGATGTCATTTTTGTTGTACAAACATCACGTGTTATGTGAACTATTTATTGCTGTTCTAAAGTCGCATATACTAACTATTTTCAAAGGGAACCTTTAATTCTTTATTAATAAAGATATGTATAATTAGGATATGCTATATTTAGGTTTCTTATTTTATCAGTTTTGGATCGAGTGATATACATGTACATGTAACTTGATATGTGAGATCAGATTATCTTGGGTTTCCAACCTAAATTAACTTGTCATTATTAACTATCGGTGCGTGTCCTAGTTAACTTTCCCTAACCAAGTCTATGTTCAATTAATAAATAATATACAGGTACCAAAACAAAGGTTAACGCACGGACCTGTAATGGTAAAATTGTAGTAATGATATTTACATAAAACATCATACTTCAATCCAAAATGAAAAAAATGGTCACATAAATCGATCCCGTTCAACTGATATAATTATACTGACCAACAACAAAGATCGGTACAGACGATAACATCAAAATTGTCCGAATCTGCTGAAGTTTACTCAGCAAAGCCTTGGGCGAATTCTACTGACGTTATTTTGCTTTGAGCTTTAATGTTTTTTCAGCATGTTTGTTGGAATACTGATTTGGGTCCAGACAGACTGTGACTTCAGAATCAGAAGGAAGGTACGTACTCCAAATTTGGTGCTGTACCAGCGCCAACTTCTAGAATCTTCAAATCTGTTTTTATCATCTGTAGAATAAAACATTCAATGATATAATTAATCAAAGGATCTTCCCAATGATATCAAAATCAGTATTATTCGGGCAGTGTGTCAGTGTTTCCATTTAGCTTTTTAGCGTCCTTCACGCGATTACATGAACTGTGCATGAATACAAGAAGAGTGTTTATAAGAAAATATACATCTATGTTTACTGTTTCCGACAACGAAGTTAAACAAGATATCAGTACTGATCGACGTTCTATACAAGATATATATAATAAAATAAATAAAATATTTATTACCGAAGAAACTAGCTAGCCTTTTGTCATTATCTAGAGCGCGTTAGGTCACTTTACCAAAATAAATAAATCTAGCTTGGAAGAACAGCAAGATCTTCATATTAAAACATTTTAGTCTATGGCACACCGAATTATTACGCAGAATGCGTCTCCGGCAATCTACGGTTTTCAATTATCAAATGATTTTCTAAGAAAGTTGCAAATGTTTAGTAAGAACTGCATGCACATTGTTTAAGCTTTGGGTACTCTGATGGTCCATTCTTCCGCTCCTAACCATTCACTTTTATTGCGTTTTTCGCATAGGAAGCTACGCCGGTGTCTGTGATATGTTGAATATGACTACGTAGTTATATAATTATTTATATGAGTATTTTCATGTCGTTATTACAACTATGGTATACTTTTTGTAACATTTACAGTTTAAATTATCTATTTACGTGTTTGTATAACAAGATTTATGAATAGAAAATGAAAAAAAAAATGCTTATAATATTATTCAAATTCTGAAATTCGATATTTTTCTGTTTGTATAGCTTATTTAAAGATAACTCTATATAAATATGCATTTAATATCATCCTAATACAAAAAATCTTAGAAATATTGCAGAAATTATTTTCAGATTACGGAGAATTTTGCACTAAATTACCATACCACTACGTTCAAATTATCTCCCTTATTAAAAACCACAAAATGTGTTTTTGACTTTATTTTCCTGTTTTTTTTTCTGCCTCAAATCATTAATTTGATATCCTTACTAATATCCCTATCTAAAAGTCATACATTTATGTAGCTGATTATAATAAAAAAAAACGATATTATGTAAAGATGTGTCTGAGGACCGTGGGAAAATTTATTTTGGATTCAAAAGTCGGTTCGAGTTGTTTCCCTTAGATATTAAGATAATAAGGGAACCCAAGGAATATTTCTTGACGAATCTTTCACAATATTGGTTATTTTATCTCTAATTGTTGGTGTTCTTTAATTTTTAGCAATATTATTTAAGTAGACGTATACATAAGACTGTAAAATGAGTCTAATGTACTTTAACATTCTGAACACATAAATACATGTCTATAAGCTTTGATCATTTATATATATTATGTATACCCTCGTTGTATATAAAGTTGGTAATGTATCCAGTGGATATACGTACTGCACTGCATTGTATATACAAATGTATACATGTATAAAATTATAATAATATGCCGTCGACGGATGCATACATTATAGTCAGCTATTTATTCTTGAGGTGAGCTTTATTTTGAGGTAGGCATTAAATCCTTGCAGAAAGTGTGCATCCTGGTATTTACCGGTATCTGTTCCGAATATCAATAACAAACGAAGTTCACTGAACACTGAATGGTTTTAATATTAATGTACATGAATTTATATACATTTAATAAACTCGTGGTAGCAGAGATCATTAGTATACAACATATATTTATATGAACAAATCAACTAAAAGAAAACAACATCAAAATACGAGAAATGTACGTGTTACAGTGGAATAGAACGTGAAATGACGAGTTATTATCTGGAACAGAAAATCAGTAAGAAAAGAACGAAAAACGTTAGTTAAACATAAAAGTCAACTGAAAAAATTGAGCATTGCAAAAACCAAAAACACAATACACTTGAACACAAATAATACATGTACAATGTACTAAAAATGCAATATTCAACCGCGACTGACATGTTTTTCGTTGGAATGACTAACTGCCATTACAGCACGAACTGTTCCTTTAATCGGAGTCCTGCAAACAGCGCAAGATTTCAGAGCTGGAATGCATTGGACACAACTCACCATATGTCCACATGGGAGTGTAACAATATTTGCTATTGCATCAAAACATATTTTACAAGTAACTGGGTCTTTTAAACGTCTATTTTCTTCTTCGATTTGTTCAATATTTTCAAACTCTCCTTCATCCAAATCCGAGTCATTCTCACAACTATCTGTGTCATCATGGTCATTCCTTGCTTCATTATATATCTCTGTTAATGTCCTTGAGAGGCTATCTACCGTTAATGTATCAAGATATTTTTCAATATTGAATGCTTCTTGTATCGCATCAGTCACATTTTCAGTACTTCTCGGAGAACGTTTTATGACATCAACTACAGAAAATCCAAAATTGTTCACTTTGTTTGCGTTGCTTGCAATAGACTTAGTTCGAATGCTATTTATATATTTATCCCCTCTGCAACGGCGAACATGTGGACATTTTGGGAAAGCAAGTGCATGTTGCTCCCAAGGATCACTAAAGTCAGGCCAATCACGAAGCACTCCACCACAATGAAAACATTCAACAATGTCATCTTTCAGCGTGTAAACAAAGCCAGCTTCAACCATTTTTTTTACACAAACATTTTTCTTCCGCCACTTTGTAAAAGTCCTAGTTCTTGTATCTATGGTTGCAAACTGCGAATGACGCACAGGTCCCGTTATAATGTTTAAATCATCACAGAACGCCTCCCGTCTTGAACCGGAAAATGGATGATCTCGACTGCTCTCTGTTTCAGTGGAAGAATTGCTGCGTTCAGAAACATTTGAATTTGCGTTCGTCTGCGTGTGTTGCTGCTGCGCGTTCCTTCTATTTTGTCTCTTAAAATATTGTACCATACCCGCAGAACTTAGATTTTGTAACTCCATTTTTGCAACTTTTCAATGATCAAAATTCTATCACGACTGTTGATGTTACCTTCTTGTTGAACTATTTATTCTGTAAGTTGTGCTATAATTAGCCTACGGGTTTCGCTAGATCTATTTTTAGAACCACGGCCGGAATTCCGATGCGGGAAACCATTCGTTTTTATCATATCTTCGTTGTAGCTAGGCGTATATATATATATATAAATGGATTTTTTCTCATGTAAATGTCATTATTCTTAGTTGCTAATGAGGCTATGGTTAATGTCTGTTTAGACCCTGTTTAATCAGGGACTCTACATTACTATAAAGCAGAGTCCCTGATTTAATTGACGTATGTATATCCTGGGTTTACCTTAATACGTGTCAGTTTATTTATAGCTCAAATTTGGGAACCTACTATATTAAGCATTTTTATGTTACTTCGTGCACATTTTATTAGTGAATAAACAACAAATAAGTTGTTTACAGTGTATACATAGTCATGATCTTATGATACTTTCTTGTTCTGGAGTGCTGATGTATTTGTACAAAAACATGATCATTTGTAATGTAAGACGTACAGTGCATGTATATAAACTATATAATATATTACATAGCTATCATAGATGCTGTTCCCGTAGCAATTTTCAATATTATTAAATGAAAACGATTTCGCTTATTCGTTCTACATTGAAATTAAAAAATGAAAATGCACAGGATCCTGAAAAATTAGCAAAGTAATTATATGCGTGATAATTTCATTAATTGACTGGTAGTTTTATTTTATACAGAAATTTTAACTTGATGTCAGAATCGTGCATGATAAAAATGCGACTTAATTCTTTTCTTGTGATGTCGGCATATTAAACAAAACATTTTACTTGTATAAGTATATTTGGTATTTTATCATGTTCTTTTTTACCTCAAAACACCCACACACAGTTTCGTTGATATACACATACATATATATTTTTTTTTTTTAATTTTTATTATATACTCCTACATCGTGAATATAATATATATCACTTAGGTTTCAAACAGAACAGTTACTGAAAAGTTTCATTCATAAGTTGGTTAAATAATCATTAAGGGCCACTCACATATATGTACGAGTATACATGTATATATTAAGTGATCGAGGGGCTTTAGACATGCAACAGATATATTCAGATGGGAAAATCCGTTTAGCAGTTATTTTTAGATCGGAGTAAATCCTCACCAACGGAGTCACCGACTAGCAATCAATTAAGGAGTTTAAAAAATAATTACAGTTTGTCCTAATTTCTCGTCCGCATTTCATTTGAAATTTGAAAAATATATCGCATAAAATATGTGCCTAGAACCTGATAGGGAGAAAATACGTCACTTATTTTTCTGTATGTACTTCGCGTCGCTTGTGATACATCCCATAAAATTCAAAATATGAACGATAACTAATACATACGTTCGGAAAAAAGAAAGGTCAAATATGCATTTTCAAAACTTGAAAGTTATTTCACCTCTTCCGGGGTGGCCCATCCCATCCTATGTTTTCATTCATTATGAAATCTACATAATAGTAACTAGCCACAAATAAATTTATAATGACGTAAGGTAATCTAAAATTAATTAACCATCTCAGAGCTGAAAACTTATATAACTAAATTTACACATGCAATACACGTATTATTAAGAAACAGAACAGAAGCATGCAGGCCCGTAGGAAGCAATTTCGGATTGAGAGGGAGGGGCAATTTTAGATTTTGTCTGATAACGAGGGATAAAATTTGTAATAGCCCTTTAAAGTTGGGGAACACAACAACGGAAGCAAGGTTCCCGGAAAGAACGTGCAGATTAGAAGGAAAGCCGGGACCCACGCTTATTTTCGTCACTACCGTCAATCGAACAGATGGCGAGTTTACTACCTTGGAGTATTTTATACACTCAATAAGGGGGAAAATGAAGATGTTTCTTTCGACAGGTTTGCGTTGTTTGATGGGTGAAATTGAAAAATAACGTCTGTAAACGTATAAAAATCACGGAATCGAGTGCCTATGATCCATACTGAATAGTATGTAAGATTTCATAATAGACATAAAGATTTTTTAACACATTTCGCCGTGAACATTATTTTTGTCCACATGAAGTAACTTGATCAAGTTGGTAGGAAATATTCCCATAATATGTATAAAGTGTAATAGAAAATCATTGTCAAAGAGGAGTGACGGCTTCATCTGTCCATTCAGTTATATCGTTAGTAACAGCACCGTCTTCATTTAATACTCTGTCCATCTCACCATTAAAAAGACCAAATATGCCTCCTGAAAGAGGACATGAAATATGACAACAAGATATTTAAGCATCGATATTAACAAATCAGGAGTATGTATGGCACCCTCAGTTAATGCTGGCATGTCTGTAGGCTAGTTATTGAAAACTTCTTTCCACGAAGTATGAACAAGAAATTATAAGGTCCTCAGAAAGATTGATAAGCAGACTAAGTTTATGAAAAGCGTTTGGAATTAGAACAGTTAAAAATGTTATTTTTGGAAACTGAACGATACTTTAATTTTTCATAGCATTCACTCGCTCAGCGCGGATGAATTTTTATGCGGACCAAAGTACTACGTTTATCTTCATCCGCAATCGTTAAACTTGTTCCAGTTCAATGTTGCAGTGCAAAGCCATTAAGTTCAGTTTCCATGAGTTTCAGTACTTTGATTATCATTGTTTAGTCAACATAAATTATATACTACACAACGTCCTTAGTAAGATAGAATGAGACAAATACATACGAGTATCACCAACCGTTGAAATTTAACTCATTTACTACTTACCAGTATGAATGAAAAGTATCCGGTTGCCTGTGAAACGTTCAGGATTACGGTGTATTTCTTCTACCATTCCCATGGCCCCTTTACCGGTATAATAAGGATCAAGTAATATACCAGTCTTCGAGCTCACTTTTGTGATAAATTCTAACAAAATAGATTGGAACACTAGTAGTGGTTTGTACTTCAGGGAATCAGAACGAATGTTGGCCTAATTAAACTTGGTTCAAACGAACGTACGTAAACTTATTCGTAATTATATATGAAAAACCATATATGCATAACACTGCATACTGTAGCTAAAGCAATATATATTCATAAAATCTTGGTCAATTACATCGTAGAGTCCCATCTCATTAATACTGGTTACACAGAGGGACATACAACAAAAATATAAGACACTGTGAGCAAAAGAACAGAACACGTAGTGCAAACAAATAATGAAAGGGAATGATGATAGAAAAGGACGAACACGCATGGTTTACCTAAGCCAGCATGAGTTGCCGTCCCATAGCCATCTCCTACATAACCTTCTATAATGTCAAGTATATCCGAGGCTTTTACATTCTCCAGTCCAAGTTGTTGCAGTAATTTGTCTTGATTGGCAAACAGTTCCTCTTTTGACAGAGATATAGTGACAGCATGTACTCTGAATTTACACATGAACATGGTTACATACACTGGATATAATTGAAAACATGTATCAATTAAGTGTTTAATTACTATCAATATTCACCTCTAATCGAAAAGATCCATGGCAGTGAATATCAAGTTATGGACTTGCAACTACTGGACAATGTTGCGAAATTGACTTAATCTCTACACATGCTTTATAAAATAGTATAACAGTTATAACTACCAGACAAAAGACAGCTATCAAGTTCATGTTGCTTGTTTAAAATATTCATTGGTTTACATCACTAATCTTCACATGATAGGGCATCGTGTATTGCTTTACTCCTATCATGTTGGTAATTACGTACATGCATAAGGAAATGAAAAGTTAAATCAACAGTATTTCACTTCATACGACAAGCACAGTACTAGAGCGTTTAGCAATCCGGATTGGGAGATTTTGAGAAACTACTTATTCATTGAATTGATATTACCGTAGTTTGGACCCTGTGAGATAATTACCGACAGCGAGACCAAGAGCCGTTCCACCGGTTGCTATCGTCACAACAATGTCATCAAAGCGTTCATGAAGTCCCTTAAAGTAACAAGAAATGTTGCATACGATAAATTCAAGAGCAAAGTGTAAACAGGAAGTCATTGTAAATGCCTAATGAAACCAATATGGTCATACAATGATTTATATACATACATGTGTGTACAAAAATGTGTGTAAGTCCTTAAATTGGGTCCTAGAATTGGTAAATCAAAAATGGCAATAAACGGTGTGATCCACTATATTGTATCATTGTGCATTAAAACAATGATTGTGTTACATATGAATACGTGCGAACCATGCGAACACTCCAGACTGACAAACATAGAAACATAGATGTCCATGTTAACCTAAGAAATGCAAAACGTCGAGACTTCATCAAGAACGGAAGTACTAATTTCTTATATAACGCACATTTAATGATGATATAAAATAAGATCAACCAACCTGAGCCATAAGTTCATCAAAAGCAGATATAAAAGCAAACAATCCGGAGACAGCAGCTCCACCTACAGGGATACAGTAACAAGGTTCGTCGTATTTTTCACTATAAAATATTAAAAATACGATTACATATAAAGAGACAACGTAACATTCGAGGAGCACACTGAACAACTTCAGAAAAGTATATATTTATTCAGTTTATGAGCACATTTTTTTGTGGTGAACCAGACAACACATTTATGTTTGAAAAGACTCTTTTGTTCTGTGAAATGATAGACAGACATATGAATAGAATACAGCTCAGAGTATTCTAAGTGAAGACATGCATGCGAAAGTGGTAAATATTTACCTGATATATTGTTTCATTTTCCTGACTTGTCTTGTGAAGCTTTCGTATGAATTCCCTGGAGCCAAATATATTTTACTGCCGGCCATTCTGTACATTAATGTGTTTCCTTGACTTCCGAGTTTTTCTCTCTATCGTAAGTTATTCATAACATTTTACAAAAAGGTGAATTTAAGCACGACAATTAATAATCATACTTCTATATTAACATGCATGCAGACAGTTAACACATTTGTTCCGTATAAAAACACGAAGCATATATACTTCTTAAAAAATAAATGTAAAAAGGCAAGTTTTAGAATCATGACCTCTACACAGCGCTGTTTATTGGTACTTCATAAGTTTCTAGAAAAAAGATTTACTAGTAGCGTTACTTTACCTTGAATACACTTTCGATAACAATATGGGGTATTAGGCCGAGGGAACGACTTATAAGGGACACAGCACGACAATGACCAGACTGCGGGCCTCCTCCTGTAACAACATGTTTGGCTCCTTGTTCTAAGGCTTCTGCGAACAAGATTTGAAGTGGTCGAACCTACATATTAAGTAGGGCAAAACTAATTGAAATCTGATTAAGACAAAACGACCCTTCTCAATGCTTAAATTTACAATTTGTTTGGGAAGCACTTTCAAAAATATGATCATCGCAGGCAATTCAGTTAACAAATACTATTGTTGCGCATGTGTTCAGTAAATGATATGGCTGTCCGTAGTGTTCGCCAACCATGTAACTCGCAATAAGATGTTTATCTGTTTACATTATCTACAGCATGTTTAAAATTTCAACAATTACACTAGTAATCTAGTAATTCAAGATGAGTCGACAGTAGTAAGTAACACATTAGAGATACAGTAACTATACACGAATCTCTCCAAATCCGTATACATGACTATGTATCAAGTTCAGTAATTAACATTATTATTGCAAGATATCATTAGCTTAAAGATTACTTTAAGAAAAGAATATTTCAGAAACAATAACATGATATGTTTACTTTATTCCCAGACAGTTCAGCACCAGTCAGATCATCACGTTTTATATGTACCGTTACTCCAGCAGGTAAATTTGGTAGATTCCAACAGTGAATGGGTGTGTTCAGGTTTGAGAGCTGTCAAATGTACAACTTAATTAATATATATTATCACACAAACTTTTAAAACAAATACTACATCTGTAGACACCGAAGTAACATAATTATCATTAATCTGTTTGAAACATTTCGATAATGATAAAATGGAAGTAACGTTACAGTAACGTGGTCATACCAAATGAATGTGGCAAAAAAACGAGACAAAATGATAGTCACTTAAATTATGTCGTAATATAAATCACAAACAGGGTAACAAGGTATATTTTTTCAAATTTGATACTGTGTACGTTGATCTCTATGAAGAAAATTAGCAGTATATAAATAACACAAAAGCACGTGAATTATGAATAAATCGAAAGCCTCTGGAAATTATGTGTAAAAGTGAATTACGATGCTCTGTTCATTTTCAACAATGCTATACACGTATATATAATTAAATGGTGATCCTAGACACTTTATATAGTATTACAGGGTTCTCAATAACAGCAGGCTGCAGGCCAATTTAGCAGCTTATAAAAGTGTTTTGGCCTGTTAGGGATCTCAAAAGTTCATAAAGTATTGCTAGAAAATGCCCAGACCCCCTCTAGCAGGCCTGTTAGTCTAGCTTTTGGGCCTGTTGGCCACAAACTTATTGAGAACCCTGGTATTATATATACATGTATGTATTTTTAAAACTGTTTTCAATGATACCTTTACAATACTGGATGGTTTATGATGTAATTTGCTTGCCCATATAGGAACCTGATATGCCTGAATACTGTAAAACTCATTCTCCATCTATAAATAAATACCAAGCGTCAGCAAAATAACAGAGAGTTTGATATTCTTTGCTGAATTGTTTAGATAAATTATTTGTCGCGTACCATATCATTAGGTGTGCGTACATACAAATTATGGAAATAAATCGCGTACTCAATAAACAAGTGTGATTAAAGTAAAACATTCAAAAAGCTCATATTTCGAAGATAAATCTACGTACCGTTTGTATTACACGTTGACTCATTTAGGACTCTAATTACCGCTGCTTGGTTATTTTATGCATATCATATCATAAATATCAAAATGCAAAACTTACCTTAGCTAATACAGTGCAATCTTTTATGCCTCATGAACTTTGAAATATAAATTAAGGGGGAATGACTGTGATACTCTTGATTTAATATTGTTCCATCAGTTGTTGGTCGTGAAATATTGTTTTAGCTATTATTATATATATACATATAGGAGACATTCTTGGGGGCTGAATCGAATAACCCCTACCACAGGGCCGCGCAGGAGTTGTGGCCCCACCAAAATTTAAGGCGGCTAAATACTCTTCTCACAGGTAACTGCATGTATCATGCGGAATAAATTAATTATAAATAAATGAATAATAAATAAACACTGATTTTAAAAAATCAGTATTTATTAATATGTTAACATATTAATGAATAGTGTTTTTTATATTTATAATATATTCATGATACCGTTACCTATGACTCTTCTCTCTTCCGTTTTCAGAATCAGTTCTTCAATCTTACGTACGTTGCTCATACCAAGGACTTATATAATGTATGTATATATAAGTCCTTGCTCATACGGACCGGAGAAGATATTATATTATTGTTTCATGGTCAAAGAAACTAGTTTTTCGAAACGAATCTTATGTATTAATGTTGACACAATTTATATATTTCAAACGTTTTTTAGGGATGGGGTACCCGTCTGGGCGTATTTTCCCGCATGTACGGACATTTGTACGGGTTATAGTCAGTATCCGGACATTCGGTTTTAGCATATCCCTGAAGACATTTTGCGATCATGCTGTTGTCAAAAATGTCTTCACGTTTTCCCAGACTCTACCGGCTGATGACTATTTCCAGATCTAATTGTACGGTAGCTGAGCCGGAAACTCCGAAATTGAGCATAAAGGAAAAAATTGGTATTGATTTTTCTTGAAGGTTATTTTGAAAGTAGCTATATTTCGGACAGTCTTATTCGGATAATGTGAAAACTCAAGTTCTGAATTGACTGAACAACTGAGTTAAAGGATAACAGTTTGTAATTTCTATTTGATAATTAAATGTTTACAGACTTGCTTTCTCTCTAACTTCTATACATTATTATTAGAACCGATTTATCATTATGATTATCAATATTATAATCATGAGATGTTTTTGTCTGTTAGTAGTTACTAAACTGCTAAAAGGGGCATGCCCTGGAAATGAAATGTTTCGAATAGCAATCAAATTGGTATCATTTTAATGCCTAAATCAATTAATGAAACCCCTTTAGAATAGTAATTAATGATAATCAATTATAATCAAATGATCGTTGGCTGACGGCTTGAGGTCGGCGACTATCGATGTTAGTGGTGTTAAATCGATGTCGTTACATGTAGGTAGACAACCACCATTATTTGATCAACTGTCTTCTTTCCACTACTTTCGGACATTGTGTGTATTTAAACAAGGGTTTTAGATTTTTATGACTACATTATATGACAAACAAGTAACAAACAAATAAGTTTATTACATTGTAAATAATACAGTGTTTTTTCTCTCTTCATTGGGAAGAAACCTTAGCCTGTTGATTTTGGGAAGAATTATCACAAAAATTGCTAATTTGGGAAATATAATAGCTGGTCTAAGTTTGGATTTTTGGGAAAACTGCATGATTTTAAAGAAATTCTTAATTGGGAAGAGGCCTATAATAGGCCTCTGTTGTAGAAGGTGAAAAATCACTGAATAAGGATATAAATTTGCTTTTGATTATTTTCAGATTGTGAATCGAAAGACCCTTTTACGATTCGATTTGATAATTGATTCTCTTTCAAGTCCGATTTTACAATACTAATATCTGTGAAATATCCCGCTAGTTTACTCAAAATTCACATTTCAAAATTTACCAAACCTTCCGATTTCGGCCTAAGAAAGTATTCATCTTTTTCACAACTCGACCCTCTCCGGATCTGTCAAAACTGAAAACATCGCGGAAAAAATGTCAGCAAACTGTGTAATGATAAGTATTGCTATGTTATTTATAAATGCGACATAAAGTTTACCTATCAATCAATTATAGGTAAACATCATTGTTTTGCTGCTTTGAAAGGCAGAGCGCACGCTCAGTTAAATTCTCAGACGAATCAGAAATATCATTGTCGTCAATAAAATGCTGACAGCCTTTTATTCAAGTCGCCATACAAATACTAACACATGCATTATAGTTATTTTGGAAGGCACATTCTTCTTTGACTTTTCAGTAATAATTGGTAATTGGTGTATAGTCGGTTTAAAAGCTCTACATGTAGCAGAGCTTATGCTATTCTGTTTGTATCTTGCCAACTCAAAATAAAATTCCTATCAAATAATCTTTATCTTAAGTGATAAACACATTTTTAGTGTATGAAACCCAAGACACAGCAGTTCCAGGGCGTGCCCCTTTAAAACTGAATATGTTGTCAATTTACTTTGGTATGGTATGTATTGTATTATGAGAATGACTGACTTAGGTATTAGTGATATTCCTCATAATAAAGTCAGTCGTTTTCAAAGTACAAAACATCATTCTATACTGTACTGATAGTATTTATGAGTCATAGGCTGTTAGAAACTTAACTTACATGGATTTATTCTGCAACAGACTTGAGCTGTGTTCAGAAAGTAAATTGACACAAATATTGATTACAGTCACTGAGTCAGGTATAATTAAAATTTACAACATTAAAATTCCTAGTGTATTTGTATCTTTTATGCGGACTGGGACGACAGATGTTGAGTTATTAAGATAAAATAAATAAAGATTATTCAAACTCAAAATGTTTTATTGCTGGTAGTTTCGAAGGAAAAGTTATTAGTTCTGACAGCATGCACATGTATGATGGGATTTTTATCATTTCAAATGACAAATGTTTTATTTTTTGTGTTTCAGTGAATTACTACAAGAACATTTACCGAGATTACAAAGATGTTGCCATAGAAACAGTTCAGGACATGAAAGCCAGACCAATTAAGTCCAGCATCTATATATCCTTGATTACTTCCACAGTTGTGCTAATGAAAACAAATCCTGGTGAAAAAGATTTACACGATCGTCTGACAGAATGTGTTACTAATCTGATGTTAGTTGGTGACCGTATACGTAACCCGAAAAGTGAAACTGCTATTGACGAGTATTCCAGATTAGTGAATGACGGACGTCTAAGGTGTTATAATATAGGAATTTGCTCATTGTTAAGTTTGAGAGGTCATGCAAAAGAAATTAACTTGTATTCTGCAAATTGTAAATATACCGAGCCTCACTGGTCAGAATTCTTTTCCACAATTTACGATGTAGGTATTTTTGGTCGATGGATTAATCTGGAAAAATCTATGGAAGACTTTGATATCAATCCAGAGGAGTGGGAAAGTGACGGACAACCTAACAAGAAATACAAATATTACGGTGATAATCTGATATCTTGGGATATGAAACTGAAATAATATAGTTTAAAATTGTAGTACTTAAGATATCATAACCATTGTTCCATCTATTTCCATCACTTGTATATATGAAGATAAACCAGTCTTGGTTTAGCACAAAATGATATATAAAGAGTAAAAATCTTTTAAATGGCTCAAGTCTCATGTTACAACTGATGCCATGTATGTGATGAAGAGAGTGTTGCTGGGGTATCCATATTTGATTACTTTTTGTTTACTTACCATTTAGGTCAGTTTATGTATGTTTGTATGCTTCTGCTATTAATCAATATTAATTTAATGAAATAATACTGCATATTTCACAGTAAAATGTGTAATTATTGTATTATCTTCTGTTGTTCAGAGCAGACTTATCTAAACATTATTTTATGATACCCAACAGAATATTTGTACAATTTGTCTCCCCTGATCATATAACTTCATTACAAAGTGACTGTCATCAGTTGTAACTGTTTTACTAACCCTGATGCACATCAAACAAATAACCAGTACTGAAATCAGAACTTAAATCGGTTTTAGAATGGAAGATAACTGATGTGCTTAATGTTGGAAACTTGTTTACAGTTGTCTCCCTTAGTCTGTGTTAAGGTATTGGTAATATTGTAGTACAAGTTGAACATTATTCTAGAATTTCAAGTGATGTCACGTTAAAACATTGAGGTAAAACAAAACTTAAGATGAAAGTCTTTTTGGTTATGATTGTTTTATATTTATTTTTTACATAGATTGGACATGAAGTAATGTGTTTTTATGCCTCAGCATCTACTGACGCTCATTTTACGGGGGGCTCATAGTGATTGATTTGTCCATCATCCGTACGAGGTTAACTTGATTTTACTGATTTATCTCTTTGAGACTTATTCAGTTGTCACCATATGCCTTTCACAATCTGCCCATATCACCCTATCTGGATTTGACCTTGACCTTAATTGCAAGTACACAATTTTAAGTGGTCTATTTCTCTGTTAACTATAATAAATTATATCCTTCATATAGCAATTTTATATTGCCAATTCGTCAAGCACCAACCCCACATTCCTGTATTGATTTTGGTTATTATGTTTTTGGCACAGTTATGGGATTTGGTTATACTTTAAGACTTGAAGAAATGCTCTGTGAAGAAAGTAAATTAGATCTTGAAGTATTAAAATATGCTCTGTGAAGTATGCTGTTAAGGAAACATACATTATTACTAGTGTGGTGAATAACTTGGATTCTGATAATTTTAGCACTATTATGTATCCAGTATTTTTAGTCTTTAAATGAATGTTGAATTTTACAGTATCTTCAGAAATAAAAAATTGTATAAACCAGTATGTTACTTTATCAATAGCTATATAAACATGTAATCTGGTAATGTTTTGTATGTTTTATGTACTTACATCAAACTGATCAAATTCATGCAGTAGATGCACCTATCTTGTCTATACAGTACAACCTCTCCAGAGCGCCTCTCTCTGGAGCAACAATCTCCCTTCAACCACAGCATGATTTTTTCCAACTGAGATTTAACTATTGATTCAACCTATCCAGAGCAACAACCTCTCATCAACTACATAATTTTGCTTCTCCCAAAGGGTGTTACTTTGGAAAGGTTGCACTGTGCATCTAAATTCCTTTCTTTAAGTGATACTTCACAAGAAAAAAGTCCAAACAAACATTTGTAGTCTATTATAAATTTAATTACTCTTAATATGTAATAACATTATTGATTGAAATCTGATCGAACAAACAAACAAACAACACAACACATTTGCTTCACAAAGTATTCAACTGTAATGCCAGAATTTAAAAACTTGTATAATATGCATTCAAAATACAATCAAATCACATTCAATCACAAAATAACAGGCAAAATATTAACACTACAGAAACAAAGTATAAACTGAGATGACATGCTATATAATGATTGTGAGATTAATAACTGAACTAAACAACATGATCACTTAACTTGATTTTATAGAACATACTTCAATGACCAAACCAGATCTATGTATTATATATTAACACAGAAATAAAATACAGTCAAACCTGTGATCAAAGGCCACCTTTAGGAAAGACATAATGTGGTCTTTATTCAAAGGTAGACTTTATTCGAAAGTCATTATGTTCTAAATAATCAGTCTGTTTTTTAAAATAATGGCCTTTATTCACAGGGTAGCCTTTATTCAGAGGTGACTGTTAACACATTTGACTGTACAACCGATGCACATATAAATCATACCTGATGTGCTCATAGAAATAACAGTGAAACAGACTTTAAGGCCAGTAGTTTAACATTCTTCCCATTTTCATGAGGGGGAGGGGGCACACAAAGTAATAAAATATTGGTTGATATTGTTGAATGTTCATACTTGACTGTTGTTGATTTCAAACTTTGCTGTAAAGTTTTGAACACGTTGTATGAAGACTGTGAAATACACACACTGTGTATAAACCTTGTATTATCACATGGATTATAATTCTATAGTAAACTTAATCTAACATTATTGTAGGACATTGTAAGACAATGGAAACTAGGTTTGTAGGACCTTCACTAATATGTTTGTTGATCACAATCAAAGTTCACATTTTATATTGAAATAGAACCATAATCATTATACAGTTCAATTGCTCATTAATGGATCAATTACTGTATTTTTGAGTAACAGTGATATTACCTTGTAGACAATCTTTCTGTGTAAAATGATATTCCATACAAACATAGCATACATAATTATTGATTACTTCACAATAGACCATTAATTGATACTAATTGGACTTAGTGTTATAGTTTCCTTTGGATGTTGTTGTCATGGAGAACTCTTCCTTATAATTCTCATTGAGGTCAGCTAGAAGACTAACAGTTGAAAGCATGTCAAATCAGTCATGGAAACATGTACATGTATGCTTGAATTTATACAACATGGATAATAGTGAGCAAATATATCACAGAAATGCTTTCATGTTTCACTATAGGTTAGGATAAAATACATGATAATATTTCAGTACAATACTGTATCATATTGTCATACCGAAATATCAAATTTGTTAAGAAAGTAATACATTTCCAAAATAAGAAATGCAACATTTACTACTAAAGTAAATGAAGAAGTTTAATGCTTATATAATTGTTCAATCCTCAACCTACATACAACAGTTAACATGACTACAATTAGAACAATTCAATTAAAATCCAATATGAGGTCATTCAACAACTGAAATATTAAATGTATAGATCAAATGTCCATGTTAAATTAATTCAACAATGATAAAAAAGTTCAAATAAAGAAAATCACTGGAGGTAACTTTTGCAGATTACTCAGTTATAAATTTGTTCTAAACTTAATCAAAAATCTTATTCTACGAAAGCTGTTTATAAAATGCTTTTGGACGGATTTTCACATTTCAAGAAATCTCAGACTAACATATGTTTTAGAAGATTATCCTTTAATCTCACTGGAACTATTTCAGTTAGAATAAAATCAACATTATGACATCTGGCAGCAAGGTTACTGCTTTCACCCGAAATATATGAAAAAAGTGAAACATAATCGTCATTTGTTTATGTGTTTTCTATCCACTTCACAACAGTAAAAACTTCTATTAATGTGATAATTTGTGTATTCATGTTACATAAAACTGCAACAAGGATACAGTGTCTGCTCATTACCTCACAACTAATGTAAGGCCTCATTTAACTGAAGTAGATTTTTATCACAGAATATATATAATACCTTCTCACGACCAGTCATTCGAGGTAACGTCCCGTACAATCACTGTAACACTGGCAGTATTGCAGACTGCTTCATCTGTGACAGAATCACTGTAAAGCAAAGTTACCACGGAGACAATATGAGGAAGAAACTAGCATTTTAATACATATCCCTGTGGCGAACATGGATGGTGGGTGTTTTCCACTAGTTTAGTCTTTTCTTGTCACACTTGGTGGTATTAACACACAAATATCAGACAAGTGGAATAAATAATCACAGAAGGAACTAAAACATAGTCTTTTCAAGAATCTCGATCTTGCTTCTTTTTCTTTAAACGTTTTGTCCTTTCCCATCGCACAGTGTCTCCTTCTAACGCCCCTAATTCTATAATTCTTTGTTGAAATGAGGCTGGAGCACCGATCATAGGGTCAGTATACTTCGGATCTGAAAAGATTTCAACAGTTTCTTAAATTACAATGGAGAAATATGTATTGCATCAAATTAAAACAAATTTTGAATGAAATGTCTAAAATTGTGGACAGTTTACTTTGCCATTTATTAAAATCAAAGTATTTTTTGCAGAATCTTATGGTAACAAAAACAACAATTGTACCATAATAAAATGGGAACGTTAGAACCATTGAGCGTTCATCTTGAATGGTTTCATATCTAATACATAATGATATATTGATAATTAATTGATAAGTAAGAGAAAGTAGGATATCAAACATTTCAATATTACTAGAACGAAACAAAAGGCAAAGTGTAAAAAGGACCAGAACTCAAATGCAAGATGTGCCATATGATACGTGTTGTTGTCTAAACAGTTGATGCTAACTATCTTTTAGATAAAAAATGAATAAGAGAGTAATGGTGTTTGGCCACCTTATCTAATAATATTAAAAGAATGATCATTATATAAAAAGAAGAAAAACATTCAATACTTTCTTACATTATACCATACCCTCAATCACAAAAAATGGCTTTAGCTTTTTAAATACTTTGGCAACTCATCAATTTAATACTGGTAGTTATTTTTGTAGAATTAGAATTTAGAACAATATGGAAAACAAAAAATCCTGATTCTAAGTTTCACTAATTCACTAATAAACCATCAACAGTATCTTACCTTCTTGTTCCTTCATACTGTTACTGTTCTTTTTCCCTGAGACATTATTCTGTAGAGCTATAGGTCGTACACTATTGCCAGGATATTTGCGTTGAGTGTTGAGAGTGTTATTTGATGACGACATGGAGTTATTTACACTAGACGATGACGATACTACTTTAGATGGAAAAGAGTTAGTGTTTGTATTTGATATAGTGTTGTTCCTGCTACTGCCACTTTGAGGTTGCTGGGACGATGACGATAACGCTCCCGATGATGAAGCTATTTGTGGAGGACGGTCAGAATTATTGTTTGGACTCCAGAGTGTTCCCATGGCAACCAAGTCATCTTGGTCACGACCTGAAAGAATACAAAATTATGAAATGCATAAAAAAGAAAGCTACCACTACTGAACTTTGACCCACCATTACCATAAACATATCAAGTTACATGCAGTCTCTTGAAAACTTCTACCCTAAAATGCAAGTTTCTGTTCACTTTACATGCCAAGTAAGGAAAAATATTGCTCACTTTAAAACCAGAGAAACAAGTAAAATGTCACTGTTTTTGAACCAAAAATAAGAAAAAAATAAAATATCAATATAAGGAGTATGTGTCAAATTACCCGTATATTATTAATCATTGCATGGAGACAAACCATGCTAAGTCACTTTGCAGTTATGTTGTCATGTACAATGTACTTAATTCAGATTTTATAGTTTAGATCAAACTTTATAACAGCACTATGTAAGTTTATTATCTGTAAGAATAATATGCCACTAAAGTCTTAAAATATCCAAAACACAACTTCTTAACTTCTTCTTAACTTCTTAAATGTTATTCAAACTTGTCAATAGTTTTCCGTTTACAAATGTCTCGACTTACACAGAACAATCTTATATTACACATACTGAACTTAAACAAATCAATCAGTTGAACAAATAAAGCATAGAATGTACCTGCTCGGTGTTCGTTAATTTCAGAATAGAATAGTTACTCTTAGGTATAAACAAATTATCAGTAAATGAAAAACTATCTAATAAATCAAACATGTTCTATTCAAAAAAGAAAAACTATCAAGTCCAAATCTCTAAAGTGTACCAACATGTTAGTTATCTTAAATAATTACACATTTACCATATAAGTCAATGTCAAATCACTTTAACTGACGTCCAACTACTACCACAGTATGGAATATAATGTTATAATATTTATCCAGGTATAACTCTGATAATGGATTATAACACATACCACGTAACACATTGACTAGATCCAATCTGACGGCACTTCCACGGCTCATCTTGGCATTCATCTTGATATTTGTGTAACTAGCCATTTTTATATTCAGTGATTTACTTAAATTAACATTCACTTACTAAAAAAGCCGTCTATGTGCATTACATAAACACTGACATTACATTTCTCTTCTTTAAAAAAAATGTAAATCCACAGATTCACTTACTAACAAAATTTACACGAACGATCAAAAGATAACACTTCAGTAGAGCCTTGTAAGATCTGATTGATTTAGTGTTAGATTTTTAAAACTATTTAACAATAGCTGTGTCAAAATATATTCATGTACAAAACTAGACATACAACTCGCAATACAATTACTTTAAACTAAAGCTCAACTCCACAAAATACAATAGCCTTGAGTATGGCATTTCAAATTTTAATATGGATTACAATAGCAATGACATAAAGCTAGCATTATCGCTTTAACCAAATGACATTTGATATAAATTATAAGAAACATATTTATATAGGTATAATTAGCACATTGGTCATACACTCTTGGACAAGGAGTTTAGAACAATATTCTTCTAATCCAGACTAATCGCCCGATTTAATAACTAACACAAAAACAAGTTTATTTATATGAATTAAAAATATGGTATACATTATGGTATAATAGATATATATTACATGAAAGTACATTAAGAGAAATATGAAATACCATGCAGTACAATAGTTTCATTTCTATTAAACATGGAGCTAAATTAATCAGTGGTACTAATGCTCCATGTACATAGATATAGGTAATTTTTAATGCCAGTAAGTTATTTTCTTACAATAAAACTCATGGACAATCTCAGAAAAAGGGTGGCAAGAATGATTTCACAAACAAATGGCTTTGCAAGAATGGTCTGAGAAAGAGATCACAAGAATGGTCTCAGAAAGAGATCACAAGAATGATCTCAGAAAGAGATTGCAAGAATGGTCTCAGAAAGAGATCACAAGAATGGTCTCAGAAAGAGAGATCACAAAAATGGTCTCAGAAAAAGATATCACAAGAATGGTCTCAGAAAAAGATATCACAAGAATGGTCTCGAGATCACAAGAACGGTCTCAGAAAGAGATCACAAGATTGGCCTCAGAAAGAGATCACAAGATTGGCCTCAGAAAAAATTATGACCTAACATTCTATGCGACTTACCTGTACTAGCACCATTGGTTTTAGGGGATGAATAAAGATTTTCTGTTTTCACCATGCTACTCCTTATACCATTAGGTCGGAAATGATGTGTAGGTTTAGTTGATGGTAATGAAGTGGCCAGGTTTTTTAACGTATCAATTCCATCTTTATCAAAAGGAGTCACTGAAATGGAATTGATTTATGGAAAATCTATACTTGATATTATTGATCAGTGAAGTATATAGAAATTAACATTTACCAGCTTATCCTAATACTTAACTTATGTTACAGATAAAGAAAACCATTTAATGGAGTCATATAGATCTATAACTTACAAAGTTTGGCCTACTTTAACTTGCTATAAAGTTCTACAAAAGGTAAATAGATCAAAGTCAGAAATGATTATAAATAGTGCTTGCATGTTAAAAGATCCTAGATACAAAGTTTAAGTAAAGTGAACTGTTTATATATCAATGATGTTTTTATATACATTGTTAGCAAACTATAGAAAATACAGAACTAATGGAGTAGACAGTGCTTCACACAGCTCAGATATTTCATAATATTGAACTCTACACTTAACTGTTTATTGAAAAATTTAGTCTATAAGGGAACTTTTGAATGTAAACAAATAATGATTACAAAAACAATTATGATATTTGAAGGAGATACTTCACTTATGATTTATACCACATACAGTACATGTGTTAAATACAGTACTGTATGGCTTGTATAGATTCATATTTAAGTGTTCTTTGCATCAGCATCAGCTTTTTATGACATTGCAGAATTAGAAATGTATCAAACCTTTAATGAGGCTAGCCTTTTAATTAAACTATCAAGAGATAAGGTTAATATTATACCAAGACAATGTACTTTTGATACTACAGATAGATTTACACAAATACTTATATAGTGCCACTAAAATACACCTTCAAGTTATATGGTTTTTTTTTTATTTCTAAGAAGTTTTTATTTCATGTAAAGTGGCCGTACCTGAATCTATAGATATTGATTTCTGTTTTCCTGATTTACTGCTGGGTCTTCGGTTATTAGGATTCAATTCAAGCTCCTTTGATCTTTGTCTGTTCATTTCTTTACTCTTCTCTGACTCACCAAAACTATTCTGTCGTGCATCTTCACTCGACATTCCACGAATCCCGTTGACATCATTACCATAGAGAATATCTGCTGTAGAATAGGGTACAGTGGGTGTACTAGATGAACTGAAATTATAAAGAGAAGAAGTTGTTACCACAGGTTTATTAATGTAAGTAGAACCAATCAAGCTAACTAAGGATTGGCAGGTTTTATTTTAACACAACAAGTTCTATCAATATGTCAGTCTAACACTGACAAACATAGACATCATCTGATGGTCTGCTGATGTTAGCTGCATTTTCTTATGTGGAACTTCATTATAGAAAACAGGACTCTGTAATTAAATATCAAAGGTTGATTAAGTACATGTAGAATGATTTCAAGATGGTGTAAGACATAATGTTATCAGCTTGTCTAACTCTTAAAAATTGATTTGTTTGTTTGTTTCTTAGAGTTTTACACCCCTTTTCAATAGTCAGGGACAGTTCACCTAACCACCGTTCTTGGTAAGAACCAGTACTAGACTCTCATCCTCCGTAAGCAACTGCCTACTTTCTCACATAAACAGACATGGTCGATAATATCACAATGGAGCACTTGAACAATGATTACTATAATATAGTATACAGAAGTACATGTATCAACTCTAATGATAACCATCTAATGTTCTATAATAATTAATTAGTCAGTCCATATATGGTAACAAATTGACCAGAGATTTTATCATGTTACTTATTAAAACAAGGTGGATATCGATCCTTGAGCTGACTGATTACCAGTATGTATATACATGTAGATAAACACCGAGTATTATAGTCACGATATTCTTACATCAATTCAGTACGCACAGATTTTATCAAGTGTAGGTCAATTTTAGGTATGAATCTATTTAAGTTAGTAATAATTGAATAGATTTGTTACAATACATATGTAAATATGAACAAGAAAATGCTGACAATCAACCAAATTTGTTGTTGGTAAATTAATCTCTCAATATTCAGAAATTAATTCAATCCTGACCTAAGGAGTTATTAGTCTACATGTATGTATTTCACAGAATGTTTTATTTCTCTTCTTGTTCATACAATACATACAGGAGTAAGCAATCCTAAACAACAGATTTACAAAGAAATGTGTTCTATTTAACCACAATGTTGACACTAATAGACACAAAAATGTGTTCTATTTAACCACAATGTTGACACTAATAGACACAAAAATGTGTTCTATTTAACCACAATGTTGACACTAATAGACACAAAAATGTGTTCTATTTAACCACAATGTTGACACTAATAGACACAAAAATGTGTTCTATTTAACCACAATGTTGACACAAATAGACACAAAAGTATCTCCTATTTAACCCAAATGTTGACACAAATAGAAACAAAAATATCTATTTAACCACAATGTTGACACAAATAGACACAAAAGTATCTCCTATTTAACCCAAATGTTGACACAAATAGAAACAAAAACATCTATTTAACCGGAATGTTGACACAAATACAATGTCAAGTCTCATGAAAAGTTATTCTTGCTCTTATTGTTGGAAGTTCTCTAGAGATAATTACTAATCAATGCCTCAGCTTGCCAATTACCAGGAATCAATAAAAACACAAGTAAAACCTCAACTAAATCAGGGACATTACATGAAATTAATTCACCTCAACATGACTTTAACCACTCCAGTATGAGATTACAAATATTGATACAGGATTTAAAAAAATAACTAATTGTACCCTGTCAATACAGGCTGTATGGAAAGTCGCATGAAAAGGAGAAATACATGTATGAGAATGGAACTCTTTTTATGACAAGAAAGCACTTTTTGAGACTAATTACAGAAATCTGATATGCCTATTGGAGATTTTAATTACATACCTATAGATATTCAAGTACAGGAATTGAAATGTTAAACCAGACACAAATGAATTTATATACATTGAACCGAAAACCTCTAATAAGCATTCATGAAATATAATACTTATATAAATGACAGTAAATCATTTCTATGAAAATATCGATTTCACAATGAAACAAAATTATTTCATGTCAATAGACAGTGAAATTTGTAATAGCATAAAATTCAGAACATCATGTGTATAATACTTCAATTATCATGTATGTCTTCATAAAGTATGTATACATGGGGCGCCGGAAGCAATATGACATTGGGGTGGCGCAGGGGTGGGTTTGCCTTGAGTGAAATTTTGCCTATATTTTTTGCCAAAATATTGTGGCAGTGATCAAAGCCCCTGTGGCCTCAGCTTCAGAGCCTCTGGTATAGCATTAACATGGTGGATGGAATCAACCTATTAAATGTATCCATAAAGAGTTACAACAGACAGACAAACTTAAGATTTCAGCTTTTGTCCAGTAAAGAACTCAAATGTCTCTATACACAGACAGACACTGCCATTGATAAAATTGGTCGAAATCACTAAAGGCACTATCCAGACAAACAATGAGACAGACAGATGGACAGACACTCCATTACCACTAGAAGTCTGCTACCAGATATCTCCAGAACTGTTGAAACAAAATTCTATTAAAATGACTCCTGAATCAATATTATGGTAAACTTGTACAACTATTTGCTCTGAAAAGTTTGTTCAGTTTATCTTAAATACATAAAAGCAAGGGCAAGATCGAATTCAACGAGTCAGTTACCGGGGTATTGAGTTTTGCTTTTAAGAGAAATCAATCTTGAAAACATGGGCATATTGTAAGAAAAAATATCATTTAAGAAGCTATATGAATTAAGGTAAACATGCACAGCTACAAATCTATCAGGTGGTTAATGTAATACCCCAAAAATATATTTTTAGAACTTCAGAAAACTATAGAACTATGATATTACTGTATAAATTATAATAAACCAATGATATCACTGTATAAATTATTATAACCCCATGATATCACTGTATCAATTGCCAATAAACCAATGATATCACTGTATAAATTATTATAACCCCATGATATCACTGTATCAATTGTCAATAAACCAATGATATCAGTGTATAAATTATCATAAACCAATTATATCACTGTATAAATCATTATAAACCTATGATATCACTGTATACATCATTATAAACATAAGATATCACTGTAGAAATGATTATAAACCTATGATATCACTGTATAAATCATTATAAACCTATGATATCACTGTATAAATCATTATAAACCTATGATATCACTGTAGACATCATTATAAACCTATGATATCACTGTAGAAATTATTATAAATTCCAAACAACTGAAATGACCCACTTCAACAGTGCTGTTGTGATAAAAATTCATCTACAAATTTATTAAAGTTTATAAGCAAAGTCAAATGTAAATTACATGTATGTCAGTTTCAACACACAAATATTTAGAAAATGAAACTAGAATTACCACCAAATTCAATTACAACAGATTAAATCCATTAATCCAATGAAAGAAACACTCACTAAACTTTCTTGATTGTTTTGACCCGAACTGGGAACATCCAAGGACATTCTGGATAAATAAAAGATGCCTTGTTCATCAGCGATGTGTCTGACTTCCCTCTCGACAACATAAGTTCTGAACGAGATGCCGGCGGGTAATGTGATAAACATATTCGACCGGTCTCCATATTCACAATAAAAGTATGAATTATATACCCATATTAAATTATTAGGCACACACTGAATGTAAACATTATTAAGTAATTCTGTCCTCAACATGAAGTGTTATATACACAGCAGCAGGGACTGTGGCAGTGAATAGCTATACTCTCTAAAACCTGTCGATCATTGAACCACCAAAGATTTTTCCATACAGAATAGCCGCCATTCATTGGCAGCCAAGGTAGTAAAATAGATCAAAATGGATCTCACTTATTAAATATTCAATACCATTAATAATTCAGCACGCATTGCTTTTTTAGATCCTCTATTGAATATTTCACTAGCTTTTTTCTCTATCCCTGGACAGAAAATAAATCATTTAAAACACTGTTTGACATAAAAACCAATTGGAATTATTTCTCATACAATAAAACACAGATCAGTGAGATATATATTCTTTTCTATTGAATATTAGGACTTCAAATAAAAACCTTACAAATTTGTTAGAATTTAATTGATCTTCAATATTTCAATCCAATGTTTTGAGAGTCAATGCATTTTAAAGACAACTACAATTGTTGAATGTTTATCCAAATATTTTATCAGCATTGCACTCTGATTAACAAAACCATATAAAACCAAGTAAATTCTGTCAGATACTTAAATCCTGGTAATTTTGAAGACAATACATTTTTTTATCAACAATTCATGACAGTATTAAACAAATGTAGACAAATAAATACATGATCGTAAACTTATTGTGCCATTTAAGGTCGTCTCCCACACACAAATCACGATGTTAAGGAAAATCAAATTTACAGATAGCGTAAGATATTTTATCTTTACAACAAATAGATAGATAGAGGACACTTAAAGTATATAGCAAGTTAAAACAAGACTAAGTCGTGATTTATTATGTTAGAATTACAGTAAATTTGAAATTCTAAATCACTAAGTAAATATGAATCATAAAAACTTGTGTCATTATATACACAGGAATATATGAATATAGAAGTACATGACAGTTAATTACAGCGTTATCTGGAGGAGAGCTATGATGAGACAAGCTCAATGGTAAATATACAAAATCTGAATAAATCTATAAAAGCTTAGTGAAAAGAAATAAATTATAGTTTTATTGGACGTTTATTGAAAATTTCACAAAAAGTTTAACTGATCAATTCTCATACAGAGGGGATAAAAAGAATTTTGTATCCAATTATTGAAAGCAAACAAATTAAATTCAACCTTGCACTCTACAGTAAACCAATCTATAGCACTCAAAGAAGCTTTTGAAATGTTGGACATAAAATTCAATTCTGATTCATTCACTTGCAACCATCATGAGCATTAATTAATATATCCTGTGGAAAATCAGACATAACTCAAGTTCTACAATTAACCTTTGTCAGGTGAATGTAACAATAACATATATGGAAATCACATAATTTTACTTCCCCAAACATAAAATCTCAACCTCATTCACTCTTTATGATATAGGTTCAATAGAGAAAATATTAGACAAGAAAGGATAAATGAACTCATATAGTTGGGATATGATTAGATTGAAATAACATATTTCCTGAAAATGACACTCGCAATTAATTTGAACTTTCAAAGCAGACTACAAATTCTAGGACTCAACGGTACAACCCTATGTGGTTCACACAAAAACAAAACCAAAACATGATTTGGTAACTATACACTATGAAGTTTTGGGTTCTTGACTGATGCCAGTTTCACTATGATCCAGGATTTGACAATTAACAAATCCATCATTTCAGTTCATCTGAACTTCAACTTCAGTAAATTTCATATTTGTAAGAATTTTTGAGTTCATTAGTAATACAAACCAAAGGTTTCTTACAACAATATTTTATTCAAGCAACAAGTTTGTTCAGAATATTCCCTCTGTCTGGCTTACAATATTAGCACATTACTAGATTTTATTCAACAAAAACACCTTTGTTTCACCCGTTGTTGACTTCTAATACAATCAATACAGCAGCTATCATTAACAGTAATTACTAATGAGTTACAAAGGTTTTACAGAACAATACTCAAGGGAAGTCACTCATGAACAAACAAAAATGTAAAGTCGTGATTTACCTCCCTTTAAACAAACTGCAATTACACAGGAAAATGAAAGTAGAGGTTCCACAGTTTCTTCATTTAGTGCTGAGTGAGTGTTCATTTTTGCATCGACTGTAATTTATGCATGTAGACTAATCCCTAAAAAACACCCGAGTCCACCCACCACTTTACACTAAAATATTTGTAAAATAGATATATTTACTTTGAGAAACTTTTACTCCTTCTTACAGATAGAGCGCTGGATGTAAAAGGTCGTGCACGCTGCATTGTATCGTCATCGTGACCTAATAACGTAATGTGACATCTGGCACCATATATACATCGTAAAGTACTGTTACTACGTCTTAACAACAATGAAGTCTGTGGACGTCCATGATTATATAATGTCATACTTTCAAACAATCAAACTGATACAATGTCAGTAAACATTGCAATACTTCCTATAAGGTTAAAGTCACTTTTTCACTTCAAAGTCCAGATAGAATGTTTTTGTTAACAACAATACAACCACAAGACATAATCTACAAGTATATCCATAAGACTTATCAAAATAATGGATTTAGTAGTTATAGCTAAGCTTTATTTATTTACATGCATATACCACTAGACATTTAATTCAGCTGTAAGTAAATTTGTTCGTAATACTCCTTATTCAATAATATTATTCACTTATATCAGAGATTAAGTCCTCTATTTGCAATATTTGTGCACTTCACTTATATCTTGGTATATCCAGCCATAAATATAACTTAGTCCTCATATAATATCCCTCTATTTGCAATGTTTGTGCACTTCACTATCTTTGTTGGCATTTAATGGCAACATAAAAGATGCTCTTTTGACATTTAAAGTGTCATGAATGAGAGGTCTCCCTTTCATCAAACCAAGTAAAAATTGAAAACTGTGAACTTCAAAAGAAAATAGACCTACAAATTTATTGATTTTTTCTTATCCAAATTGACTTTTCACATAATCCAATCTAGGAATCTATCACAGTTGTTCAAACTATTACTGATTGTCACAGCATGACATTAACCAGACTTTGAGAACTCCAACAATCATTTATGATCGAAAACTTGTAAAACAGTAAACTTGGATTTATTTATCAAATAAGTAAAATATACAATCTTGGTATCATAAATATATGACAATAATTACTTTATTACCTACTGTTATTTAAAAAAGCAATAACATGTAGTTATGAATACACATACAATTGTTTGTTTTTAAGTTAAAAATAGCACAATGTTTATGTGTACACTTCAGTATAAAATATTAATAAATTTAACTTTTTTCAAATCCATTATTATATATAGATGCATATCATCTGTATATCTTATAATAATCTGACAATTTGTCACAGATTTAAATCACAAACATGCAGTTCGGATATAAATACAACATGTAATACCAAACCAAAACATGCAATCATTCATTGAGATTGTTTGTACTTCAAATTTAATTCGCTACATACATTACAATAAATCCTAAAACCTTGACGCAAGCCCAAGATCAGACTGTGCCAAAAAATAAATTCTTCCAGAGGTATTTACTTCAAATATTGCAGATAGTACCGGTAAGTAAGCATCCACATAGAAATGCTATCAATCGAATTCAATTGTACCCCACAGGGGATATCAACAGTAAACATTTGTACATAAAAGTACAACTTTTACAATGAAATCCAATAAAATAGCTAAAATAAGTAGAGATAATATTATTGAAGAGAATGATAAGACTTTGACCGATAAATATAAGTCTTGAAGAATATGACTAACCCTTTTGACTTTAAGATAACGTAAGTAAACATTTTCATTTTCTGCACAACATGTCAACAAAGACTACATGGTACGTAGAAGATTAAATTGATTTTACAGATTAACTTCATATAAGTCTTAGGATTTTCTCGACATAGGAACCATAAACAAGGGCCTGTTGTTTCATATAAATTTGTAATAAAAAATTGACAAAAAATGTGCAACATGTTTGGTAGTTTCCACACAATAGAAAATAATTCTGTAACATTCCTAGACACGAACACTAGACACAAACACCTTATCAGTATGTGACATTCTTTGACACGAACACCTGACACAAAAACACTATCAATATGTGATATTCCTAGACACAAACACTAGACATGAACACACTATCAATATGTAACATTCTTAGACATTTTCCCTCTTTTAAATAAACAAATACTGTTACAATAATTATTAAAACATTTTGAGTTTGTAACAGTGTCCTTTAATTAGTGTATTATTCCTAGATAAAAATGTCACTGATATTTGATATAGTCATGGAATTTAGAATAATATGGAACCAAGACGGGTTTGACATCTAAACTACTTTTTACAAATGAAATTTCTTGTTGATACTTGTACATGTACTACAATTGAAATTGATTTTTATAAATCAATAAAATGATTTACTAGATAATAATTGTAAAAGATCAATTTCCAATTTAATATTGACATCCTCAAAATTATGTTAGTTACTTAATAAATTTGGCAATAAGCTTTCATACGTTTGGTCAGTATTGACATAACAATAAATTGACCCAAAGGTCACACAGTTATAATGTAAACACTTGAATTACCCCACCACAATGACTTAAGAAATTACTATTTGCCTTCCATGTTAAATTCAAAGTTCGAAATCTTCAGTTAATTACTTATGTCATGCTAGTAAGTTGTAACTAAGATACTGTCCAAAAAAGGAACAGTTTTCACTTAAAAGGGAAAATCTAGCCAAGCACTTACACATTTATGTTTATAAAACTAAACAGAAGAACTTCAGCATTTAAATTGATCAAACTTTTATAAGTAATTGTTTTGAGATTTTTGTACACAAACTGTGAGTGATGTAGTTATTATATACCAATTCCTAAACAAATGTTTGTCTTGTGTTGTAGAATCATAAACTATAAAAGTTTACAGTTTGTTTATCACAATCATAAGTAAAGAAGCATTGAATACAATAGAATGTAAGCCTGAAAGTGTAGTGAACAAAATTCCAAATGACAGCAGAATTAACAGGAAATAAAATTTTAGTACAATTACAGTCAGTAATACAAACATTAAATAACAAATAAAGTTTCCATATAGTCAATGCAAATAACAGTAATTTAACAGTGGGATACCAGTATGTGATATTAATAACATATATCATCTGTGAATATATTAATCTTTAAGTGTTAGAAATGATTTCTGTAAGTCAAACAACTTGTTTCAGAATACTTTCTTTTTGTCTCAGCCCCCAAATGTGTAACCCCATAAAGTTTTCCCTATCCATCTGGCTTCCTGGGGGTCGGAGAATCTTCCCCATTGGCTTTACAAAAACAATGTTAAGTGTAATATTAAAGTATCAAAGTTATTTCAAGTTATTATTCTATACCTTTCTATACATGTTTCAGATGAATTTAACTAACAAGGGAATTAATCCAATCACAAATGAACCAACCAAACTTTAAAGAGTTATCTTTCTTTGTTTGTCATACTTCAAATCAACTGTTTACATGGATATTTGATCAGACCACTTAAAACAAGCTTCACTTTCAACTGAAAACTTTTCAGAACACTAAAAGCCTTTCAAAAGCAAACATAACAGTCTGCATATTTGATGATGTTTATTTAACTTCTTAGATTTCACAGCTGGAGACAGAAATAGGAGGCCATTTTATCATTACAAGATCCAGCATTATCCAAGTTACAATATTACACAACACTCAAACAAATTCAATGGATTCCAGCTCTCCTTTTTACAATATAAATTAGACAATATTTCTCAAGGACTTTCGTTAAAATCTTTACACTGAATACTGTCATCATACTTACAGAACAAATACATTTTGGGAAACTGAACAGTAGAGAAAAACATTTGATAGAATATAGATTGGTACACATTGAACTTATCTGCAAACATGGTTTATAATTAATCATTGATTTATCCTTGCTTATCAAAGTCTTGTCAGAACTATGATAAAATCAAAGCCTTTCACTGAAGACTTGTGTAAAATGCGTACCATGCCACAATAAAAAATATCAACCACCATCGGTAACTCTTTATATTATAAAATACTAAATAAATAATCTTTGAAACTTTGTTAATCAAGAAAGTTACATTGATTTAGTTCTTAGTTTTCTGTCAAAGAAAGACATACCACTGTCTAGTCAACAACCAACACAGTAGTTTGGTGTAACACAATGTACACAAGTAATGCAGTAGCTTAGTGTAACACCAGGTACACAACATAGCTTAGTGTAACATCAGGTACACAACATAGCTTAGTGTAACACCAGATACACAACATAGCTTAGTGTAACACCAGGTACACAATTGAATCAGTAGTATAGTGTAACAACTTACACCAGGTACCCAACTCACTCAGTAGCTTGGTGTTTAACAAGGTACACAACTGGCATGGTAATTTAGTGTAACACGAGATACACAACTGACAAGGCAGCATGATGTAACATCAGGTACACAACCGACAAGGTAGCGTGATGTAACATCAAGTACACAACCGACAAGGTAGCATGATGTAAGATCAGGTACACAACTCATTCAAATGTATCAATGCTGCCACATCCCTTTTACTAAAGAAACAATCATTCTACTAAATACGATCAGCATTAAATTATTCTGACATCACCAGTGCACATCAGTCTATGCATGTACAAAGATACTAGAGTTTGCTAGTTATATATTCTGTTCAAGCAATTTTACTTACAAGACTTTACAGATGCTCATTGGAGCCCACTCAATTTTCTTCCTATTAGAATGTCCCTTTTTGGACACTTTAGTCAGCATACAGTATTTTTTATTAGGAAGTCCACACGTACACTCATTATCAGCAACACCATCATGATGATCGTGTTTACGTCTCGGTGTCCAATCATCACCGTATGGAAAGTCATGTAATTTCTGTAAAGTTCGATCACGATCGTACGACAGTTCTTTAAGTCGACGGGGTGTTATATCAGTTCCACTCATAGATAGTTCACTTCGAAAATATTGTTGAAATGGTGAATTCATTTCATATATCCATGAATACAGTTCCTATACACCAGTAATCATATGGTTAAATAAATGAACTTCACTTTATCTTTGATTATAAAATGAAAATACACATTATGAATTATAAAAAAAATATTTTCAAAAGATGAAATCAATAATCTTTAGAATTTCATATACTACCCCTTTAAGACTTTTCACTTTTCTTCAAAATAATAAAATGCATCAATCATTCATCCCTGGCATTAATGAAAAAGTCCGATCTTAAACATTCAATACTGACTGTTCTTTAAATGTACTCTGAACAATTTACATTCAATACATTTCATGCACAGTAATCTAATTTTAAGTATAAAAAAGCCTACACCATATATAGCTGTGAAATGTCTGACAATGATCAATGTGATATTCATACAGTTATTGATGCAAGCATTAATTGTCGACAGACCTTTCTACTCAATCAAGCTTAATATCGAAACTTGAGAAGAAATCAGAAACTAATCAGACGGTACAAATTGATAACGGTAGTGATTTGACGAATAATTGTGTTATTACGGAAAATACAATAAATGCAAAATAATATTGATAAATATCGGCTCAGCAAGAATGTCTTATTGATTGAATACAAACAATATCCTGCAAAATCAAAGTTTGCACAAAATATTAAATAATTGAATCAAGTCAAGAATTAATTTGTACTATTATCTATCAATAAGTTTAGACACAATAATGTATCATAATCAATGTACATTATTACAGTTTATACCCTGTCATATAAATATTACAACTACAATTTTAATAATTAAAAATACAAAAAGTTTACATGAACAGAACTCTTAAGGTACTTGATAGAAACAGATCATATGTTTGAGAAATACAAACTTCCTATCAGTATGTCCTAAATCCAATCATAAATTGTCTGAACAAATGATTTATACAGATAATAAATAATTCAAAAGTGAAATTCATAAGTCTTAAGACGTATAGATAAAAACACTCATTCTGTCCGAAGCAGTCATGAAAAACAGAAAGTGAAAATGATAGATGGGTATAACATGGCCACTACTCATAAATTATTTTATCTTAGAAAGGTATAAAATATGTAATGTTGCCCTCAGACATTAATCTCAACTTTTATCATAAGTCTGTCAATGCCACTGAATTTCATTCAGTTACGTTTATTTCAAATCTTATCCAATATTTAATTTTGATCACAACAAATTGAAAATAAGATTCCACATCGTTAGATTTTATAGTCCCATATGTGATCACTATGTCTCCAGAATTTTGAATTTGTCTGCATTAAATCTGATCAAGGTTTTGGTGATATATTTGTCAGTATTCTTAGCTTTCACTTAATGATATCCTTTGAACAAAGACTTAACAACATAAATTATTATAAAGGATTAAATATTGTTACAATATCTGCACTGAAGTGGCTTTCTCAACAATATTGCCCACAAATTGATACAAATATTGACTTGTTCAATGTGTGATGAAGGAATAAGTATTTGTATATATATCGGTACTACTAAATCAGTCCCTTTTTAAATCCATACCATATATTTGCACATCCAGAACCTGCAGCGACATCTCCTCAAGCTATTAATGTTCCAAGTTTTACCAATAATATAATAGAACATTTAGACGTTTAACAAATATTTGAAGCCATTTCACAACAATAAAATATACATTAAGCTGAATAAAATCAGTTCACTTAATTAATAAAACACATTCTCTCTGTACTGACGTAAGTAAACTAACAAATCCACAGAAAATGAATTTCATACATTATATTAGAATATTATAAATCCCAAACATGGTGTCACCGTCACACTATAACATGATTACAGGGTACCGACCCTATACATTTATAGCATGCATGCACAAACAGAATGTCATTTCTTCCATATGGATACATGCTGATAGTTTCAAACATTCACTTTACTAATTTGCATATTTATACCAGAATTGAAATGTTATCTTGCCATTTCAAACAGTTTTATAGTACTATCTAAATATACATACAATGTAAATCATTTTTGTGAAGTTAGGTTGACTTTGAAACTCTTATCAATTTAGCCATAACTAAATACATATTTTCAATTACAATAATCAACATGAAACATCCAGCATTTGATCAAGTTGAAGTCATTCTGTACCTATCATGAAAAAGTGAATTGCTAAAAAGATTTTATTTCCAATAACATTTTATCACTCCAACTTCAGTACATTAATAATAATTCATTCCATAATTCAATCACAAGTTAATGAAATAAAGTCAATGTATAATGCTGTCAATCTATAGTTCCAGATTTCATATATACTTCAAATAATCCTCACACACTGTAAAAATACAGCAGTAAACGTAGACTAAAATCTAAAATCATATTTCATTGTGTGCTCGGCACTTTGTCACAATGTCAATTACTTGACAAACAAATTTTAAAGTGAGAACTATGGATTTATGTCAACAACATCATAGTTAGATTCTATCCATGTATCAAAATAGCAATTTGTCAATTACTAGTAAAACTATTCATTCATATTTTAGAGTTTATGACAAGACAAAACAGTTCATACATAAAACTCAAAAATTTAGTTTTATATAAATGGACAATAGAATGTATCACTGAAGCCTTTAAAAGAGGTTATTGTACGTCGACAGGAGTCGACGTACACTCTGGAATGCTTATTTTTAAGTGGCAATGCAAAATCGCAACTTCTTGCGCAAAGCAGATTAGTGACAGTGCCCGAAATATTCCGAAATATCCGCAATGGTCATCACGTGATATAAACAAAACAGAAATAGAGCGAGGTCACGTGTTACTCACACCAACTAGTGTTAGCTTGATGACGCAGTCGCTATTTATAGTCTAAGAATGGAGCGAGCTTGATAAACATCGACGGGAATGAATCTGCCCATCTGATAATAAACGAACCGAATCCAATCCTACTATAGTAAACAAACATGGCGTTGAATTTAGTACACTATCAAGCATTGTGTTATATTACTGAGGATGAAGCAAACTACTTTTTAAGTGGTGTTCATGTGTACATACAGACTGTGTATTATTCAAGTTGTTAATCGGACTCGCTAATAGTTACAATGATCACGTGACATTCACCGAATACTAGTAGCTGTTTCATATCGTTGTCGTCTCGTCAATGTCAATCACCTATAAATTACTACTCTTCATATCAAAGGACTTAGGAAAAATTGTTTGATCTAAATGAACTTCGATGTATAAATTATTAGAGAAATTCGCTGTGTTTATTACATTTTGGAGCGATCGTCGGTGTGTTGTAATAATCATTTAATCGTGTTATAAGATACGGAACACGGTATTTATACGTTTCGATGTATTTATATAGCAACATGTCGCAAATAAACAAAACATTATAAACATATTCACACAGACTAATTTTATAATCGCGAGCGTGGACACTGACTTGTTTACGCAATTGTCATTAATTAAATATCGATTTCGGAGCTCAATACAAAAAATGTCTGATCAGGTGAGAAATGATGACTTAATTAATTGGTTCGACATAGACGGTCACTTTATGGTTCGATATAGATGGTCACTTTACAGTTGAAAATCTATGTCTGGGACCGTTATACCAGGTTTTTATGACAACGTACCCTCAGACAACGGAGTATATTATTTTTGGAGACTTTATTTAAATATTTTAAATGCATCCCAGCAGATATTGCAACGTCTGATACATCGAGGTGATAGTTTCCCCTGATTTTAATTTTAGGGTGGAAACAAGGACTACATATAGAGTACCTCGTGCATCGTGAACTGTAGGACCATATGACCAGATTCATGAGATACATGAAACATCAACGGCTTGTATTTTTGATGGAGTAGATGATCACATTAGTTTCGGGATCAGTTAAGTCAAAATAACAAGTTCGTTTGATCTGAAACTTCAAAAATGTTACATAGGCCAAATTCTAGTATTGAACTGCCAGATGCGATTTTGTGACGTACAAACATTTAACTTGTAACAATCTATGTAACAAAAGGCTTATATAGCGTATATTAATTGCTTAAAATTCTTGTAAACCAACAAAAAAGACAAACAAACTGCCACTGTAATATCAAAGTACTAAAAGTACTCATAGAAACTGAACTTACATAGACTTTCACTGGTTTAACATTTGCATGACAGATGTAGAAAACCGTAGTACTTTGGTCTGCATCAAAATTCATGCACGCAGAGAAAGTGACGGCTATGAAAAGCTGAACTATCGTTCAGTTACCAATTAATGATTTAAGTAAAAATCAGAACATTATATTGTTCTACATCTTAAGCATAAAGCATCTGTAGAAATCAATAGTAAAACAAACATTTTAACATCACTGAAGTCAATTATTTTAACTGTTCAATATACAAATTGTGACTTGGATCAAATTTTCATCTAAGACATGAATTTTCAACAAGAGTAGAAAACTTTGGTCCAGATAAAGAAATATAAAACTGAAGTGGGCTACAATTGAGTGAAACAAAACCATCATATTACCATACAGTATTAAAACACTTCTACAGTACAACCTCTCCAGACTGGTCCTCTCTTGAGCAACAACCTTCCTTCAACAACAACATAAGTTTTTCCCACTGCACAATTTAACTATTAATTTAACCTCTCTAGAGCAACAACCTCTCAACCACAACATAATTTGTCACCCCCAAAGGGTGTTTCTTTGGAGAAGTTGTACTGTATACACTAGAATATGTCATATTATAATAGGAATTATGTATTTTTATACACATATAACACAAACTAGTATCTTAGTTCTATATACATGTAATTCTAATTCAAATAAACGGTTTCAATTAAAATTCAGCTTTGATCAGATGACATTAAGAGTCTTTTTATCAATTTATATTGAGTATATTATTTGATTTTTATCATTTGTCATTATTGAACAGCCAACTTTCTTTGTGTATGCCAAAATTTCTATAAAGCTCAAGTCTGCAGGGGAATAAATCCATACAAAACTGTTATCAAAGAAAACAATTCAAACCCAACAATAAGTCATACAATCAAATCACATGTTTATAAAGTTGTTTTAAATAGCACAGTGAATGAAGGAATGATTAAATTATTACAACAGTACCATTTTAAGTCCAGAACATTGTGAATTGAACAGAATATATGATTCAATAAATGAAAATACAGTCAAACCAGTGTTAGCAGCCACCTCCGAATAAAGACCACCCTGTGAATAAAGGCCATTCTTTTAAAAAATGTCATTGATCATATAGAACAAAATGACTTCCAAATAAAGTCCACCTTTCAATAAAGGCCACATTTTGTCTTTCCCAAGAATAGCCTTTGTTTACTGGTTTGATTGTACATATGTAGACAACAGATTTCTGTCTAAACCAGATAACTGATTGAACCATCCGTTTTTGGACTTGATTTTTATCAAAATCAAGTCCTTTGTAATCGTAGACTTATATTGGTCGCTGGACTCCATAACAGCTTGGTTAAAAGAATGCCACATAAAGGAAATAGTACGCAACTAAATGGTGTGTTTATATAGAAGTATCTGGAATATTTCCCCAATTAAGTGTGTCAGATCTAAATATATTTCAAATCATTCTATTGTCACTACATGGAAAGAGTCATGTATCTAAATTAGTGCTTGTCGGTAGATACATGAGATATTCAAATGCGTAGAATTAAAACCGCGTATTCACTGTCCAATAAAATATCTTGCCGTAAAAGTAGTTCTACTTTCGGTTTTCGTTCGATAGAACTTTCAGAAAAATCTCCACGGACGTATTCATGCATTTGCAACAATCTACCATCGATGTGTGTGTTTTGTGCCTTTCTAACATTTCTTAATATTACAAAGCGAATTCTCATTTAATCGTATTCCGGGATATTCACACCAACTAGTGTTATTTTGATGATGGAATCGCTATTTATAGACTCACTCCCCGCAGTGGCTAGTAGCAAAGCGTAACCGATGTGGGGAGTTTCATTTATCGAAGGTTAAATGTTAAAACTGCGGCTTAAGAATAATAATTCGAGTCGCTAAATACGAACGTAAATTACTGGATACGTGCTTTTAAAATTTACTGTTTAAGAGTTCCTTTTACGCCAGATTATTTAGAATTACATAATCACGTCTGAATTTCATGCAACATCGGGTTAACTATAGGTCATATAGGTCTTACTATACTGTGTCTAACCTTTTTGATTTGAGTGACCCTGAATGTGTTCAATGCGACGATGTTCTGTTGTGTTAAAACCAGAAGAATCAATGTTTGTATTTACTGTTACTGAAGTGTTGTTTACTAGTTTTGTACAATAAATAGTTTTTAATGCAATTAAATTGTCCTCAATTAATGTGCTAATCATTAAACTTTCCAATATCAGGCTTTTTTCATTTTAAAATTTTAGCAAAGGGACTACGTATAGTAAGGCCCTAGCTTATGTCATTTACCTATATGCATATGACCTGCATTACAATATGAATGAAAAATCGGTTCGTAATTTTAAATGTTAAAATATTTGTATGGGCTCGAACGATGTGGGTACACATTTCTCTCTTTTGTCTCGTATGGTAAAAATCAAGTCCGACAGTACTTTCAGTACTTTGATTTTTTTAAAGTTTCATTGTACATTGTGTATTACTGGTAGGTTGAAATAATGAAAGGGAAGTAACTTATACAAATACCTTGTACAAGCACTGAAGTGTTACTTCCCTTACATTGATGCACTACATTTGAAATATGAGCATAAGTGAATAGTAGTTAATTCGACAGAAGAAAAAAGTAAATTGTGGAGTAATTACTTTGCCAATAAGAATTTTAAAAAAGTGACAAAATTAATATGCATGTATACTTTTGTCAGATCTAATGATATTCATGTACAGTCAGTGAACAAAGGCCACCCTTGGGAAATACAGAAGATGACTTTTATTGATGGGTGACCTTTTTTCGTAGGTCAAATTATCTTTTACCATTTTATTTAAGAATGGCTTTTATTCAAAGGTTAGCCTCTATTTGGAGGTGGCCGCTAACACAGATTTAACTAGATAGTGGATTATATTGTTTGCAATTCAAAGTTTTAAGAGATTTCCCTCACGGCATTGATACACATAAACACTAAGGTCTTGGCTCATGACATGCATAAATTATACATTAACTGTTATAACAATTTAAAAACATGTCAATTTGTTTTATACAATTTTCAATAAAAAGTTTCATGCCAATAAGCATATTTTATAATATATAATTGTAATACATAACAATGTCCATGAAAGGATATTGTACTGATGAAGTAACTAGTTGTATGACATGAGGGTAAGATATGGGCTGAACCCAAAAATATAACAAAATATGGGTAGAGCACATTTGCGATAAAACAAAATACAAATCATTGTTTTTGGTGAGTAATCAACTGAAATAGATTTTCCACCACATGGCAGTACCGGTAGTTATGTTCCATGGTATCAATAATTGACTGGAGTTTTATTTTGAACTCATGGTAGTATGACAATGTTTAATTACTAAGCAAGTAAAGGAAGTATTATTCTTTTTTATTTGGGTTTTCATAGAAGTGTATGACCTGCCATGACTGAATCGACCCCAGATTTCCAGATTACAAATCCAGCACACTATAACAACTGGACCACGGCAGGGACATATGCAAGTGAAAGACAGGGTACCTCAGCTAAAGTCTCCACAAAACAGACCTTATATTAGGGTCTGAAATTTTGTATTACTTACCCCGGTATTAAGCATCACACTTTCATAAAAAATTCAGTCCTTCGGCAAGGCAATACCACAGCTGACAAATTTACAATGACTTTTTGTATAAAACATCAATACTATCATTGTACAAAAACATAAGAAAATCAATATAACTGAAAGATAAAATATTTTAAGACAATATTACATCAGTATACATACTATGATACTATAACACAAAATAAGGTTAAATCAATTATAACATACGTGACTGTATATAGCTGGAAAAAATCTTACCATAATTTTAATGGTAACTTAAAATGTCTTGATGTAGACAATGTTATATCCTTTGTAGGAGTTCCTCGGAATCTTAACTTGATGCTGTCATAAGGTATCATCGTTATACGTCCTATATGCTGCGGGTTACTTTCTAACATATATATACTCGGTAGTCGAGATGGCATTCTATCAATACATGCACTAAATCATGTTCGCAACCTTATCAAATATATCCAGAGCATGTTCTTTTAAATAAAGAAATTAAGTATTCAAATCTCTAAAGATGGATCACAGAGTTAAGTCAGATGTTCCTATTCAGATTAATCCTGAATTATGATAACACGAAACAGCATCAATATGCAACAAATCATTTAACATTTAGAATAAATCTTTCTTCAATTAATCGTAACAAGACAAAAATGCGTGTAGAGCCCGGTCTGGTTAACACTCAATGCAGGGTGTTGTCAGAACTTGTCAACTTTCTCTCACTTTCATTGACACACGTTATGAAATATAATGCACTTTATTATGTCACAAGATAATTTACGATATTTCTACATGATGTCGAGATCTGTTCGTATAGTATCAATGGTTTCAATGAGAGACATTCAACGCTATAAACAGGAACAAATAAATTATATCAGTATTAAAACACGCCAGTTGTACCCGCACAAGTCGCTAACACTACTGTGTCAAGGGTCACCACTTAACAGTTTTCCATCTACCTTTCTGATTAATTAAAGCGGTTTGTGACACAATGTACACACTACCTACCTACTTGTTACATTAAATATTTTAAAAAGACCTCCTTAACAGCTTATACACCCAGACTTCAACTTAAATGCAAACATTCAATACTATCAGACAAGGTCAACTTTCAGTTAATTAATCTACAAATGTTCACAACTTAAAACAACTCAAATAAACTTATATCATTTCTATTTTAGTTTATAACACTTTCCATGTTTACCACAACTTCATCATATATACATATAACCATATCCAATTAGTCCCACAAAGTTAAAGAACAAAAAATAACAAAATTACATATTAAATGTAGTCCAAAGAATACAAATTGTAAGAAAAGATGCCGTCACATGACTGATATTTAATTGGTAAAAAAGCTCAGTTTTTATTTGGACTGGAATTCAATATTTTCATTTCAAGTCTATTGACAATGACTTTAATAATTCAGACAGATCAATACACAGCTCACTATCATATCTGCAACTTCAGGACAGAAAAAACAGCAATTTTCTGATATAACGTCTCCTGTATTATCAGTTATACAATTGAAATATTTCAGAACAATGATTATTGATTTCCATCAATTTTTCATAACTTCATACTTAATTTGAAGTAAATGTACAATCAGAGAGTCATAAATTTACCTGGTTTAAGAAATTATACATGATTTGCTGAAATCACAAATACATTATATTCTTTTTTTACTGACATGGAATGGAAATGCTAATAAAGGATGATAAAATGTTGATCAATCAGCTATTATGGCTAGACACGGCTAAACTTCATGTAATAAACATAATTAGAACAAATGTTTTTGTATTAATAGATATAAACATGTTCGATTTATTTGGAAATTATTAATACAAGTCTTGAATTGAATAGAAATATTAATCAGAATAAGGTTTATTTTTACATATTTAATCGTACAATAGGTACATGCTTTTTATTTTGCTGCAAAATTCAATATCTGTAATCCTATAAATCAGTTTATAGCAAACACCTTTCACTTCACTCAACAAGAATGGCCCCCTACACTCTTATATCCTACTGTAACTTTCATAATCACAAACTTATATCAATTTTGTCGATTTCCTATAAATTTACTGAGTAATAAAATTCTTCAGAAGTTGACAATTTTCACATAAATTAAGAATAAAGTCAAGCCAGGTTTTAATCTTAAGTTTACAATATCCTCTTAAATTGTCATGAATATTAACATGCAAAGTTACACAGAAATTTTTAAAATTGACCTCAGTCCAAGCAAACACCAAACTTCCAGTTTTCTCCTTTTGTCTCATCAATTTAAAGAATTCATACACACTTAATGTACTCTATGTAACTTGGGCCGCAGATGTATAACTTTAGTACAGTTTACTTTAATTATAGACCTCAATACAAATGTCCAGTTTAACCGGCTAATGAAGTGTGACAAGTAAATTCAATTAACACGCCCAATGAATTATTCATTACATCTATAACAATTTTGTTCAGGCTACAAACTAAACATTTGACTTCAAAAAAAAATATTTATACAGAGAAATAATGAACAGTAGTATCTACTATTGTATGAAAACCTTAGTCAAGCTAAACATTGGACATCCAAAACAAATTATTCATTCGGTAAATAATTGTATGAAAAATTTAATTGAATGTTCAGGTAAGCTGACATAACAGACATAAAGTTTTAAAACAAAGTATACAAGAATATCTATCAAGAGAATGAATCAACAAAACTTAATGGATGGACCCTATCTATCTTTATAGGCATCAACAAACAGAATTCTACAAAAATCAATGTTCCAGTGTGTTAAATAAGTGTGAACTTGAAGTAAAGTCCATCAGACAAGAGTTTGTCACTGGTAAACTGACACTTATAGTCATATATCACAGTCAGACAAAAACATTTTCCGGAAAATAAGAGAATAAGCAATAAATATCAATATTGATTAATTCAAATCACTTAAAAACTTCAGTTAACCTTAAAGACAAATTTTGATATTCAATTAGAGGTCCTTACTTTAATCAAAGTACTGAAAGAACTCATGGAAACTGAACTTACACAGACTTGCAGTGCAACATGGAATGGGAAATGTTTAAACAATTGCATGACGGATGTAGATAAACATTGTACTTAGGTCCACACAAAAATTCATGTGTGCCAAGAGATTGATGACTTTGAGGCAAAGAAACAGCAGCTGTAGGAAACTCACTCAGAGTGAAGCTATTTATTATCGGTTCAAGTATTGTCATACTGCAGAAAACTTTTTAAAATGTTTTCAAAAGTTCAATTATTCAAAAGCTTATAGCATGGCCTTTTGAAACTTTTATAACAAAGCACAATACCTTTGACAGAACAAATACTTTTGAGAAAAAATATATTCATCACATATTTCAGTTTCCATTCAAATATCTTACTTAAGTACAATGTTCCCATTGAGAGACGGCTATGGACATTGGACAACTAACAATTATGTATTGAACCAGTCAGGATTAATTAAGTTACCAAGAAGTTGATTAAATAGCAGAAACATTAGGCTAATGTGTGCGGCTTATTACATTAATGAATAAAGCTTGAATTACAATATGGTTCAACAGTTTAACAAGGTATAAAAATAACAATGAACTAATTAAATGTGGAGGATTATTATACGCTACATTACAGATCTATGTATAAATGTTCAACCAGACTTCTGAATTTTGTGCCGTTACATCTTGGCTGAGGGGCAGAATGAGTAAAACGGTTAGCGTCTTTACCGGTTGTTGAATGTACATGTATTTAACAAATTATGCTACATAATAATTATTACATAAACATGCAGAAGAGATATACAAAAACTATTGACTGATACGAATCTAAAACTAATCTCATTCAGTGACCATATATTTATTCAGCTTTGACAGTTGAATAAAATCACACTATACTAGAGGTATTTTTATTTATTTGAAACAATTTTATAGATTTTTACCACAACAGTAGGTAGTGTAACATAGACCAGGGATTTGGTAACGAACATTGTAATGTAACATAGACCAGGGATTTGGTAACAAACATTGTAATGTAACATAGACCAGGGATTTGGTAACAAACATTGTAATGTAACATAGACCAGGGATTTGGTAACAAACATTGTAGTTGCAGACATAATAATCCATGAGGATTATGCAAATTTAAAAATGCATTGTTCAAAACAAATTTCTTTTAAAAGTACAATTTACTCAATGTTCCCTATGTAAGACCTAAAAATTATCCAATGGAGCTGTAATTAGTTTGTAGTGTAAATACTAACGAATAGCATCATAAAATAACAGTCATGCTGGGTGTATAAGTGTTAAGCATTTAAAAGTGAATGGAAAACAACATAAGTACATGCAGACATCCAGAGTTAAAACGTCCCAACAACCGTAAGAAATATCGAAACCAAGTATAAAGCACTAAGTGTTTCACAAAAAGTATCAAAGCAAAACACAAATACAAAAACTCACTATAAATTGATTCATTTTTATATTTCCCTAATCTACAGATGAAATTAGATCTATATATTAGCCATTTATGTGCATTTTTATGACAGTAGTCAATAAATTCTACCTTTAACAAAAACATCCTGCTTAAATATACACATTATACACTTATCAAGCCATAAATAACACAATGTGTAACAACCAACAAGTACTTGAAGCAAGGTGCATGTTCCTCTTACAAATCAATGTCACATATCAGACACAAACTTTTGAAAACAAAGCATTACGCTTTATATTGTTTGAAACATAATCAGTGATACAAATCTATTGATTCTAGCCACAGCGCCAACATAATAATTAAGTATCCATACTCTACAATAAGTCTGTAACTGTGTGAACATATGGTACCTGTGCTTGATCCATTTCTCACATTACCACGTAAAAAAAAATAATTATACTACAGAAAACTGAAACAGAAGTTACATGTCTATGGTAGGCACTAAACGATCAATACTTAAACAAAATTCTAATTTATCCTGTTACTTGACCAAGAAGCTACGAGTCTGAACTAAGACCATACTTTTATATCATAATGTAATACTTAAATTGTACTGATCAAAGTCCAGGTTCACAACTGTCACAGATGAATATGTAGAAAAAAATTCCTGCACACTTTAATTATAATATACCAATCCGTAAACTACAACGTATAAATAATCAGAGGTCACTTAACTAGATGTAACAAATAATAACTTAATACTGTAAATATTTTGAATTGTAGACAGAGATTAGGATGCAAAATGATCTAAACAAAAATCCACTATTTTCAAACCTACAAACAGCGCTGACACCCTTTTCTTAGATCTAAACATCCATTTATCAACCTTAGGTGTCCCTTTCAGCATACAATAATACTGCATTTACAATCACTGTAGATTGCATTAAGAAATCATTTATAGAATCTACTTGCACAATTAATCATTGCTTCATTTCATGTCTGAATGAAAGACACTCCAGATTCATATTCCAATTCTGAAATCCAATTCACACATAAATAAAATATAGCTCTACCAATTAATCTTATAGAACGGATATTTAAACACTGCCTGACAAAAGAGTATGAAGTTGAAATATCAATCAGAAAGTGATTTCTAAAGTCTGATATGAAAATAGGAAAACTTAAGTACAATACGTTTCAAATAACGATTAAATAAAAAGCCATATCTAAGATTCATGTACATTTTGTACCTAAATATCAGCATATTGAATTCTTAACTTGGATATTTCACTTTTATCATAGACCGGCTGACAAATAGCACTTTTACCATAAGAGGCTCACATTGTAAAGGGAAAATTGTCAAATTTAAATTAATCAAGATTAGTTTGCCAGTCTTGTTTAAATGGCTTTATGAAAACGGCGGCTATCGTTCATTCGAGATAACGCAGTAAATTCTAACAGAATCGAATCTCGATTGACAACCAATGGTTTTCTGTGGGCAATTTTGGTCATTATAGCAAAATGGCTGAGTCAAACAGCAAGACGACATTTATCTTAGATTTAGTGCTGACTTTAAATAATCTCCGACAAGCTCTACTAACAACTTCATGGATTGACTGCTGCTTAGATATGGTACAAGGGAGAAAATTACAGATCCATATCACTGATAAGAATATAAGTCAATACACTGGGTTATTTCTCTTTAGATGTATAACCATTAAATTATTTAAATCAAGGGAATTCTAAACCACACCATGACTGAATTAAATCAGGTACAGACACAAGTAACAAGAAGGGGAGGGGGCCTGGGTATAGGGAATTGTTGTACATCTTCATTATAAACGCAACTTCTATATTTAAAGCATGTGTATAAACAAAAGTCAACTTAAGGGGAATATTAATGTTACTATAAAAACTTGTTCTCAAGAGAGTGATGAAGTATTAGGCATAGTAAGTAAAGAAAAAATTGGTTTCTATGAAAATGTTAAACAGAAAAAATGTGACCAATTATCATAACTAATGAAATTTAAACAATATACACAAAATTATTGGTAAGACCCTCCTTAGAAATATTTCTAAGACATAGAAGTGTATAGAATTGCAATTTTCAACAGATTTTATCCTTCAGTAAAGCGTGAAAATCCCCTAAGATTGAACAAGTACCAATAGAAGTTAAAATATTTGAAATATAACCAATCTAGACACGTGGATCAGATAAGCAGGTACTTCATATAATCAGAAAGTATGAAGTGCTTGGTAAATATCGTTCTATCTTTATATCTTCATTGGATGTCACAGAGTAAAGCTTTTAATTGACTGAGATAAAAATCACCCAATTTAGAAGCCAATAGTATGTATACCAAATAACTGAACTTTTCAACTTGATCGAGTCATATATCACAATTTTTTAAGGTAATTTTTGGGTAAGTTAAATGGGCTATGCATTGTTAGCCCTGTACATGTATATATATATATATATATATATATCAGAACACATTAAATTTTAGTCTTCATGTTTAAATTGGTCACAATGTGGTAATTTCAACTTACCAATGATATTCTTAAATTGTCTTAATCATACATTTTCAATTAAAGAGCTCAACCAGGAATATACAATGTATAAGAAGTTTAAGTACAATTTTAAAAGATATTTTAAAGCAATATTTACTGTTTACACATGCAAAATGGAGATAACAAAAAACACCCAACAGATAACTTGATGATCCTGTATTTGTACTGAAGGAGATGTACTTTATATATTTTATATATGATGATTTGATCTCCCATCCATCTTTATACATATTACTTTTAGGTGCTGAACATACCAGCCTTCTTACTTAACTAATAACTCAATCTATTCCTAAGTGGTGAGTTATTGACGAAACTGTCCTAATTATCAATATGTGGTGGTTGATTATTTCCCCAAATAAAACAGACCTTTATACAAAATGTGATAACAAAAATGATGAAACAAGTCTTTACAATTAGAGTGCCGTGAGCAGTGCCAACACTCGTCTTTCACTGCCTCAGTGAGATCTATCCACCAATGAAGTTTCATGTTGCTACCTCTTATAGTATCTGAGTTATAAGCTACATTAAAGTTTTTGCATGATGCAGATGCTGCAGTGATCACAATAGCTCAAATTTTTTTTAACACAAATGAGCTAACAAAACAATCATTAGAATTATTGGTATATAACAATCATACAACAAGAATATTTATATTTATGAACACTGCATGTTGTATTATTATAATTAGATTAAAATGCTACATACCACATAAGAGCCCTTAGTCGAGTTTTTGGCATCATGATAGAATTCTTTTCTACTCAACAATCAAGGTATAGAAACAAAGCTGATATAAAGTATCTACATGTATGATAGTAACACATGGTAAACACACAAATAGGATACATCAACATTCTAGTTAAATAAAAATCAGCAATTATGTGTTGTACATTGTGCTTAAGTTAAGTGTTTATCAATACATTGTTAACTCTTAAAATAAGTCTTAAAGCCAAATATACTGTCATAAAATCTCAATGACCAAAACAAACCAACTCTTCAATTCAGGCCACACAAATAACATACCAGTTAAAATAATGACTGCACAGCATAAAAACAACACGAGATCACCATGCAATTATATATGGATTTCAACATCTACAATTTGCTCAGGCAATACTGCTCAGAAAACAAAATTGTAAGCATTTTGCCCTTTTTTCAATATGTAAATAGTCAATAGAACATGTTGAGTTTAAGATTTTCAAATTGTCTAGCCTTAATTTTGCAGGTAAATCCTGTTTTCAGCACATAAAAACCAATATTTTGTTGAAACTTGTGAAATTATAAATCTTATAATACATAGATACTAAACATAATATAAATTTATCAATAAAGTGAACCAGAGTTAGTCATGTTTCCTAACAATCATGGATTTGTGATAAACAAAATATAGCTTAACTTTTTCTTATTCCACAGAATGCAGGGAGACAAAAAAAAACACTAATTATTCTTAACATTTAAGTTTGACATTGGAGTGTGTTACCCATTTGATAACTGGAGTGAAATAAAAATTGTGTTCAAAGGGAGACAACTGCGATATCACTACATCATACACACTAAAACAGTTATCTTCCTGACATGCTGAAAGATGTCTAGTGACAATTTCAAACCTAAGTTAGATCTGATTTGATATGAAGTAACTGCCTTCTTAGGTGTTCAAGTATGTAAAATAACAGTGCTAAAATTTGAAATTTTTTACTACAACTTGAAAAAGACTTCCATGCATGTCTAAATTATATATATATATATCTTTATTTCCTCAAAACACGGATATTGTCATGAAAACAGCATGGAATTCTACACCAAAACTAAATTGTTCGACAAAGTATTCCCTGAGGTCTAATCAAGATATGTCAAAACATAACATCACATCAAAACTTAAAACAATACCAATTCTAGGATAAAAGAAAACTTGAAATTTACTTCCACAAGAACAGCTTTGTATGTTACATGAAGGATGAATGAGAAAGGTGATAGTGTTCATGTTTTGTCTTTGAACTCACAATGTAAAGAGAGAATCAATACACAAAAATAAAAACAGAGCTGTTATTGTTCTAGTAAAATAGCAGTTTGTTCATCAATATTTCAAATAGATTAAAGTTGGTTATACAACTTTAAACAATGAACAATAGCTCAGGATGATATTTTTTTATTTACATACATGGTAACCTGAAATAGGTACTCAGAAATATCTATTTCACAAATACAGTACAACCTCTCCAGAGCAGCCCTCTCTTGAGCAACAACCTACATTCAACAACAGCATGATTTTTTTTCACTACACAATTTAACTATTAATATAACCTCTCCAGAGCAACATTCTTTCAACAACAACAACATAAGTTTGCTTCTCCAAAAGGGTATTGCTTAGGAGAGGTTGCACTGTATACAAAATACTTGTTCGTATGAACATGTGAACATATTTTACATTGTGGAAGGTGTTAAGAATCTGATAAAAAAGATTAATTTAAACCTCACTTAATTTAATTCTATACGTAATCGCTACAGTGGGAGAGACTAGACCACATATTTTCAAGGTTAAAAATAGGCTTACATGATTTTCATGCACAATGCATGCTTCAAGCACACTAATTAATTATATTGATTGATAAAGAAATTCAACCAGTGACAATAGTGGAAATAAATTAACTATGATAGAGAAAGTTCTTAACAGACTTTCTATAAAGAAGTACAGTAACACTTCAAATATACAAACATCCGAACATTTCCTAGTATTCAGTATACCTGAATGTCACTTCATCTATGAAATATTGTTATAATTCATATCAAAAATGACTGACTATCAAAGGGAAGCAACTCCATAAGAACTGAGAATAAATTGAAAGTGCAGAAAAAGAATACCACAAGTTGACACCATACTGTACTATATCATTACATATAAATCAATTTTATGAAATTTGAGATTTCTGAAGCGACTTAATAAATCATTAGAATCACAATCTCTCATTATAAATATACTTCCTGTAAGAAATTATTTTATCTTACAGGATCGAAGTATAAGTAAATAAATGACTTCCAAGAAAATGCTTTAAGATGTCAAAATTTGGCACCTGAAGTAATGGCTTAATTAGTTCATGTACATTATAAGGATGACTTGATTGTTATAACTTGGAAGAGAGACAATAATGACTGAACTGTTTATATTGTATACATGTGATTGTTTGCGATCATCTCATTATATTGTATATAATACTACAGCATTGATACATGTAGCTAACATTAATTATAATCATAGTAATGAATAGAATATCATTTAATAAAATGATATATAATTCATGTTTTACCTTGTACTACTGATCAGTGGCAAACTTTGATCAAAGAAAAGGTTAAGGTTACATTTCAATTCACTAAGTGCTAGTATTGGTGTTGTTAAAACGCTAATCAGTTTTAATCCAGTGCATGATCAATACTGTTATACACTGTATCTCTTTGTGAAGTAAAAAAAACTTTCTCCTTTTATAAAGCATAAATGAATCAATTATGAGGCTAAATCCATGGGCCAGTAGATATGAATACATGTATGTTCCTTAGTGAAATGTTATTAAAGATTCAACAATATAATTCATGTTAATGGGAAAAATCTGATCTGTGTTCAAGCCTTGATATGAAACATATAACAAATTTATTCATATTGACTAAATTAACTCCATACATTAATTATGAACAGAAATTCCACAATTTAATTCAGAATTCAATACCTACAGGATAGATTATATGACATGTGAATGAGGTTACAAACTCAATCAATAAAATATTCCTCTCATTAACAGTCAAACCTTTGTTTGTGGTCACCTCTTAATAAAGGCCACCCTGTGAATAAAGGTCATTCTTTTAAAAAAACATTATGAATTTTTTAGATAAAAAATGACCTCCAAATAGAGGCAACATTTCGTCTTTCCCAATGGAGGTCTTAGCTCATAGGCTTAACTGTACTTATGATATATGACAAGATATTAATTAGGAGTAGAAAGTCTGTGACTGCAAGTATATGTTTAACATGCTGGTTTGTTTGAACAATAAAATCCATACAATAATTGTAATTACCAAATCATGGAAATATAAGTTCTTAATTTTACAGGATAATGATACACAACTTTAAAATATTAAATTCAAATACAAAATATACATGCAAAATATTGATAAATTTACAATTTCATATCTCCTCCCACCAGCAGCATTCTGACTGAACATTGAAATTACCTGCTAAATTTCAACCATAATATATAACATGTCCCCCACATACAGCTGCTTAATATAAAATTGACATGAGCAAACAAAACTTCATTGATTTTAAAGAGGTAGCTTTTAAATGAATTGTTTGTACAATTGGTACAACATACAGGCTGCAGTATGATCCAGCCATATTGAACAAAACTGTATTCTATTAATCACGGGGAGGGGTAAGGTAATAACGTGCTAACCTGATAGCATTCTTCATGTATGTCTGCTAAATAAATGTATTCTTAACTTTATCAATCAAACATGTTACAAGTCACATATAGACTCAAATATTACCACAGGACCATTCACCTAAAGTAGACATTAGACTGTTGTAACCTAGGTTTATCTTCATCCCAATCCATTTTCATATATACTTACTACATATGATGACTTTAATACAGACTGATTGATTTATCTATTAGGGTTTAATGCTGTTTTTTCAACCATTTTTAAGTTATATACAGTGACCAATTCATCTAACCAGTTTTCATGGATGGCATTCTAACCAGTATTTACTTATCCTTACACTAGGAACTGGCAACTTCTCCACATATGAAAGAAAATCGACATTACAAATTTTCATGGAAGCCGAATTAAGGGCATGACCTGCCACAACTGGTAATCGAACCCGGATTGGCGGGTTACAAATCCAGGGCACTAAACACGGCCGCGGCTTATTAACCAAACTATGACTGACAGTAAGAAGACATTTAACATTAAAATCCAACTGAATAATGTGTAAGAATCAAACAGTCAAATATTGAACATTAATATAAAAGTAGAGAATTAATGAAGTGGTACAGGATTAAATGTTTTATAATTAGATGTAAATGACAAATGTAAACATTATATTATAAGAACATGTCTATAATGTCAGACAGATTTAAGGGGTTTCTATATACCATCACAGTATACAGTGTTCATACTAAACCTCTTTAAAGACTTTATAATCAGGGTATGCTGCTATGCTTCCTGTTGATATCAAGCACTCTTATAATACATTATATTGTTACACATGTCTAGTTGTGGGTCCAAAATTCACTATTCAAAATTGTAATAGGAGGAAAATAATATACCCAATGTGGGGCTCAACCCGGGACCTCCTGCTTGCAAGTCAGATGCTCTACCAACTGAGCGTTAATATTACAGCCAATTTATAAATACAAATACTATAAACCACACAGCTACAAAATCAAGGAGACACATTACATAATATTAATAAACAATAACCTGGTAATAAAATGCTGCAGGTACAATTAAGTACAGTATGGCATATTTCAACAATTTAACAATTATGTGATCAAATTTATAAAGGTAGGAAATCAGATATCTATCCCGAGCTAAAGATGAACAAAATTTCTTTAAGGTAAATATATAATTAAATACTTGAAAGTTTCAAAAGCTATTGACAAGACAGATAGCAACAATGAATACCGTTATGAATGCAAGATACAAAAATAGCCATCTAAAGGAGGAATCAATGAAATAATTCATGAAATATGATTTAAAGGAATATTTATCAAATTGTGTCTAACCCTAGACTGAGGATCGATTCTCAGTGAGTTTATTAATAAATGGGGTTAAATATTTGCTAAAGCTTATCAACTTTGTTTTTAGAGTAATAGTTTTATAAAAGTTCCTTTCTATCTAAGTAATTGTCTGCTTAGATCTATATTATGAAAAAAAGTAGTAATGAAATGTACTTTGATTGCCATAACATTATTAGACAAATAAACAGGTGAACAAGAAAAAATTTAAATGTCAGACTAAAATAACTTTCCATAGCTTTTTCAAATTCAGATAAGATCAAGCACTCATTTGACGAGAAAAATTACATAATAACAAAGAAGAATTTAAAAATACTGAAAAAGCTTTGGTAAAATGCCCATAAGTCTACGGAATAAATACTAGGCGTCGATGGTGACATACTGTAACCAAAATATACATGTCAAATGATCTATAAAAATTCTAACTAAATATATGTACATAAAAGGTATGACATGTATGTCATGTTAAAAGACAACATACTTAAGACTCAGTGATATAGGACGTTGTTGAACCGTGATCAGACGTAACTTAACGCTCTCCTGATGCGTGCTTCCGGCACGTCCGTACAAATGTCGTCCACGCATTCCACCAGTTGGCATTATGTTATGTTTATACTGCATATCATCCGTAACATTCCAAGTATGGTCAACTAATTCATGTCCACGATGAATTATGTCCACTCTAACCAAAGTATAAAGGTCACTGTATAACTCCTAGGTACAAATCAAAGAACGTAAGTTGTTCCGAAGTAATCTATCACTACTGTCAATGACAGACGGTCAATTAAGCTGGTTACATCAACCAAGTCTTCTCTCAATTTTTTAAAAGCTACTGCCCCACTTCAATATAACCAACAAGTTTTCTAATTTGTCACAGAAGAAGTGTAATGTTTGCATCAAGTTACGAAAACAATGTGACTTAAAAGCTTTTTCCTGCTATACACAACCTGGCTTTTTAGTATTCATATTTCCTTTTCTAGTCAACCTCAATTGAACTATTCCGTTACAACACACGTTAATAGATAGAGACTTTTAATGAAATCGCTTTGAAAGCCAACCCATTTTCCACTGACAGATTTCCATAAGTAAATAATGACGTATAGATCCATAAACAAGTGACACGGAAAATTTCAAATTTAATAATTGAAATTTATTCATTCACATTATCATTTTCAACTGTAAATATTTTCCCAAGCAGAATATGTTTAAAAAGATTTTTATCTGAACATAAGGTTAAACTATAAATCCGTTTCCTTACTACAAAAGGTATATACATGCAATCCCGTTCTTTGTATAGAACATTTACACTCGACCATTCATCAAAACGTAAACCTATATAATATAAAGTCAATGGCAAATTTGAAGTAAGAAGCTTTCAAAAGACTTTAACAGAGTCATCAGTATGCAGAATAGATCTCATTTCAAGAATTAACACCGATCATTAAAAACTATACAGTTTATGTATATCTCTGTTAGATCTATTGACATGCTATTCTTTCTTAATAAACAAAGTCGCCTTCCAACGTTTGTAATCCTGTCTCTGCGATGTCCCACATTAGCTTATAAACAAAATTAATAGTAGATATTTTAGCAATTCCCAAATATTTATAGATATTATTAATCTCCATTAATCCTATGAGAATACCAGGTTAACACAAGAGAGAATTATCCAGTCCCTCTTGACAAAGTACAATTTATACACCCCACAGTTTTAAATAATCAAAAGTTGGTAAATCACACAAAAGGATTAATTTGGGTCCTTCAAAATTGACAAAAAGTAAACAAATACACAAAGAGACATACAATAAATCTGGCTGATTTTTTTGTTTTAATCTGCTATCTTTTTAAGAGATCTTAACAAACTATAAACTCCAAGAACAAGTGCCATCCATTGTACTGAAGCACTTAAATCATGATAGCTGGATTAATATACAAACATCCATTGTTAGTGACCATAGATAAAACATTCACTTCTTTGAGAACTTTATCAGAATTTTAATCACAGATATTATACTTTAAGTCTCCTGAAATCAGATTAATTATGTCTTTTCTTCAAAAGCATGTTCTTTATAAATAGAAATTATCAACTTGTTTCAAGGTATTACTGGTAAGTTAAATTTCAGACTGTTTTCTACAATTATAGAAAATAAACCCAAACAAGCTTGTTTAGTGACTGATTGTATGTAAAATATGAACTATTATGTTATAACAATTTAAGTTGCCATAATTATGTTTATTCTGTCTACAATTTAAATTATTATAATGATATGGAAGTATAACTTTTGTGTAAATCAATAGTAATCTTAATATACGTCAAACAAGAATATTCAATACAACCATTTTGTACATAATAATTAGGTTCTTATCTCTATCATTTTAATTTTAAATCGTGAAAACAAGATATTGTGAAAAACATCACAGAAATAGAATAGTACATTGGTACATTTTGAATATTTTACTTTATGAATACAGTAAAACCTGTGTTAGTGACCACCTCTGAATGAAGGCCACCCTGTGAATAAAGGCCATTCTTTTAAACCCATCATAGATGGTTTAGAACAGAATGACCTCCGAATAAAGGCCACCAGTCAATAATGGACAAATTATGTCTTTCCTGAGGGTAGTCTTTGTAGACAGGTTTGACTGCACTATTTATGGCTGACATTCTCATGAATCCTTTAAGTTTTCACACAAAATATAACTCTGGTATTTAAAGCAATGCTGTTTAAAGTGAAATAAATATATACTTAAACTTTTGAACAGGACAGGGGAGACAAATCTTACTGGTTGTCTGTTACATTACTGTAAAGGGAGAGAACTATGAACCAAAAGAAAATAAAAGCAAGTCACTGTTATCTTTCTTTAAACTTGAACAGTATGAAGTAAGCAAGACACACATATATTATCATAATTTAGTAAATTATTAATTTAACTATGCAATTAAGAACAACGTATCATGAAAGTAATGAAATTTTTAATTGAATCCTTCTTATATGTAAAATTTATATTGTTTGTCAATACTTAACACATAAAACATAAGATGTGCTTATAATAAACATTAAATTAGATACTTGAATTTAACATTTACACTTTAGTTGGTTCAAGAATAGAAATCAATTGATAGTAACATTAGTAACCCATGTTTATAGCAGAAAGTTGAAATCACATCAGTCTGTTCAAGTAACCCTTGAAGTCTGCATTTTATTAAAACAATTCCAATGATTTTAATCATTTTATATTTATGAATAAAGCATACACAGACATTAACATAACAACAAGATCTATGATTCTCTGAAATTATCTTATTTGAACCGATATTGAAAAACAAAAAATAGAAATAATGCCCACATCATATTGATAAATCCTGACATAAAAACATCCATTATCTTATTTCTCTGTTTTCTGGTGATGTAAATCATTATAATTGGATTTAGAAGTAATAATGATAGGTTTTATGTATACAATGGATTATACGATCATCTCACATAAATTTTACGGCCCTTCATGTCAGAATATTGGATATATTGTAATCATAGCTTAAACATAAATGAAAACATTTGACAGCAATATATATGAAAATACAATTAAAAGGATTTGGAGACAGTATCAAAGTAGGCTAAACTAAGGTCACCACTTTCTAATATAGTTTTTTAACTTAGTTTGTCTGAAATTAATAATCATCTATATGTAGTTTGATATCAACAACTATAAAGTATGAGAATATTTTGTTTGATAAACATTATCCAATTTTATCAAGAGTATTTTAGATATATATCTGTTGACCTATTACCAGTGCTCACAGAATAGAGCATAACAAAACTTAATAATAGACAACTGACCACTACCATCAATGATATGAAAAATGGGCAATTGGTGATTGAGAGGTTTTTTTTTTAATGCGCTGGACAACTTAACGAAAGGTCTTGGGTTCAATTCTTTGCTTCCCCTTTCAAATTTCTCAGGAAAGCTTTTTCGGTGTCCCCAGCCCAACTCCACGGAGCCAAGTATCGTGTCCTGAAAAGTCAAGGGCGCGTAACAGTGCTTAACACCGGGCATGATAAAGAACCAGGAAAAACAATCCAAAAAGAGCAGGGAATTATAAAATGCCCTTTCCTGTATCTTATCTCCTCCCTCTCTGTGGCGGCTCTAAAATGACTATAACTGTCAAATGAGCCTTTAAACAATAGATAAATAAACAATGATAGGTGGGAGTCACACACTCTTCAGTACAATGTAATGATCAACCAAGTGTCAAACCTGAGACCACCTTGTCCAGGAACTCTGACAACTGAACTGAATACATGGTCAGGTCAGATAATGATATCAAAACACTTCGCACAAGATATCAGTACCATACAATGAATCAATCATCAACAATCAAAGTTTGAAATTATAAATGCACCTCAGACTAAAGACATTGTGTTTTATTCAAATTAAAGACACAGTCACATGTATTCATTTTACATGTAAATATAAACCAGCATCATTTACTGTAGAACGTATGCACTTAACAGATAAATTACACAATTATCAGCAGTTTAAATCATGTTACTAATCAGTTTATTGGATTCTGCTTTAACAAGACAATAGAAGGCAATAAAAAGTCATTACTGTAATTATTGGAGGTTGAAACATATTGAGAACAATATATAGTACAGTATGTATATAGTAGTATACAGTATGTAGATGTCTACACTAATAAAATCTTTATGTTTTGTTTTGTTTAAACAAACTACACGTACATAAAAGAAAACAGGAGTAATAAATATTATCATTGCAAGTTGGAATCAGTGACAGAGAAGTTGTATATCTACCTAGGATCATGTAAGGCTAAATTTGTAAAATGGTAAAAGATGTATTAATGATAAAAGAAAACAATGTAATGTATTTATTACTCACGAACAAAAAGATCCAGATTCTGGTATTGGTGATGTAGAATCAGAGCTTGGCGGTACCCAGTAATCTGCGTACAGACCTAAGCGTGATGTCTCCTTAAAGCGACTTCGAATCTCCACCATTTTTCTTCGAAACTTAGCGACGTAGTCAGGGAAGGACATTTTTGTCACCGCCATTCACTTGTGATTATGTTTGAATATAAAGCTTTGTTTAAAGTTTACTAATTAATTCATAATCGTATTGTCTGATGCCAATTATCAAATCAATATAACGCAGAATATTGTGTTACTCACACATACCAAACACAACAATACAATTTCTCCATTTGGAACAATAAACAGTAGTAAATAAATTATAAGTCTATTAATGTCATCTCTTGTTCTGTATTCAATAATGTTAATAACTCCTATAGCACCATCTATTCTCAATCAAATCTAACACAATGTGACTATATGAGACTCCTTTGTGAAGAACTCATTACAGCAAACTCTTCATTGAAAGCCACCACCATAAACAGAAAATATGTCACCTTAAACAACAGAAATCAATCATTTAATATATTCTGATACAGTTAGAGGTTTCCTGACACCGATACTCTGTGCTTTAAGTATCAGAGAGCTCAACTCTGTATAAACTCACTCAAGTTAATTAACTTCAATCTGGATTGTTTATTTTGGAGTGGTGTAGTTTTCTGATAACATCCAGTTTTATTCCACTCGAAGCATTGTTAGTGTATGCATCAATCAATTGTTCAAAGATTTTCCATAAAAAAAAATCAAAATAAATCCATTATCAAACTTCATGTTTTAAGTGCAGAGTTTGTTTTATGGGCTACACAGCCCTAAATGTGAAGTTTTACCAGATAACCTTTCAATGGGTTCTCATGACCGAATGTACTTTCTTAAAGTGACACTGAAAGTTTAGTGTAAAACACACATTGATCATTTAAAAATTTGAATTCAATATATATAACTTCTGTCACATCATAATTTGTTCCAAAATTTTAGTCAATAAGTTTTTGGTTTAATTTTTTAATTCACAAGTGTTCAAATTTAAATAAACATAATTTCCTAACATAATTAATTTTGCTTAATAAATAGATTCTCTAGTTCTTTTTCTTAACAATTATTATTCAAATTTTGTTTGTAATTTGATTTAGTGTTTTTTTTAAAGAAGACTACCTTGTTTCTGCTTTCAAATGATATTTTTACGATAAACATTAGAAGTCTATACATAATAGAACAATAAAAAAATCCATCATAATAATTCAGTTCCCTGATTTTCCACTGTACATAATATATCTATCATATTTCACTTAAAAGTTAATATCACAATGGCCGAAGAAAATACAATCCAAAATATGAACTGAGTAAGTTGTTGATTAATAAAATAAATAAATTTACACTAAATTATTCACAATAGAAACTATTTTGTATCCATATAAAGTAAATATTTTCATTCAATATTTATTTAATACTAGTCAGGTTTTTGTAAATAAAAGTTTAGACATAGTTATAAAGCCAATTGACCTCGATTTCAATGTAATACAAAGAACATTGGTCAGTTAGATACAGCTGAGAATAATCTAAATAAATGCTAAACTAATAAATTATTATACTTAAATACAAATAAACCATACATAAAGTTATCACTATAATTTGTATACGTACACAAATCCATGAAGATAATGACGTGTCTATTTGCCTTATTTTGGATTGATCAGTAAGAGGTGCTACTGATCAGAATAAAAAGGCCATAAGTCCTGATAGTTCTAAAATATGTTGTTATGTCAAACATTTCAATATTAAAGCATTTTTTGTATTGATTGTCCTACCATTATGAAAACCAAACAGTTTTATATCACATTATAGCATTAAGCTATGGATGAAGTCGTATTAACATACTTATCCTAGTGCCTATCATTCATGATCACTGTCAAGTTATCATTCTATTATATATCTTAACTTAAGCAGTGTCCAACAAATATAATCTTTAAATCAGAGTTGATATAAAACTATGTTAAATAAAGACATCTCTGTCAGAACATGGAAGACAGGAGGAATGACCATTAAATCCCACCCTTAACTGTACATCACACATTTTTAGTGTATAAGAAAGTTTCATGTATTTTTCTAAAGGCCAGTGAATGTAGGACTTCAAGCTCCCCAGGACAAAAGCTCCCCCATCAATTTTAATAGGGGCAGACAAAAGCTCTCCCGTTATTTTACTACCTCGGACATTCGCCCTCCCGTCTTTTTTGCACCCTGGACAAAAGCTCACCTGTATTAGTGGATGATTATTATTATTCTACTTATTTGATAAAAGACTGACAAGATCGACCATCTGCTTTGACAAGTGAACTTTTGTCCGGGGTGCAATAAAGATGGGAGAGCGAATATCCGAGGAAGTAAAATAATGGGAGAGCTTTAAATTTGTCTCCCTATCAAAATGGGTGGAGAAGCTTTTGTCCAGATACCTGTTATAACACAGATATAAATGAAAGTTACCATAATGTATTCAAGGCACGGTGCACTATCATGTGAATGTTGAATTTTAATTAACTTCAAGAATGGATATTCAACTCGAACAAACAGATTTAAACCCTCGATAGATTGAAAGATCATGACCGAAACTAGATATGGAAAAATAAAGTTTGTAGATAAAGATTCTACTTATTCTGTAATTAATTATGGAATCTTGTACATATTTATCATGACTTGGTTTCCTGTCAAAGTCTGATAGAATTCAACTGACAGCGTCTCCTATCAGAAAGGGAGAAATAAACCTTCTTAAGTTGTAAGTTTTCACATTCAGTTTTAAAATCTTTGTAAGTCAACTATTGAGCTTTTCAAAGGTTTGATTTACTGTAAAACATGAGATTATAGAGGCTGCTTGATTTAATTATCTCTTAAGGAAATGCTTTAGAAAAGATTGAGAAATGGACAAATGATTTCATTGAAGCGGTTGAGGAAGATTATCATGATGAAAATTATCATCAGCAGGTATACCGTAAATCACATTTGTTAATTACATTAATATGGTTTAAATCAATAAATGTGAAGAAATTTTCTTACAAGCTTGATTGATAAAGACCACAAAAATTCTTTCATTTAAACTGAAATCTGTGCATTTGATTTACTTCTTAGGAATTATTGAAAGTTTGTGAGATCAAGGCATGCAGATGTTTTCACATAGAGAGTATAAACAAAACTGTTTAATTAATTCTGGGGTACCGACAGAGAAACAGAATCTAAATCCATAACTTTCAATACTGACTGCACATTATATTCTTCTATTGTAAAGAAAAATCATTTTATTTTGCACATAAATCACAACAACAAAATTAAACTTTGATAAATTGGACCTGAAACAATTTAATGAAATCTTGAACAAAAGCAAGATTGCATCTATTTGAATTCATAATAATTTGTGTATCAAATGAAATTTCATGGCAAGTATTAAAACCATTACATGAAGTATTTGAGAGGCAGCATATATAACAATCTTAACAACATACCCCCTGTCAAATAGTCTTTCATAATTCATGAACTATTCATGAAGTGTGCAAGAAAAGTTCATGAAAAAAGAAAAAAAAGGTTTCATGAATTCTTTTCAAAGGGGTGTTCACGAAGATTTTAACAATGTAGACATTACTGAACAACCTGATATAAGAGTCACATAAAAATCAAATTTATTCTTAATTATATGTCCATTCATTGCAGTTAAAATGAAAACTATAAGCTGCTTTAAAAGCAATGTAGTGTCAGATATATGTTTATAAAGATTTTATCACCTGAAAAAGTATTAATCCAACTAGATGTGTCACAAAATATTGTAAACTTAAACTAAAGAATAACATTTTAGACAAATACTCCTAGAAAAATCCATTAAGTTTGATAAACAATAATAATATTATGAAAATTTCTTTCATTTGTCCAATTAAACACTTAATGCTATTTTCTTATACATCAAATGCCTGTGACAGATTAATTTAATTGCAATTAAAATCCAAATAAGATTTAATTCGTTTTATAAATTTGTGTACGTTAATATAGAGATGAGTGCTATAATACAGAAGTAGCATGCAACAAATCTCAAAGACTTAAAACTCCCTAACTACCTTAATAATTATCACAGACTTGAGATATTGTACAAAATAAGAAAATGAAATATTGTTAAAAAAAAATTAAAATCTATTTATTGTATTAACCAATCTAGTTACTGACCTGTCATATTTACGTTCCGTAAACAATCCTTTAGTAATAGTTATAATACACTGGTATTTTATATTTAGATTTCTTTCAAATTTTAATTATTTCATTAAAAAATCCACTTTAATTAAAATTCGACAGTTCACAAGATGTTTTATATTCATTTCAATATTTGTTCGTTTAACACCGATACATCAGACGTAATTGACAAGTGCTTTTATTTAGTTATCCCATGTACTTCAGACAGAACGGATATGCTGAACCTAAGAAAGTGAAAGCAAAGGTTAATATTATATTTCAAGAGTTCCATAAAGATATTTATACACCTGCAACAACAGATCTTATTATGCCAAAAATAGCCCTACATATTTTACTTTATGGCATCATGCACTAGACTGGTAAGTCTTCTGTTTAATAATTAGAACTGATTCATTTTTATGTCCGACAGAATGATTCCCTGACAATAACAGTATAATGCACCCAGAGACAGGTTAGTGTTGCATTAACTTAAGTGATTGATCTACAAGATTCTGATTAAATACACTCAGGTTCTATAATTTATTTATTTAAGTTTGATGTTGTCTATCTATCTGTACAAATGTTTAATCTAACATATCACATTTGGTAAAGTTTGGGCAGACATCAAGTACAATATTTTTGTCAATGAACACAAACAAAGACTCATCCAGGCTGTCTGTCTGTCTTAAAAGTTACCCATTAATTTTGTTGTTTCTTGAAAGAGAAGATCAGATATTTGAAGTCAGTGATATATGACCTCTCTTAAGGTCATTTACTAAAACTTGTAACAAACTGATAAATCATCACAACCTGTTTACCCTCATTTACTGTTAACGCAATAAATTCTTAAATAAAACCCTTTTTTTAAATTTTGGCACTGGATAAATGTCCTCATGAATTGTAGGAAATATCACTAACTGAGGATACATATCGTATATAGTACACATGTATATCTTTATTATACATATGCTTTGAAACAGAACAACGATCAGAAAAAAATGTTCTTATTTCCTATCAGTTCCTTATTAGACAAACCATTAAAAGTGAGTGAAAGGATCATCATAACAGTTATTATATGTGCAAGTTATATCTAACATTTCAGTAGAATTATAGATAATAAGTAGATGATAATGATACGTTTAGTTGAATATTCAAACTTAAATATGACATGTATCCATTCAAAGAGCTGTCAATACTCCTTGATGACTTAATATATATATCACTGTAGTTTGTGCATTAAGAATAATAGTTGTTCGTTACAATAAGTAGATAAATTATAATTATAGATTATTTGATTGACAAACTGCACCGAAGTGTATTTGAGTTTGATTTTCAAAATTTTAATGACATAAAAATCATCCCAGGAAATATTTATCACAAAAAATGAGCTTTTTCCATTGAAATTAAAATTAACGTAAGAAATTATACTTATGTCCAGGTAATAAATGTAGTTTTAAAGTACACAAAGACCATAAATAGCAACTATCATACACAATTTAAGAAAAACCTATACAAAAATATTGAATTTTATTTTAATTATTATTAATTATTATTATCATTGAAATTAATTTGAGTTTGTAAATACATTTATTGCATCAAAATAGTGTACCTTCCACTATATCTATCCAAAAATATTTTTACTCCATTTATATTTTGTACTCCCGTCACCAACACTTCTGATAAATCGTATGCACTTGTTACAAGCAAGAAAACAAGTAAAAGTGAAGATATATTGATGATTAGAAAGAAGAAATACTTTATGTCAACATAGAATACTTCAAAGTTAACCTCTAGATGATAATATAAAATATGGCAGTATAATCCATACTGAGATAAGTCAATATGTTTTGCTATAAAACACAAACTCTTGAGTAAAGTATTGTTATGTATAAGGTATTTAAACACCCACATTAAACTGATGACAAGAAGAAAACAAGACTCATAAACTGGATGATATTCAACATAAACTTTGAGATAAAAGTCTGTTCTTTCTTAGAAGTCTGACTTTATGTCAAAGGTCACATGAATATATTCATCCAATTATTATCAGTTAGTGATGGAAAAATATTGTTTTAATTGAAGGAAAACTATTGAACACATTGATATTATTTTCTATTTCAGCATCATACCATACTTATCTGTAATTATTTAATTTTGTAGCAGCATGTGACAGGAGACACACTATGATATGAAATTGGATGGATGATTGATATGTTATTGTTAGATAATTAAATTGTCAACTAAATCCAATTTTTTGACCTTGACCTTTGTATAAGGTCATATACCTCAATAGATGCACCGCTCACACAGATATTTTAATTCAAAATGCAAGTAATTTTCAAAGAAATAACGATAATTTAAAGAAAAATTTTGTTACAATATTTAAGTATTATTATAATGTAAACCTTGCTTTATTTTGATATGAATAAAGTCATGTATGAATGTTATATTACACCCAATTGAGATGTTTATCAATTTTTTGTAACTTAAGTCATGTTTTTCAATGCATTAATATTCAATTACGACTCCATTGTGTTGAACATTGCATGTGTTGAAGGATGACAGAATTTGAGACAAGGTGATCCATTCAAATTTAATTTATTTTAAATCAACTTGTTAGCATATCATGCTTGCTATTTTCTGGTACATGAGGGAAACTGCTTCATTTGAATATACATAAATTCATTGACTTGAAAACTGTAATTATAAATCCATTCATTGATATTTTCCTATAGATCAATATGCACACATTATAACATGGATTGATTTGCCAGGTAAATAGCATACCTTCATGAACTTTTATAGACATCAAGAAACAATAATGACATGAGTATATCATCACAGATCTAAGATCCATAATAACATCCCCATATCCAATTAGAAAGTAAACTTGCATACAGCTGAGACATATGATAAATGACTACCACTGGAGATCAAGAGACATATACCTTACCGCTTAATATCACTTCAAGTAACTAATTACTTTCAATATCGTCCACAATTATAGTCAACATATAATACAAAGCTCATTAAATCCAGCACAGAATGAAGAAAAAGGATCACAAGGTCACACATACAAGTAAGATACACAACTATCGTATTATGACAATTGCTAAATCCAATGTCGACAAAATTACAATTTATGTACGCATTTAGTTTTGAATTGAATAGAATAAATCCAAAGTGAACACACAATTACTGTTTTCACCGATTATTTTGAAAACTTAAAGAAGTAATATGCTTACAATGAAACCATTAGTATGTCAAATAAGTTATAAGTCATTTATATATATAATATATACATACATTTGTGTGTCAACTATTTTCAACGTTTTACATTGACCTGACCAGTTAAGCACAGGCTTTATGATTAAAATAAAGATTATGGTACAACAAAATCTTGACTTTTTAGTTTAACAGAGGCAATAACTTGGACGGAATACAAGTATCTAATTGTCTCCATACTTGTCTGATATACACGCATTGAAAGAATCTCATTGTTACGATCTCTAGAACACTCGTCTGTGTGCAACCCTGATTTCTTGATTACCAATTTTTTCTTCAATATAACTTTGTATGAAGAAGGCAATTATGTATTCACACAGATTTTATAATAATGCCTTATTTTTCCACAAGATTACAAAGCAGAAGTTTACCCCATGAGTAAAATACCAAATAAATCTTTGAATCAATAATGAGAATTTGATTTAATCCTAATATGACAATGTATGAATTTTATTCTGATTTAATGTGACAGCTACATTGTATTGTATCTATGTTTTATATTTGTGTAATTTGATACCTTCACCAATAAGCACTATCTTGCCAATCAAATAAAACAACAATACATCAGAATGGAAAAAAATAAGTATACAACTACTCTGAGTCATTTTATAGATACGGAATTCAACGGAAACTTTTCATAATATGGTGTAGAGATTTTCAAAACATTTAAAACGCACAACTCATCTATTTAACTTCTCTCAATCAATAGAGATTCACAGAAAATAAAAATGTTAAGTTTATGGGGAATCAATGGCACAAAAAGATTTGCAAGAATTTTTTTTCTTTGTTATCAGAAATCACATTTTTAGAAAGAAAATATTAAATCCCTGTAAGAATACAGTACAAAAACTGGAGAAGGACAACCATTATTAATACTATGATAAAGACTACACTTCTCAGAACAGCTTGAAGTTCATACTTCCGTAAAAGATCACAAGTATGGTAGTTTAACCATACTCGGGTATTGTTACTTCAATTATTGATCAATCTTGTTAAGTTACAATGAAACAAACAAATAAATGTCTAGTCATGTTTCATCGATATGAACTGCTTGTACATTAATTAATTACATTTAAAAAACATGTGTAAGAATTTATAATCTCCCACATCACATTATAAGATCCTTAATTCCCCTGTCAAATAGTTATTCATACTTCATCAACCATTCAAGAACAGTTCAAGAAAAATTCATGATTTCATAAATTCTATAGGGGTATAATATACCACTCAATATCATACTTCATGCACCTAGAGTTACATTAAATGATCAGACAGATATCACAAAACATGACTATCAGATAAAAATACATTGTCTGGAGGTATAAAGGTGGAACCACATAAAACCTCTTTCATGTCAGCCTGATAAAAACTGGGACCATTAAACTGGTCCCTGATAAAAACAATGACTACTGCAGTTTTCAAATAATCGTGAGAAAACTGATCATTCAAAACATAAAACCTTACAACAGCTCCAGAGATATATAAAAGTGTTACCCCTATCTGTCTGTCCATTAAAATTTTGGTTTCCGAACGATAACTCAAGAAATGTTTCATGGATTTGTTTCATATTTTACACGAAGGTGTATAATATTAAAATACAGGCCAAGTTCGATTTCCATTAAAATCCAAACATTTTCATGGGAGTTATGGCCCCTTTTTTACTTATCTCTCAATGGGAGCATTCATGTCCTCCAGACACATTTCTAGTTTTATAAATAATAGTCAAGATGTATGGCATCTTGTCAAAATAAAAAATAAATTTCTCTGAATGTCAAACACAATGAAATAAGTTCTACGGTATTTAAAATAGAAATGATTTCAGACAGTCCCTGTTGAGCTACATGTTAGAAAGTCTCATTCTTTGTGAAATTTCAGTAATTTTATCAAGAATTTGATCAGTTCAAAACTTCAATACAATGATAAAAAAATAGGTACACATAGAAAAGTTTTTACTGCAATAAAATAACTTTATTGCTACAAATACACACAGATCTTGAAAGTGTTATGTGACAAACACTACTAGAATACAGGCAAGATTATATTTAATCAATTAACATATCAAATGTCAAGTACCTCAGTGATAATCTGTTTTCTAAATTGAGAAAGATCAAATTTTAAAGAAATAATTTCTATCCCTACTACTTCAAACTTACTGAAAGCATGGTAAAATTAATTTATAAAAAAACTAATTTTCATATCCAAAAATAAAACACAAATCTATCAAAACATGGTCTCAAGTTCATAATTTGAAACATGAAGTTTCCAAAATGTTATAACATCTATACATTTTAATCGACTACAAATAAATATAAAATAATCATTACACCAAATGTATCATAAACACTAAACTATTATATTTATTTCATACATCACTATCTGATTATATAATTAAAGCAAACAATGACATTAGTTTCATTGTTAGTCACTGTAAAGGTTTTAAATTATTTTTTCATGCAAAATTGATAAAACAAAGTAAAGGGAGAGAGCTCCGATAAGTTAATTTTCAGTCAAGCATGAGTTACTCCCCTTCAAGTGACACTTCCATAGAAATGATATGCTGTACTCATTTCAATATCTGTAGACTCAAAAGACATGACCTTTACATAAATTTATTGATATTATTTCATATGACCAAGACATGGTTTCCTGATTAAATATACCAGAAGCAGATACAGACAATGAAGGCAGTGTACAGTGATACATTGTGTAAAATAACGATGCTTTTATGATTCTGAAACTATACTCATTCTTGTTACATTATCAACATCAAAATATACATATAAAATACATACAGCACAATCATACACAACAATTCGCGAGGTAAAGCAGCTACATTTTATTACTGCTATATCCTAAGGTATATCAGGATAGTTTACAAGGGCAATAATGATAGCTGACCACACAACAAAAAGATGTGTCTTGATGACTGATGAGATTTAAAGAGACAAACCACATGAAGTCATGTTCAAATCTACCAAGATTGTTTTAAGAACAAATGCACTCAATTAGAATTAATAGAAGGAAATAAGAATCAGTATAAAAACAAGACCTTTCACCAATACCAGACATTTTGATGTTACCATTATCAATATATGACCATCCCCAATAATTATACAATAAAAAACTCAAACACCAGTGCCTGATATATTTACCCCACAGATAGATATTCTTGCTCCATGGGTACAACAATGGAGCGTGATGAAAAGCCATCACTGTATGTTGGACATCGTACTCGATAATACCTGAACATTGAGAAATTATTAACAACATTATTTCTACATAAATTCTATCCAAATTAATGGAATAACTAAATTATTCCTATGATGTAGGTTTATCTTCATATACACAAAACTTGAAAGATACCATTCAATTACTGTCAATGTAACAATGGAGATCATAACAGATAAAAATACAATTCTGTGAAATTGTTATGATTCTTATCCATAAAGTGGGAAATTTATTGTCACCACATTTTACATAATATTGAGCCTGCCATGGCTTTCAACAATAACATCCACTGGGGAAATCAATAATATAAATAATGCCAAACATGTAGAATAATCATTTATTTATTCAAATGATTATACTACTACCTAATAACTTGATTGTATTCTTTTCATGGACAGTAAGTAAATAGGAAATAAAGAGAATTCATTAAATAACCTAATTGTACTTGTACCAGCATTTTCTACAGAGTAACATTCTGAAACACATTGTTTATTATGGTACCAGATACTGCCAATACTTCCTATAATAATTATCCATAATTCATTTCACACAAAGTTTCAAAAAACAAACTGTAACACGAATTTATTACATCAGATTACTGATTAATATGGAACAGAACAGAACAGAAATTATTAAGTAACGTAATACACAAAGTATCTTGTTACAAACATGAAATAACAATGAAAATGTGACACATGAAAAAAATATTTGATTTACAAAGACTTTCATTAAGAGAAAAGTAAAGAAGAAGAAAAAGAATAGTCAGCAAAATTAGCTTGTCCGAATGTCCCGGACAAGTAATTATTGATTCGGGCAATTAACTATTGCGGTAATTATGTATAGAATATAAAGGAAAACTACATGTATTCACTTTTGGTGATTCTGACAAGTAGTTCCAAATCCTAAATTCCAAGACTGAAAGAATATTAAATGAATCAATAAATAGAAACATTATTCATTGAGGATCAACAACAAGACAAAATAATATGGATATTCAAACATTTAGACATAAAAAGTCTATCCAGCCATGTCGTAATCTTGGTCAATGTCTGGTCTGGATCTGTACCTTTAATATAGATTCAACAACCTATAACATAATAACAATAAATGTAACAATGTCATTATGATAACCATTGTATTTGAGCACAATAAATTTATTAACCTTTTATTTATACAAAGTTTATATGTCTATCACATCATAAATCAGCAACAACTAAGATGTAAATGAAGATAATCTGGCAATCATGTACAATATAACATACAAAGGAGAGACAATTCTGTCCTGACTTTGAGTTGAAAAAGGACAGGAAACATTTCTCTAACCATTCATTAATAACACTAGATACAATATGACAAGTTTAGTCACTTGCTAACATTTGATAATTTAAGAAATTGCTGTCATAATTACTATGGAATTAATTAGGACTAGCAAACATTGTTGTTTTGTTTATCAATAACAATAAATATAACACCAGTGTATAGTAGTAACAAACCATGCCTAGCAATAACATCTAACAACACCTAGCAATAATATCAAAATCAATTTGTAATACCACCATTTGAGTGCAGTAACACCAAAAGAGCTATTTGCAATACCACCAAACATTTGAGAGCAATAATGCCAAAAAGCTATTTGCAATATCACCAAACAATTGAGAGCAATAACACCAAAAAGCTATTTGTAATACCACCAAACATTTGAGAGCAATAATGCCAAAAAGGTATTTGCAATACCACCAAACATTTGAGAGCAATAATACCAAAAAGCTATTTGTAATACCACCAAACAATTGAGAGCAATAACACCAAAAAGCTATTTGCAATACCACCAAACATTTGAGAGCAATAATGCCAAAAAGGTATTTGCAATATCACCAAACATTTGAGAGCAATAACACCAAAAAGCTATTTGCAATACCACCAAACATTTGAGAGCAATAACACCAAAAAGCTATTTGCAATACCACCAAACATTTGAGAGCAATAATGCCAAAAAGCTATTTGCAATATCACCAAACAATTGAGAGCAATAACACCAAAAAGCTATTTGTAATACCACCAAACAATTGAGAGCAATAACACCAAAAAGCTATTTGCAATACCACCAAACAACTGAGAGCAATAACACCAAAAAGCTATTTGCAATATCACAAAATATAGCAGAGCAAACACCAAATGTTACCTAGCAATAACACCAATAAGTCCTTTGCAATACCCCAAAGAATGTATAACTATATTAACAAAACAGCGCTAGTGATAACACCTAACATAGCCCTAATAACATCAAACAGAGAGAACAACAACAGTACCAAATGGAGGACAGCAATAGCACCAAACAGAGAACAGAAATAGCATGAAGTGTACCAGACAATGTACAAAAAGAGCACCAAACAGAGAAATAGCATCAAAGAGCACCATAATGGTTACAGAAAAAGCACCCAAAAAGAGTACGGAAATAGCAATCAACAGAGTGCAGCAATAGCAACATAATTACAGAGAATAGCAATAGCACTATACAGAGTACAGCAAAAGCACCAGTAGCACCAGTAGAGTACAGAAATAGCACCATACACAGAACAGAGTTTGTAACACAGAGCCTGCAGTAACACCAAACAGAGTATGCAATAACACCAAACATAATACAGCAATAAACTAAAACAGAGGCTAGTAATAATACCAAACACAGCATAGATAAAAAGTTATGGAAATAATGTTGTATACAAATGAATAAGTACCAAGAAATAAGTAACAAAACAGGATATCATTACTAAAACAAATACATACTAGTATAACAATCATTGAATGCATGCTACAATACAATGTATCATTGTTACAAGCATGTAAATACATAATGACCAATTTAAATATTTCAAAACATTTGAAATTATCAATATACCAGGTCATTATGCACATCAATTTAACACTATGGACAAATCTTATAACATTCACAGCCCTTTTTAGGCTGCCTATAAAATTGAGAAACATGTCAATGTTTACTGAACATGACAATACAGCATTATATGTGATAACAATATATAACACAATGTAATACAATGCAATAATACATACAAGGACAGCATATCATTAATTTGTAATAAAGCTGGTATTCATCACTCAGCCATTATTGCAAATAGAATAAATCTAAATACATGATTGTACCGAATAACATCATACAAGTTCATATAACTAAAAATAACAAAAGAAATATGAATCAAAATGCATTAGCTTTTCTTTATAACCATTTGGTGTAGTTCAAAATAGATACTGAAAAGTATCATTTTGACATCATAATAATCAGTGTGATGTCATGATGTTGTGGGTATCAACATCATAAATTGTTATATCTGCACCATAACAAAAGTAATTATGATGCTTAATTTGCTGCCAAATATATAATCAAAGTACTGGAAGTACTCATGGAAACTGACTAACATAGACTTGCACTGCAACATGGAATGGGAACTAGTTTTACAATTGCATGGCAGATGTAGAAAAATGTAGTACTTTGGTCTGCATTGAAATTCACGCGCAACTATGAAAAGCAAGCTATCTTTCAGATTCCAAAAATATATTTATATGACAGAAAATATAGAAATGTACTACATCAAACTTAGACAATTTTACCAATAAAGTAAATAGAGCTATGGTGCTATGACAGGACAAGCTGTATACCAACATGTGTTTGTTATCATGAATTTATAAATATATTGTACATAAAACAGCAACCAAACTATTCCACTTTCAGCAAAAACTACTAAAAGTTTTCAACAATAAATCTCCAAAAACATTGTGATAAATTCTGACATTTTAACTAGCTGTACTGATATGTAATCTACAGACTCAATTATTGTTTTCAAACACACATAGAGATATGGAAGAGGGTTTACTTTAAAGAATAAGGACACAATAAATCTAAGTCTATAAGCAATTCAAATGAAGTATTACATAGTGGCAAATGACAACGTTATCTCCAATACATAGAGAAGTGAATTTATTGTCAATGTAAATAACAAGCACACGGAATATAAGAATGAAATGCATTTTATTGAAATCAACCAAAGAGTAATCAATCATGTACAATTCTAAATATTGTAACAATGTGACATTTTAACATAAAGCAAGTAGTAGTAACCCCTATTTGATCATTAAGTCAATTAAGACTTACCCAAGACCCTGTGGTACAACTACTGTAGATCCAAACCAGGGTAAAACTTGTCTGCGTTGATTCTGTGTCATACGTAAACGTACCATCCTCTGAGAATACATTTGTACTGAAGTTAATTCTTTTTGAGCTTTCATCTGATTAAGTCTTTGATTCATGTTCAGTAATGCCGTGTTGCTTGTGTTGGTTCCTGGAACTCCATTATTAGTAGTGCCGCCTTTATCCTGTAATACAACACATTGTAACGTTAGATCTAAACACGACATAGCACGTGTAGGTCGTGCAGGAGGTTTTGAAGTCGTACCCGGAGGACTCGGTTCGTACGGCCCCGCAACATCCACTGTGATACCAGTGCTGGATGGTACAATACATGTTTTTGCTTTCCTATCCATAGTTTATCACAGAAGTAATAGAAATGATTTAATACATAAGTAACTTAAAAAAATATATATTGATTAAGTTATCAATTTTCGGAGAAGTACACTGAGTTGAAAGTCTCCATTGTCTTCACAATAATACAAACAACAGATTCTCTAAATTTAGTCTTAAATCTGTTGAGTAAACACTTCAAAACACTTATGTTTCATGGCAAAGTCCTGGGAGTTCATTTTTTAAATTTGAATTTAAATCCATAATCAAACAGTATCATTCAAGACTTCAACATAGACAAGATTTGTGTCTATATCAATTTTGTCATTATAAGAACACACAATGCTTTACTTCAAGTCAATAACACTGAATTAAAATCACCAATTTAGAAGATAGAAATCTTGCATAGTCCATTGTAGTTCCATAGAGAATATCCTACACTTTATTCATACAGCAAACATTTAGAACTAAAGCCAAATAAACTATTGGTATCAAAAGATTTCAACTGAATGTATCATTTTGACTGCACTTGTTATACAAACAACAGATGTGATACTTTGATAAACTTGTAACACTTTTCATGATAACAATAACTTGTGTGTATATGCATTTTTGTTTATATCTTTTTTAATTTATCGTCTTTTTAAGTGACAAAGAAAAACTGCAATTTACTCAAAACTACAGTCATGAAGATTTGATTTATCTTGTGTTGTGTCTATAAATCCATTCATCATGCAGCATGATTAAACAATATTAGGACATATTATAGAATTCTTTTTTGTTAATAAGCACAATACTTTCAATTTAAAAGAAATATCTTAGGATCTCATATTTTTTATGGCTTAGATAAACAACTTAGACTAGAGTCACGTAGTATGCCAAGTATAATCATTTTAAGGATTTACATCAATATGAATCATATATCAGACACAAGTAGCAGTTTGTAGATTTTTAGGTAAAAACACCTGGGCTCAGTAACCTCTGTCTACAAGTCAATGAATATTTTGCATTAATAAATCACAAAGTTGGATTTTGTATAAGTAGAAAAATGATGCTGGTCAAAATTATATAGCCAGAAAATATTCACAGCAGTGTAATAACCGATCAAATAAGGAAATTTGCAGTTTTTGTGTATTCTCTCCCTTTATGAAATATTCAACATGCTGTATTATCATTATCTCCCTTTATGAAACATTCAACATGTTGTATTGTGAGTTAAATATATAATTATGTTTGTATGTATGTTTTATTGCAACATACTTTATGCATAATTATGTGGTATAAATAATGATTTATCTATTTTTATGAAATAAGTTTCAGTTTTGAAATATTCAATGCTAAAAAAGCATGTTGTGTTCTGACAAGGTGATAGGACAGTAATCCAGACTGCTTACTTAAGTTTAAAACTTGTTGCCCAGAGATCATCTCACACACAGAATGGTGGTGAAGCTTTTGGTTTGATAATGTGTCCCCTACTGTAAGGTAAGTAGATTGTATAGTACCACATAACAGAACCAAAAGATGACCCCATGTGAGGAAACTACCAACAAACATTCTTTAATGTCTGCATATAATCACTTAAATTGTTTAATTCCCCAGTATAACACTGTTGAATAAGTAAACAATGCCACAATACTTTTAACAAAACATAAACATGAAAATTCAATTTTAACTATACATCAAACAGCAAAAAAGACCTACCAGGCTATAAATAAATAGTCACTTATAGATTTGATTTATTGTAAAGTTTTTAATGAGAATAAAGAAATTTAATTTCAGAATTAGAGAAATATTTACATATAGACATTTCTATGGCCCCAAAATTTATTTTTGACACAATCCACAAAGTTGAAAAATAAACAAAAATTAGCTACTGCTTATTTTACTGGAGTGTTTTGAAGAAAGAAGACCTACATATCTTTATTTTATACAAATTGACTTAAACAGAAGGCCTATATTAAGGAACATAAGTTGTTATTTAACATTAGAATGAATATTTTAAGTAGTTGAATAAATCTACTGGAGTAGATCTGCACTTGAAGTACATGTCACACCCATATAAAATCTTAGGTTGATAATGTTTGAAAAAGTAAAAGGCAACTAAAAATATACTGCCAGAAAAGTTTTTTTCTGTTTAACAATTTAACAGTCATATTTATTGGGTATGTATGTCATTCACAATAAAGTTTAAACACTTGTAAAACAAAGAGTGGGCACACCGGCATGAAATATACTTTAAGGGCTTTAAAAATGCAAGACAGATAACACTTGAGAATTCCAGTTGGTTTCTTTAGATAGCGTTATATGCAATGATTCTGGCTTATCCATGCAATTATACATGCACCATTTTCTACAGAATATTAACAAACCACTGTTTATGTTGATACTGATCCATATTCTAATGTGTATAGAATATGAACCTTATTTAAAAGAACAAGCTTTTCTAAAGTTGTTAAAATATATCCTTGATTTATAAATATTTAAAACAAGGTATTCATTGAGGACAATATTCTGCTTGCAAACATTAAGTCCTTAATGGGCCAATAAATCAATCAGGAAAAATGGGCAACAAATTTCAATGCTTGCTCTGTAAATGATCAATGGTTTTAGGACTGTTTTTGTATCTATAAGTAAACAGAAAATATAGATTAATACTAATAGTCATATTTTATGATATTATTATTGTTCATGTTGGACTGTTAATAAATTTAGCTGATTAGTTGAGGTTAAAAATGGATGTTCTTAAGAAATAAAAACATGTATGTACAAAAAAGTTGGGGAGTACCGACTAAAGATTCATTTCAGCTTTATTTACACATTAAAGTTGCATATTTTATTTCTAACAATTTAGATAATATCCAAAGAATTCATCAATATTTAAACCTGGGAGTATTAAAGGTGGGAGGTTTGTTTGAAACAGATACTGTAATTGTAATATTTAAAAAAATAGTAAATAAAAAAGATGAACAAAGTTACAGCCATCTTGCAGTGATGTAAATAATATAGTACCATAATAAATTACCTGTTTTAATGTCCTCTATGAATTTCACAGATATTCTATATTCCTTCAGGGACAAATATTACACACAGTATTTACATGTTTTACTTGTTTGTTCCGATATTTAAATGCTACAGTCTAGAAAACTAAATAGGTGCCAAATAACTTTTCTTATCCATATTGGTTTAAATCCAGTAGAAATTATGTCGATCACCAGTCTGCATTAGACAAGGAAAAATAAACAAACCTTTAAAATGATGTTAAGTTCTGTAAGCACAAAAAGCTTTAATGAAATTAGGCCTGTGAACAGAACATTCAGCTCCCTCGTAAAGTGTCACTCTTATAAGAAATTTGGTCACCGTGGGTGAACTAAGATTTCTTTCAACTAACAAAGTAGACAATTACTTGTATGATAAATTCGATATATTAGGAGATAGATAATAGCACAGTTTGTAACTGATACAGATATTTCATTGATTGTTTATGTTATCAAGGTCATCTAGCGTGTCCAGCAGGTATTAATACACTATTTTTATAAATTATAATGGTAATTGATAATATGTTTTTACAACCGGTAGTAAAACGAAAATCAGAGTCAATAATCTTCGTATATTCTTACATTCTATGTCTGAATTATCTTAATTCAATCTCATAAAACGAGACAATGTTTCAATGCTTACCCCCACCCCCTGAAAGAAAAGTACAATCAGTGATAGAATTATAAAGTTACTGGGCTTCACATTTAAGACCTTGGCTGGTAAGGTAAGTGAAGGAAAAGTGACACAGCCAGTTTGATTTTTTTCCCTAAGACCACTGACCTAAGATAATTAATGTAGGATAAAAATAAGTTTAGATAATTTAGCCATAATAATCTAAGTCTATACTCCTAGATTTATTTTATATAAAAGTACTAAATAACAGCTTGGCTTAAAAGTAGCTAGGCAACTCACAATCTAATTTGACAAAAACAAACGTTTTAGTTCCGTTATGACAATTAATATTGCACCCTTCCATTCTTGTTGAAGAATGAAACACAGATGTATGCCAAATGTGTTAATCATAATATTTTTAAAAAAATAAGACTTTTTCATTACTTGAGACTATCATACAGATTGTAAGATTAAAGAAGAATACATCTATGCACAATTAATGATTCAATGTGTTTGTTTATTTTGTTTATATCGTGTATTACACCCTTTTCAACAACTCAGAGTCATTATAAGGCGGACAGTTCACCTAAGCATTGTTCCTGGGAAGAACCAGTACTAGACTCCCATCATCTATAACCTACTTTCTCACATATGTGGTCAGTAGTGGGGCTCGAACCCATGACCCTCTATCAGTGAGAGGTTACAGTGATTTGAATTCAGCAAACTTAACCACTCGATCATAGAGGCAGGTGATTCAATGTGGTATATGCAAGTTTTCAGTGTTCACTTTGCAGGACTCAGTTTTTAAAACTATTCAATGGAGTCTGCCAAGATCGCTAATTCAAATAATTCTAAAATGACTGAGCTGCAATCATTTTTAATGTTAAACTTTAAAAATTGCCAAAGCTATCATTTCAAGCTAATCTAAAGTAGATATAATAAACTACAGTACAACCTCTCCAGAACGGCCCTCTCTTCAGCAACAACCTTCCTTCAACAACATGATTTTTGCCAATAGCATGCTTTAACTATTAATTTGACCTTTCTAAAGCAACAACCTCTCAACAACAACATAATTTTGCTACTCCTAAAGAATGTTCCTTTAGAGATGCTGCACTGTAGGTATTAGTTGATGATGTCAAATAAGTTAAGATAAAAGTTCATACAAACCTCAGTGACATCTTTCACATTGAGTTTAGGCAATTTGAGAAGATGCCTGGGCTCATCAGTTGGTTCCTGAATCAGTAAATCTCTCAAGGTAAACTCAGACACTATAGCCATCTTCTTCTCCTGCCTCTTTGGTGGACTAGACTTGGCAGATCTCGCCATATCCTATCAAAGGTAAACTATCAACATTCATCACTAAATATTCACACAAAGTCACTATCTTTTCACATGTTGTCAAGTGAACCATTCCACTGAAACATGATTCTTCAGGGCTTGACAAAATATCTTTTCAGGCTACTTGCAAGCTAAGAAATTAAACAGCAAATTTTACAGCAATTTCAACTTGTCCTGAATCAATTTCTACACGTAATTACGAGCGGACAAGTTCATTTGTCGAGCCTGGCACTAGTTACAAGTTGGTCCAACAAAAGTAGCAATGTTTACAGAATTTCATCAGTTCCATTTTAATAGCTTCTTTTAATTTAATACACTATCCAAAATGTTCCCATTTTTTAGGTAAATAAATTGAAATAATACAGTTTAAGTTGTAATGTATCCTACAACAGTTTTAAGGTTTTAAATCACAGTCCATTAACAGATAAACAAACCATACAAAAATATAAATCCCTCATTTCAATGTTTCACTTTAATTCACACATTACAGAATATTTAGATAAAGATTATTTTCAATATACTGAAGATTTATCAAGTTCAACTTGACTTTTAGGTAAGTACATATGAATAGCATCAGTAATTTAAGATATTTAATACCTTTCAAATAAAATGCTGGTATTAATTTGTGCCAGATTTTCTCAGGAATGATTAGGAGATTAAAGTCACAAATTTCATCCTTAGGTATAAATATTCAATCCATACATCACAATTCTTCATTTATACCCACAAAATGTTTTTAGTAGTCTTTGCTTATCTTTACAGTATGAAAGATGTAAGGGTGTAATCCATTGTTTCCGATCCTGAAGAATCTCTGACCATCTGACCATTTTGTGACCATGAATACATCAGCTGTAAGCAAACATCAAATATACAAGTTGTTAATATTGTATTATTCATGTTACCTACATCTCCAGACAATTGACATGAACTACTAATAATTATATAAATAATAAATCACAATGCATGTACTATACATGATACAGGCAACTCAATTACTTAGATATTGAATCCAGTATGAATCAAGTGTATCCTCTAGAACATATTCAAATATGCATTGAAACAATATAATCAAATGCACCTTGTTCTCATAATTTAATCACATATCTAAGACATATAGTGTCAGATAAAAACAATATATCCTTATTTAGATATATACCTTCAATTGTAAACAAAGGAATGGCAATTCACTTTATTTATAAACTTCCAAATCACACCATTCTGATCCTTGCTATCAAAGATAAACAACATGAATAAATAATAGCTTGTATTTAATACTAACTGTTTAATAATATCACTTTATATCAGGTAACACAGAAAAGGCAACAATTTCAGAACACATATCTATGACTTTTATCATGTAATTATTAATTATAAATTACATCTATTCCGTCTAATATAACGCTCTCACCAAGTCCATTTCGGAAATGAATTTTAAATAAATATCTGTTACATTTAATTTTTTTTTCAATGAATTACACAAACATACACTTCCTGCAAAGAAGTTTTATTTTTATTTAAGAATCAACACTGACAATTTTTCTTCATAAAAAACACAGTTATTATTAAAATTTCATTTTGAATTTTAGAAAACAAATCAAACACTTACCTGAAGTTGGCATTAAAATTCCCTTATTCCATGGATACTCTGGGAATATTATACTTCATGACGGCATTATAAAGGAAAATCCACGAAAAATTTGACACTCTCACATCAATATCGAAATATAATAAACTTCAATTATCAATAAAAAATATTTGATATGTAAATTGTTGACTTAATTAACCTTATGAAACTGAATCAACATTTAATCTTTAACACATTTACACCTCAGTTCACTTCAAAAGCTTATACATGTAGTCAAATAAAAAAGCATAATCATGTACGGAAATGTTAACAAACAAACAGTCGGGGCACAATTATGAAGTCATTGCAACATAATACAAAGTTTGTTTTGTTGTACAATTGAGAAAATAAATGAATAAAGGAGTAGTATAATTATTTTATATTTGTCAGCTAAGAATGGTACAATCGTAAAACATGAATAGTTGCACGCACTTGACTGACCAGGAGCAGATCTGCGATATTCTGTTTTGGGGGAGGGGGATGAACAAGTTAACAGTCTCTACTGTAAGAAAGTGATCTTCACAACTCTAGTACTCTAAATACTCCAATCCAAACTGATCCATGACAAGGGAGACAACTCCTGCACATATATTTGAGTTCAGTCCAAAATCAAAGAACTAAAAGTACTAAACTACTTACAACATTTTTAACAACTACATAAACATGTTTCAAAAAAATTAATAATCTTCCAAGAAGAAAATCACACCAGAAATTACATAATAAAAACATAAAAAAATGCAATTGTTAAATCAATCAGCTAGAATTTAGTTAACCAAGGTAGGGAAAAATAAAATTGTGATAAGTGCGTCCCTGTAACTGTACGATAAACAGGTAAAACTCTCAGCATAAACTATGTCTGCTACAATAGTGTTAATAGAATACACATTTTTTAAAGATGGCACTTCGTGTCATGAGTTTAAACAGTTATCAGTTGGTAAATAAGTATAACAAAACCGACCATACTGGCCTCATAACTCCAACATCACGATAAATGTCATTAAATATTAATCTAATGACTGCTTGTAAATATGACAATGGTAGTATGATGATCTCTCAAACATGGTGATAACCAGTTATGATTATACTACATGTAAAACTTAATCTAGGCATGCTAGCTGGCTATTTCCAAACATAAAAATGTTGGGGAAACATTCTGGTTGCATTGGACCTAAGGCTGTGAAGAAAACCTATTGCATGGGTCAGAAGAAAGTGGGAGACAGAGATTTATAACAGGAGTATCACCTAACCAATATGATGTACCATGTATGAATGTCGTATGACTGCTAGAAATGCTGACATGATTATATTTGATTGTCTTAAAGATATTCGCTACAGTTCGCTACATTTTCATTTAGACACTTAGGCAAAATGAAAAACTGAACAATAGAATTTTTTTAAACTTTGCATGATTGTAGCATATGATAACAGAAACATTTTAAGCAAAGAAAAATTGGGGGTCAATGATCTCGTTTTTGAGTTATCTGCCCTTGAATTTGAATTTTTTGCTTTAGGAAGGATAAAAAAGTGATAAAGTTGATATACCATTCCTCGGGCCCAATAAAAAGTCTAGGGTCACTGGGAAAAATTAGGGTTGGTCAAGTAAACCAGAAACAAACACTTCTTAATGCCTAATTATCATGTTAACACATAAATTATTCAAAGACGACAATTCTTTTTTACAGGCCTGATCAAATCAGCACCAACAGCCGTCTTATTGTGAATGTCATCATCATTACTCACATTACTGTCCCTATAGCTTTTAATTGACAATCATTTTAACTGTACAGACTAGAATACTTTCCAATAAAACATTCCAACAGATAAACACTCTGTAATTAGACTTGTAAAATACACATAATATTATACAATCAATTAATTCATTGACAGGAATCAAATTGTAGTATGTTGTCATATTAAGTTTTGTCCATTTCAAATTTATTTCGCAATCAATTTACACGCAAAATTTTTCTTTAAATTTATCGAAGGCAATGATTTCAGTTTCAAAGATATTTCAAGCAACTGTAGTATATTTCTTTATAAAGATTGCTTTTGGGTAAATGAATTTTTAATCAATGTTATAAAATCTATGAAGGGAATAACAAACTTGTCAATAAACTTACTATAGTGTGTATGTATACAATATAAGAGGAGTTAATCAATTCAAGTGGTTATACGGGGTCAGGGTAATGTACATAAAATATTAGTATGTTTGTCAAGTAGCACTTTTTGAAGACAAATCTGTGGACAACACATACAAATAAACGAACTTTGTATGTAATTCTGTTAGTCTGTATTTTAGCGTACATGTCACAAAATGATTTTTTTTATCATTTTCTAATGTTTTAAAAATCACACAAGAGCATCATAATTGACATCATATTGTAAATGATGTAAGTTTTGTTGATCATCGATTAAGATTTAGTATACATACTCAAGTAATTACTGTGGTTTGTAACTGGTAACAGTATGAAATATGGAAAATGTTCATTTATTCAAGGGCCTTAACTCCGTAGTAACTGAATCAAACTGAAACCCAAATGATTTTTTAAATTCCAACAAAGGTTATTAAAGCACCAATATTTGAACAAATTCGACATCAATGACCATCAAACTATTCAATACAACCATCTATGTGACTTGTCTGTAATGAGTTTCACATGCAGAAACAATAGATTCCAGCCGATTCTTTGCTATATGCTACGCAGTTGTTACTGTTTTTTTTTCAACAGAGGAATTTTGGGGAGACATTGGGGAAAAAATATACTTTTTCATTGGAGGATTGGGGCCGACATTCAATAAAAAAACAGCATATAAAATACCTGCAATACACAGGTCTTGTTTAGTCTTTAAATCTTTTCTACAACATAAAACAATAGTTGTATGACACAATTATGGGAAAAAAGCATAATGCAACATGATGTGTTTAATTGGTTGAAACATATTTTAACATAACACTCACAATGTTTTCTGATGTCCCATAACCTCTAGAGAGCTTCGAGCATCTGTTCCCCAATCTTCAAACCGTGCACACCTGTCAGATATGGACCTCTGTCTGCTGCTATCAATAGCACCATCTATGTCTTTTGGTAAACATTCTAAGGATGATCTCATGTTGTCTAGTCTAAGACTTGTTTCTGATCGACTCACTGAACTTCCAGTTGTTGGCTTTTCAACTTTGTTACCTTTTGCTTCTAGCTCCAATAAGCGTTCGTGTTTCTGAGACAAATGATCTATCAACTCTTTCACTGTTGGAACTTTATTTGGTCGCCCACGACGCACCATACGAATCCGAACACCTTGATCATTATATAATCTCTCTAATATATGGCTTCCACTTGTAATATGCATCGGACCACTGCTTAGTGAGAATCTCTTTGGAAGTGTTACGTCTGATCCCTCACCGTTTGATGGCAAATCATTCAGTCCCATTGCTAACAATTTCCTTCTTGCATATTCCATTAACTTTTCTGAGAATATGATCGGAAACCCACAGGAATTTCAGAAAACAATTGGTTTCCTCGAGCAAATTTGATTAAAGAGTTGTATGTCGTAAACAGTGTAAAATAATTAGCTGTTGGTTCAACCAAAGAAATACATCAATAATCAGGTTTTAAAACTTTGTTATAATTCCGAACTTTCAATTCATTCACTGTTTGATTTTCAGCATTTAAATCCCATAGCATCAATAGAGAGCGTCCAGTTCAAATATTGTAGAAGAATCATAATTTACATTGAAAACAGTGTTATAACACGATAAAAGAAATTCCCTTCAGGATTGAAATCAATAGAATGAATGGTACGAACAATGTACTCCACGATGAATTAAACCTATCTCACTGTTTATCAGTAAAGTAAAAGAAATGAAAGTGTTAAGAATCCATGCAACTGGTACTTCCACAATTTGTTGCTTATACAATATGTCACAATACAATTTACCTCTAACAATTTCCTAAAGTGGTTATATCACACAAACTTATCATAGACACATGAATATACTTCAAACCATGAAAAGTATTAAAGTCTCGCAAAATCAAAATCCTTTCATTTAAATACTACAAGTAAACTGTATGAATGTTTGGAAATTAACTTAAGAAGCATTTAAAGTCTGTTCTTTGATTCTAAACATGGTATAAATAAGAATCCATACAGATATAAAATGTACATATTGATTACACTGTATGTCTTTCAAAATGCGGAGTGTAACTTTTATTTAAACAGACGACCACATACAGTCAGAGATAAGCCTCCTTGGCTGATCTTTAATTCATAAGTCGTTCATAATTTGTTCAGTTTATTGGGTGATCAAGTGCCAGAATAGAATATCCCTGATTTAATATCTGCCACTGATATTATCAGGCTTACGTGATCTCTAACATCAGCTTGTTTGTAATCTAAAGATATATATGTAGATATGACAGCGATTATGTAAATATCAAGTCAATTTGAATGGCATCAACAAATTAAAAATTCAGGACACCGTTATTTGATTATTTTTAAATCCACCATGAGCAAAATTTACCCAAACAATGTTAAACATGAATCATATAACTCCATTAATATTCTGTACCATCAATAATACCAAATAGGTGAAAAAAGATGTTTTTAAGTACATTGAAATTCATCTCAATTGATATCACTGTAAAAGCAGATTTTTATACATAAACTTTAGTCTGATTTATCATCTGGAAATATTTGTCAATTTCTCACAATATCATGTAGATAAGACTACAAATTTTCTTCATGTCAAGTATAACAAATTACACTAAATTGAATATGTCTAATTTATCATAAAATCCTTCACAAACTGAAACATTCTTTCCTTTAACAAAATCATTCAAATTATTCTTTTTTATAATCCATTAGTTGTAATTTGTTCCAACAGAAATATCGGTTCTAACTTTAGAAAATAAACATCCATATTAATGATTTGTAAAAGTAAACAAATATTACATTGTTGTCAGACACACTTTATTTTAAGAGTTAAGAAACAATTATTTCAATTATTGATCAAATTGCACCAAATAGTTTCCATACCTTGAAGCGAAAAGTCAAATGAAATGTGAAAATCCATAATCGGTAAATCTGTAATTTACAATTCATTAATCTAACATTGAAGTAATATATGTGTTAATCTGTATTAGAAGTAAACTCTTCACCAGTTAAGGCAAGGTCTAACTATTGTGAAACTTATAGCACTACGGCAAACATTGACATCACATGACTGAAATAGTCAGAGAGTAACATAACTTGTGGAATTATAATTAATGAGAACAATTTAGACTATTTTTATACAAAATGAATTTGTTTTATTATACTTGAATATTCATATATTGCTTTCTTAATTATGTCACAGGTTTATGTAAAAGTTCTGTGTGAGGCTGTAATGACCAACTGACTGTTAGCAACCTTTATATACTGTAGTTTTATTGTAACTTACAGGTTATTGCCAAACCATTAAAGTACAATAAAGTTCAATTAGGGAACACAAACATTATAATATCAGGTCTCACAGATATAAGAAAATATTGATATAAGTATCAATAAGTATAAGCTATATGATTTAATTTATTTTAATTCTCATTAACCGTATTTTAGTACACCACTGTATAGTATTATACGGGTTATCTTCCTTCAGTGCGGATCAAACGTCAGTATACGTAACATCCCAAAGTCTTGTGAGGTGTAAAAGATATGTAGCCATTTAAAACAGAATTTTGTATAAAATGGATGAAAAAAATAAAAAAAAGTTAATTATATTGTTGATTGAAAGATACTTGGATGTGTCTGGCTTATATCATGCAAAAGCCTTCCCAGAAATCCATACCATGAATAGAATTCCTCAGAATGAATATAATATACCTAAAATACCAAGAGTCGTACCAGTGTGTCGGCAATGTTTGAAGTTCATAAAAAAGCTCTTGAAAGAAAGATCGCTGTACATTGATTGTGACAAGGTCAGGACAAACATTGACTTTACTCTTACTGTTAACAATGTCTGGTAATAAAAACAGGAATGAATCTTTTGGGCTGACAGTGTTATCACGAGGAAATCATGAAAAATGTCCTCAAGTGAAATCATATTTATTTCATGTAGTACTTGCTTCAGTACAATATACTTCAAACATCTATGGTTTTTAAATTTTACAAATTCATCTAAATTCATAGATTAATCTAGTAAGGATAGATGCCCCAGACACTTCTTAACATAGGAGCATTGGCTAGTCACCAGACTGACATGTGTTTTCTTCAAAGACTATGTCACTAACCAGATGACATTTTTACGTCTTTGGAAACTGAAGATAGTTCAGCTTTCCATAGCTGTGACTCGCTCAGCATGCACGAGTTTTGATGTGGATCAAAGTACTTCGTTTTTCTACATCCGCCATGTAGTTATTTAACTAGTTCCTGTTCCATGTTGCAGTGCAGGTCTATGTAAGTTCAGCTTCCATGAGTAGACTTTCAGTACTTTGATTTGTCTTAGTTTTTTTATGCCTATCTTGTCTTGTCTCCACTTCTAGATAACATCCTTAATGTCTCTGACCCAATGACCTACAGGTACAACATGGCTTGGATATGTGACACTGCTACTTGTCTCAACAAAATCTTCAGTCAGTCAAATAATAATTAATATAAGATTTATCAACAAGAGCATCTTGAGCTATGCCAACACTCATCTGTTCAGTGCTCAGTGAGACCTATTCATGTAGCTACCTCTAATAGTTTCTGAGTTATGAAATACATTACAGTTTTTGCACAGACGCAGATGCTGCAACGATCAAAGTCTTCACAAATAAATTTTTCAATGACTGGACATTCGGTTTTGTAAAGGCACAAATTTTACCAGACCAAACAAACTTTTACCGGACTGATTCTTAACCGGTTTTTGCATAATCAAATGTTGCTTCTAGAATATTTATGAAGGAATAAATTATTTCTTACAAATTACAAGTTTCATATGACGGTTTTATTATAATTAACGGATATTCTTTATCAAATACTATTGAAACATTACCGGTAGTTCTGGGGACTCAATTATGCAATTTAGACAATATATCAGCTCAAAATTTCACTGGACCATCGGTCTGGTGATCTGTCAATTTTTACTTCACCAATAGTAATTTAGGCAGACTCGGTTTTCGGACCTGTGGCTAAATTTGAAGACTGTGATCGCAATAGCTTGACTTTTTCGTCGATAACAGATGGCTAAAAAATAAAGATATTAAAATTTTTCCCAAGTATCCATCATCAATATTTTACAGGCTGTTAGAAGGGTGTATATACCAGAAAATACTAATTAAAACCACCCATATTTGATCAATCAAATTATAATGCTTTTCTTTATTTGTAGTGCTAGCAAATATTTGATATAAACATCCAAACTGTCGCTTCATACTGTAACCATGTTGACAGCAAGTCATTGATTTTTCCGTTAAAACCAGCAATAAATTAAATCTGAGTTCAATTCAAATACAAGCATTTCAAACAACCTTGTTAAAGTATTTACATAAACCATATAAGATATAAATTTGTATATTGACATTTGTCCTATTTTTTGATTTCTCAATTACAAACTAATTATATTGACAGTAATATAACTCCTAGGATATCAAGTACATGCTAATGGTATTTTTATTAGTCTTCCCATCTGTATGAAAAAGAATTTGTCATTCTATTAATATTTAGGATATATATCAAGAAAAGCTCTTCAAATGGCATTTTTCATTTACAAGTACATGTACTTAGTACTGTAATTAATTACTTTACCTGCTAAAACAGTTACATACTATATTTTGTTCATTTAAGTCCATTTAGTAGTCCTTTACAATGCTGTTAATGTATAATAACTCAAAACAGTGTCAAAGTTAGAACAATACATGACCGGTCAAACCAAGAGAATAAAGTCACAGCAAAATAGATGACCAGTAAAAACAGACTGAACAATGTTGAAACAATAATTATTATATGACTGGTAAAAACCAATTGAACAATGTCAGAACAGTATATGACCAGTAAAAACATATTATGGACAATGTCAGAACAGTATATGACCAGTAAAAACAAGGGCGATTCTAAACCAATATGAACTATAAGATATGAGATAAATTGGTATATTGTTAGTATTAATTAATCCGGCACTTAATGTATCAGATTACTTCCCAAAGTCCAAAATCAATTTTTAAGTTTATGCTACACAAATAAAGTCTGATGATATCAAATGCAGTGTTATGTTACAAGGTAAATAAATGTACCAATTAAATAAACAAACTTGATTTGACCAGACTAAAAATAGTTATACCAGACTTAAAATTCCAAACATAAATTTTATAATTTTAACTATTGAGACATTAGGACAGACAAAGTGTAGACAGGCACCCGGAAATGTAATAATAAAAACTGCAGATTGTAAATTATGGTTAAATTGATAGCTGTCATCAAAAGAATGGTAATATTTTCAGACAGGAGTTTATGGATATTATATAGAGCCATTAAAATTTAACAGGGCCCCGTTCTATCAACAATGCGTAACTTACAAAAAGTCGAAAGCATAACTTTGTATTTATGTCAATAATTAGGATTTCCGTTTTTATATATGTACCAGTCTATGAACGAGGCTCGGGTTATGTTATTTGGGGCCCATTGGTCTTATATTGATAAAATTTCAAGGTCCTGTGCCTAAATGGTGTCGAGTTACGCAAAAAATACTTACGGCAATATCGATAGAACGTCATTTTTGTGTAATTTCCGACTTACGCAAAAGTTACGTTTTAACTAAATTTACCGGGTATGCTAATTCGGTTTTAATTTTATAGTCAGACATACAGTACATGCCTGTACTAAATGATCCAAGGATTTCAGGATTAACCCAGTATTCAATGTAAGAAGTAATCCTGGCTGCTTACACTACTTACAAATATATAAGTCTACTGGACCAGCGCACCATAAAAAATTAAATATTCCTGATTTTCACTCGAGTAAATAAGCAGGTACTTGACAGATTAATCATATATTTTAAGAGAGTAAAAGTCAACATATATTTTGTACTTAGGACTAAAGATCTCTAGCCTAAAATACATAAATTTATACTTTAAATTCAATTAAGAATGCAGTAAGTATTCCGTCTGATAATCACTTGAGACTGTGATTTTAAGTCAGTATAAGTTAAGTCCTTAGATACGGATTGTTTTATATGTTCTACAACACAACTGTTGCATTAACACAGTCAATAACCAACTCCAGTCACCAGCCACTGTTATATACATGTATATAGCCATTTGAGACACTCTTTCAAATACAGAATCAAATATTATGTTGAAAAAAAAAACAATTTGACACTATAAATTATCTAATTGGTCATTTGGTTTATCCAGTTATTTTATTTTATCTGTTGTTTAACGGCCCATTTGATAGCTATGGTCATTTCTGCGCCACCCCAGATAACAGACTGATTAAAAAATATTTCAGTTACATTTCAATATAAGATAGACAACTCTTGCAAAGCTACTTATCTGTCTCAAAATATCAAAATACAAGTTGTCTCCCTTGATAAACAACTTTGATACTATGAGAAGATAATAAATTGTTGTGATTACAAGATAAAACATTACAATGTAATTTTCATAGTACAAAATCAGGTACGGTACCATCAACTTCTGTAACACGTAATTTATATAGCATACTGCAGGGAACAATAACATGACAAAGCAAAGTTGTCTTCCTAATATGTTAAGTTACCAAAATAGGTTATAATCTTGATGGCTAGAGACAATTAGCTAGCCTACAGGTCAATTCAATTATTTTTTTTATCAAAAATGTTCTTAAGAGAAATAAAAGTTTACTACAGGGGAAAATATATACTTATCAGACAGGGGAATGGGGCTGAATTTCAGTACTACCAACAATATTATCATCAGTACCAACAACAGTAGCAACAACAAGACTACAAACAGTATACAGTACTACCAACAATACTATCATCAGTACCAACAACAGTACTAACTACAATACTACAAACAGTACACAGTACTACCAACAATACTATCATCAGTACCAACAACAGTAGCAACAACAAGACTACAAACAGTATACAGTACTACCAACAATACTATCATCAGTACTATCATCAGTAGCAACAACAGTACAAACAACAATACTACAAACAGTACACAGTACTTAACTACCAACAATACTATCATCAGTACCAATAACAATACTACAAACAGTACACAGTACTTAACTACCAACAATACTATCATCAGTACCAACAACAGTGGCAACAACAATACTAAAAACAGTACACAGTACTTAACTACCAACAATACTATCATCAGTACCAACAACAGTAGCAACAACAATACTAAAAACAGTACACAGTACTACAAAACAATACTATCATCAGTACCAACAACATTACCAACAACAGTATCTACTTGTTGTTACACTATAAGGCTACATATACTTCATGAATTTAACCAATGCATACAGAGTGTTAGCTATAGAACATAACATTATAAGGGAGATAAATCAAGACAGAAAATAGTACATATGTAATCAATACAATGTAAATAAAGTACAGTTATAAACTGACACATCATACCCAACTATTGTATTTTAACTATCAACAAATCTTCTATTTGAACTGAACTAAAACACTAAAATTTTAGGAATGTGTGGAAACAAGTTTATTTGCTTAAATCAAACTTGAAACATTTGACACAATAAATTGACTGACTCATTTGATCATATATAACAGGGTTTTTATTAATATTCAGTACAACTGATTGTCTTATGAAAGTAGCAGATTTGGCAGGGAGACAAGGGGGCCACCTAGTAAATAAGTATTTTTGAACTTTGGGGATTGTAACCAATTTTTTTTTGCAATTTTAACAATGGTTTTCATCGACAATCGTTTCTTAATGAAAACCCTAATATAAATTTATCACAGTCATTAAGTACTTATATCTTATGTTACTAGTGTTTCAAATGCTTATAAGACACAATAAATATCATACGGATGATAAAAGACAGTCAACAAGACATGTAATGTATAACATTCTAGATTCAAGAATATCATAAAACTAATTTATTACTATATTACTGGCATGTGTAACTTTTACACCTTTAGTAAACATCGAGTAATGATGTGAAAATTGTTAGAAAAATTTCTATTTCCAAAGAAATTCTTAGAGCTTTCCAGATTAATATTGCATCATCCAAAAATTCAGATGTTCTCATGTACTGAAATATTATAGTATTGTATAACTATCAGCATAGTTTGGATTACCTGTCCCTGACACTACGTGAATAAATCGACAGGGAACCAGACTACTATCTGCATTGCAAATTTGTTGCAACAGGTAGACATATGTAGACAATTAGACAACATATAAACTGCATAGTTACTTTCTACAATGAAGTAACATGTGCAGTTCCAATCAAAGAATTCAAATGAAGTCATAAATTAGCAATCAAGCATCTTTACCCCTAATGAAGAAAGTTAACATTCCAACCTCTCCAAAGCAACATCCTTTGGGAGAAGCAAAATTATGCTGTTGCTGAGAGATTGTTGCTCTAGAGAGCAAGTTAAAGTTAAATTGTACACAGAGGAAAAGTCATGCTGTTGTTGAAGGGAGGATGTTGCTCTAGAGGACTGCTCTGGAGAGGTTGTCAAGTCCATTGAATATTTTTTTTTTCACCCACTTTGTGAGAGTAATCCTCACATACAGGTAGATATTACGAGCAAAGCTGACAAAATGTCTTAAGAAAGTAATACATATATGTAAGTAAACATTGAAAACTTTCATTGTTGATAACACGGTTTGGATTACCACTATATTGACATATTGAATCTTGGATAAATTTTGGGTTGCATAAAACATTTGAACCCTGCGATATTTTGATAAAGGACCAACGCTACTTGAGATAAGTGGAAAGATTATGGCACAAAAAATATATAAATAATATCCAACAGTGTTAATAGTAAAATTAACGCACAAGAAATACCTCAACAAATACTCAACATGTTTTACATTCACAAATAATATTTTGTTGCTTCATCAATGAAATGAACATTTCAGTGGGTTTAACACTGTGTGAAATTCAACTAACCAGTTTCCTTGATGGTATCTTAACCAGTTCTATTAATGAACCCTTCTACAAGGAGCTGGCAACATCTCAATATATGGAGGAAAATCGTCATTTTTGTCAAATTTTCATAGAAGGATATGACCTGAAGTGACCGACATTTGAACCCAAAAAACCTGGTTACCACTCTACCACAGTCGCAGTCACCATTGAAATTAGATAAATTAAAAGTCAAATGCAAGAAATAACTTTGTGCTAAGTTTAGATAGAAATATAACAGATTATTTTTTAATCACACGATTTGATTGTTTTTGTTTAATTTAGGAGCACACTTATTGTCTATTTAGATTGTCATGAGGTTAATTTGAAAAGATGTTATTATGTTACAAATGTATTTAGATGGAAGAGGTTATTCTGTAATAAAATAGCACTAAAATCAAACTGTCTCAAAAAGTAAATAGTACACCAAGTGCATCAATGCCTCAGAGTGGGCCCTGCACTTTACTGGGAAGAAGAAGAAGAACTGTACAGGTCTTAGACCCAATAAATATCACCAAAGTATGTTTTGAAAATCACTATGTTCTGAAATGAAGGAAAAGACAAATTCTTTAGATATAATTGAATTTTAACAAGATAAGACTCAATGTGTAACCTTATCATACAACACTCAGGTAAACAATTTATTTATGATAGTCTTAAATGCTGCAAAGATGGCAAGAGGTTTTGATATATATTAGATGTGAACAATTTTATTCCTTAGTAGATAAACCAAAAATATTTCTGAATGGAATAAGTTAACAACCAATCATAAAACACTCCTAAATTCAATAGTATGCATGTAGAAAATTATCTTGTAAGTGAAACAGACTTAAATGCTTAAGAACGCTACAAGTTCTAACCACCATTATCACACTGACCATTGGTCATTAATCCAGGACAGATTATCCACTTTATCCCTACTGACCAATGTAATTTAAGTACAAATGTATTCAGTAATACCAAATATCTACAAGTTTGACCATATAAAGTGTTGGTCTACTTATAATGTCATAAGAGATCAGAGAGACACTTCAGTATGAATGAACCACAGCAACAAGTCCATCAATATTTGTACACTTACATGCTCACCTTTTTTGTCATTTTAATCATTTAGTTTAAATATGATACATGTATTTTCTTAATTTGCCTGAGGAATTCTACTTCTCAGTCAGGCCCAAAATATATGAATGTGAATAATATTTTTAACCAAGTCTAAAGCTGTGTGTACAAGAATATACATAAGAACGTGTATATTGCTGTATTCAAAATTCAGTAAGAAATTATCCTGAAATTGAATTCTAAAATAAAATACAAGTTGAATAACAAAATGCTATACATATACAATGTAAATAGAAACAGTAATTAATTAAGTTTTAACTAAAAAAATCCATGAAAAAAATGTGCATTTTTGTTTTATAATGTATCAAATGTAATCTGAATAAAACTCCAATAGTTACATAACGAGTTGAACAAACATTTACATTTATTTAACAAAGCATTTAGGATAAATTATAAGGTATATGTCATATGTTCACAGCACATTAAGTATAAAGATTTTGAGAAAACCCCTCATGGCATTAATCATCAAAAGCTGGTATTAAAGGATAGACAATCCAGCTTTATGAACTCATTATTAATAAGATTATCATAATACTTGTAGTTCATGAATAATAATTGATACAAAATATATGTAAAGAATTGAATTTAATATAAACTAGCAATCAATAATATATTTATTAATGAGAAAATACTTATTGATAGTATAGTTTTGAACACAGTGTTACATGTTATAATACATACCGTAATACATAATGCATAAATTAACATATCAAAATGCATTTCTTTCTTTTTTTCACACACAAAATCATCAAATTGTAATTTACATTTCAAAGAACATGGCAACAAGTCACCATCTTTAAATTGAGCTATACAAAAATTAGTGCACGTCTCCTTTAGCGAAATATTATATATACTATAAAAACACTATATAAATGACAAATCAAAGCAGATATATATGTATTATACAACTGATGACAACAAAGTAACATGTATTATACAGTCAACAAAATTACAATGATTACTTCATTAGTTGTTTTTATGTAACAGAAAAGTTCAAAATTCAAAAAAGGAAATATGAACATTCATGACTATAGTGTCATTATAAGGACAAAGTCTGTTACATGTATACCATGCTCATGTCTTATGCTAGGATATAGTGCTCATGTCTGTTACATGTATACCATACTCATGTCTTAAACTTGGATACAATGCTCATGTCTGTTACATGTATACCATGCTCATGTCTTATACTTGGATACAATGCTCATGTCTGTTACATGTAAACCATGCTCATGTCTTATACTTGGATACAATGTTCATGTCTGTTACATGTATACCATGCTCATGTCTTATACTTGGATACAATGCTCATGTCTGTTACATGGATACATGCCCGTGTCTTATACTTGGATACAATGTTCATGTCTGTTACATGTATACCATGCTCATGTCTTATACTTGGATACAATGCTCATGTCTGTTACATATATACCATGCTCATGTCTTATACTTGGATACAATGCTCATGTCTGTAACATGTATACCATGCTCATGTCTTATACTTGGATACAATGCTCATGTCTGTTACATGGATACATGCTCATGTCTTATACTTGGATACATGCTCATGTCTGTTACATGTATACCATGCTCATGTCTGTTACATGGATACATGCTCATGTCTTATACTTGGATACAATGCTCATGTCTGTAACATGTATACCATGCTCATGTCTTATACTTGGATACAATGCTCATGTCTGTTACATGGATACATGCTCATGTCTTATACTTGGATACATGCTCATGTCTGTTACATGGATACAATGCTCATGTCTGTTACATGGATACATGCTCATGTCTTATACTTGGATACAATGTTCATGTCTGTTACATGTATACCATGCTCATGTCTTATACTTGGATACAATGCTCATGTCTGTTACATATATACCATGCTCATGTCTTATACTTGGATACAATGCTCATGTCTGTTACATGGATACATGCTCATGTTGCATAATTCCAAGTTATCTCATTTTCTTTCCTCTCTGTTATTTTTTATTTACTCTCCAAAGTACTGGATTGTTATAACCACTAAGTCTTGAAAATGACCAACAACCAATATACGAGTGGAAAGGAAAGGCTGTCTTGATCGTAGTAAGGTTAAGACCAATTTGTCTGCCACTAAACACAAAATCAACAAATGTCATTTAATACAAACAGAAAAGATTTAAGTACTCACAATTATTTATATTCAGTATAAAAAATAAACATCTCATAATATAATTCAGACAGATGAAAATACTTGAAGAATGATAGAAAATTGGAAATATTAGACTGAAGAGTAAATATATACCCCTTATTGATAACAATACATCTATTGTACTGGATTTAATTGTTCATTTAACAATAAAACTTCACATAGACTCAACATAGTATACATGTGAATGCCAGAATCTGATGTATCATTGTAATACTCAGTCAATCAAGTAGACCATTATATTGATAGATCAAAGTAAACAGTTCAGAATTGATTTTTACAAAGTTCTGTAGAATTATACTTCCCCTATTTAATGACAGAAACGAAAAACAACACAAGTCCATGTATAACCATATATGATTATTAATATAACTGAACTGTGAGCTTGTACAAAGAAAACACCTACATATAAAGAATACATCTACATTATGAAGAACATATATTAATGAACCAAAATGCGAACATCTTTACCCACAGAAATCATTTTTACCATTCAAAGCATGACGCTTGAACATTATTACAAATATGGCTAACAACTACATATTTGTGTCATTTTTATCTCATTGTTCTATATGTATTGACAATAAATGCAGACGGTAGATACCCAATAATTTATAATTATATAATCTGTTTTTATTTGAATACCAGTCGACAGACAACCATCAGATATATTTCAACATTGGGAACTGCTAGTGCCAAAATGCTTTGATTAATCAAACAGAAGATATTATAGATACTGAGAATATATCATACACAATAACACAAACAAACGACAAATGTATTAGTGTACCTGTTATGGTACGGGCGGTATTGTGATGGTACAAAATGGGTTCATAGCACTTTGTATATGACATTAGTGAACTATGTTTGAGATAAATCCCAGGTAGGAATACATGATTCACGATTATATGAATCCAAATCAAATCCTACCTTATAAGATACAATATTATGATTTATGTACAATTTTTCTACAACTATACATCCAGCCACTTCAATTAACTCTTCCTCTACAAAGAAGTTGATTTAAAATAAGATGATTTGATAAAATATGTTTATGGTGATGACTAAAATGATAAAAAGGAACTAAAGTATTAAAAAAAAGGTCAAGGTCACTTACTTGTTATACTCTCCATGATGAAGATGGTAGCCAGTCTTCACATTCTGGTAGGAAGAATATCCATCACTGTCTTCTAATTCTTCCTTCTTCAATTCAAATTTATCTTTATCTTCATTATGACCTTTACCTTTCTCTTTATTGTGACCTTGACCTCGACTTTCATAGTAACCTTGACTGAATAGTACGGGACTTTGTAAGTAAGCTGGCTGATGGATGGGATTTCTTTGAACTGGTGTGTTCATCATTTTATTTTCTATTTCATCTTTTATTTTATCTTTATTATTGTATTTTTGTCTAGCGTTGTATATTTTTGTTAATTGATTTATAGAACTAGCTTGTGAATTTTTCAAAGTAGAACGTTCAATGTCAGTATGTTGACGAGAAGGCGTGGCTGACTGACAGTTACTCATTGGACTAGGCATGACAGAATGACGTAGAGTAGAACGACTGTTTGAAAGACCTGGTGTTGAAGACAGCGTAGTGCCCGATCTTATTTGGTCCGGTGCGGTGGGTGGGGGGACATATTCAGTGTAACATTTTCCTACACCTAATCCTTTCAGTCGATGACTCTCAACATTGATGATCTGATCTGAAAACAACAACAGAAAAACATTTTTATCAGATATTTACATAAAAATTAATTAAAGAAAATTTATTGATAATTTCTTTGATGAGAATCAGTCAAGAACATTTTTAGTGGAAAAAAAACAAATTATGCATTATATACCAAAGCAAATATATAGATTAATGAAGTTCAGATCTATTGGTATGGCAAACAAATAGAATAAAAAATCAAAATATATGTACATGAAACTACATTAAATATTTACTGTTCTTTCCCCATAATTAGCATCATAAACATGGATGCAGTTATTTACATTTGTGAGAATTTTATACAAAATCAATGAAGCCCTAATATCTGTACAAATATTTAACTGTAAACTGGTTAAAGAACTTTCTCTTTATACAGTCAATAATGCAACAGGACAATATTTAGATTAAATAGTGACAATTAAGTAGAAAGCTCCTGATATTATAGTCCTGGTGATAAGAATAATGTAAGAAAAGGTGAGGGTGGGGAACTGACTGTAAAGCAAACAAAAAGTCTGTAAAAATACTGGCTTATCTCCTGAGAGAGCAGGGCAGGTTGCTAAGTAACATACTCAGCAAATAATACTGAATATAACTAGGGGAGATTGGGGAAAGGAAAAGCTATAAATGAAGCAATATAATCAAACTGTTTTATACAATATTCATAAGAATAATCTAACATGTTTCACCAATCAAACATAAACATCAAATGTGCAATCAAATAAAAAAACATATAAAATTATTAAAACCAGCTAAAATCAATACAATTGTATACAATCATAATATTTAACTGTGCATAATACATGTAATATGTCACAATGTTCTCCGACAAATGAATCAAGCTAACAAAAAAATTTGTTTTCTCTTTTTCAATATCGAATGAAATAAAACATTAAAATGTGTAAAATTACTCAATTAAAACATCATAGCTGAGCTTTTCTGTATTTATAAGTTAAGTGGACAATACGGAGACCTCATTGACCAAACACCCCCTTCGTATTCGAGTGGTTAAGGTCGCTGACATTAAATCACTGTGACCTCACACTGATAGAGGGTCGTGGGTTCAAGCCCAGCTATCGACCATGTGTCTTTATGTGAGAAAGTAGGCAGTTGTTTATGGAGGATGGGTGTCAAGTACTGGTTCTTTCCAGGACCCAGGGATAGATGAATGACTCTAACTGTTGAAAAGGGGTGTAAAACTTGATATAAACAAAAAAAGTCATTTACCAAATGACAATTACAATGAATTAAATAAAAGGATACTGACATTTTTTTTCATCAAATTGATTATTATTAAGTACATTTTTGTACAACAATCACTATATTATGTTATGGACAGTAAACATACCCACATTTAGACCACTAAATTGTTCAGAGTGATCTAATACTGTACATTATTAGGGTTTTATGTATTTTTGTTACAAATACAATGTACCAATGGTAACGATCTACATACAACCGAATCTGTGTAAGTGGCCACCTCTGAATACAGACCACCCTGTGATTAAAGGCCATTCTTCTAAAAAACATCATTAATTATTTAGATTAAAATGACCTCCAAATAAAAACCACAAAGGTCTCATAATGTTTTTCCAAAGGATAGCCACTGTTCCCAGGTTTTACTGTACATCTTTACCATTATCATTGATAAATATCCATTGTTAAAATTATGATACTACGGGTGTAATCATTGAAAAATTCACTGATAATTTACTTCCACTTAAATTCAAGGGATCAGTGTGCCATAGTTATAAATATTCTAAGACAAGTTGAAGTATTATAAAACAAACCACTATATAATTATTATGTTGCAGCAAGGAATGAAATTTTTAAGTGACAATCCTGCTCCATTAAATTTGTCATGTCAATTATAGCGCAAGTGTTCTTGACACAATCTCTGTATGAAATATATGTCACTAGAAGACTAGGTCAATTTTTTTAATTCACCGAGGTTATAAAATACAACTTTGCAAAGCAGATGAAGTTCAATTGATCTTGAGTAGGAATTTTTACAAGCATATTTTCATTTATCTATAATACACGGTTTGATATTGGGCAAGTATTTACAAAATGCATATATTTACATGCTTGATCCTATCTTCATATTATGGTGATGACTAGGCTCATAAAATATGATACAAAAATTATAAATTTAATCATCAGTACATAACAGAACTTGATGGTTACAAAATGATACTAAAAACTTCAAAATTAATAAGGTTCAGAATAATTATTATATGATAAGGAATGTAATTTAATTTAGACACACATCCCAAAGAGAGACTACAAGTAAAACTTAAATGTGATAATTTAAATTTAAACTATAAATTAGGTGCCCCCACTGAGAGCTACATCAAAAAGTGGTCATAACACCAGTAAAATTGTTTGGATTTTACTGGATATCATGAAATCCATGAAACATTTCTTGAGTTATCAATCTGAAACCAAAATTAGAACAGACGAACACACAGAGAGACTGGGCTAACATTTAATGCCCTTCCACCATTTCGAATGGCAGGATCATAAACAACTCAGGAGTTACATTTTAGTAACAGAAAGTCAACATAATAATAATTAACAGGTATATGAAAAGTTATTGGTTGTCAGCATAGTAAATCCTGGTATACATTTGTTGCTCTGGTTTAAAGGAATACTGCAAACTTAATTAGAATCTTTAAAAGTATTGTAGCATTTTTCTAACAATTCAATCAATGAGACACTTACTTCTTCTTTCAGACATCTTTCTCTCCAATGCACTGCGTAATGTTTTTGCAATATGTGAAATACGATTTAAACGAGCTGGTGCAGTGAACGACTTGCCTTTCTCATCCATTCCTAGACTTCGGATAGCTTTCGGTACATTGTACTTGACACAGACCATAGGAATCTTGGGTATTTTAGTCTGTAGACTTTCACGTCTTTGTAACAGTTTGTATCTATAGCTTTGTTCATTATCAACCATTTTTTCACAATATTCAGTATTTGTGGTTTAGTATTCAGTATTTAAATTTCCTAGTTACATTTTCAGTTTAGTGGTAATCTAGCTATCCTTACATGCTTATCTTTTATATTACACTGGATATTTAACATAAGAAATGTCATAATTAACAAAAATGTTATTTGCTCAGTAAATCATTCTTAAAATGGTTCAGCTTTTGAAAACCAAACTTTTGCGACTCTTTCATTATTCTTGATTATGAATCATTTTTCCAATATACATACTGCTTTCATCTTTTTTAAATTCATTTAATTATCCAGTCATGTAGATTTCTAATTTTCTTAATATTTGCAAAATGTTATAAAAGAATTTCATTTTGAGAAAGAATTTTCCAAGCATTTCTTACCTCTTGTTAATTTTTATTTTTCACTGTACAATAAATACTCTGTCTCCTTAAATCAACGAATTTAAAAAAAAACATCTCCAGTATGTATGTTCTATTTCACTTTCCGAAAATCTTTAATTTTACTTCTATCTTATAACCAAAAGTTGGAAATTTTTCTTGAGGAATTTATCAGCTCTAGGAATGTAAATTTACAAATTATATTTTTGTCTGTCTTAATTATAAATGAGAAATCAGGAACTTATCTGACAGTTTCAATTGGTTTGTATACCAGATAATCTGAAGTTCAATACATGCCACACTTTCTTGTCATTATGGACCTTTACAATTAAGTTCATTTGTAACAGAATTAACAGCCAGATTATCTGTATTTTACACTGATGAAAAATTAACACAACAAACATCTGAGGAATTTAAACACACAAATATTTTTATTTTCAAACATCCTGAACGAGCTCAGAAGCAGAAGTTAACCTGCTTTGACACAGGGCAGAAACGGCTCCTAAAATCTGTAACAAATCTCACATTATCCTAACCAGAAAGTCACAGAAGGAATCAATTTAACATGTAATATATCCATTCAACAGGTTTATCATAAAGATTGTGATTCATTTACGAGTGATATTCTATTTAATTTGATCTTCTAACATAGATATAAATCATTCATTGACCAATAGGTCCACATTGATAGACTTCAAGCTTACAAGTTGCTCTCATTATTTGCACTGTAAGATGTGCATTGGAGACACATGTATACAAGACAGATATGGATAACATACACAACAGAAATTGTATACAAACAGACGTCAATACTTACCAAATAAAACTACACAAGACAAAAGACCTACATAAAGATTATGAACAGTTACAAATAACTAATTGATGGACTTATGTACAGGAATTCAGTAGAGTATACATTTCACACAAACTCATTAAGTCTATTGAATTTTAAATCTGCTGAAAACATGTAATTCAATGAGCTTAATGTATTAAGCATTATGAATAAAACAAATAACCAATTAAAGTGTGCTAATGTATCCTATACATAATGAATAAGGAAGCTGTTACTTGATAAAACTAAGAGATAAATGTTGAGGTCCCTGATAATATCTTCCATTGTGCTGCAACTCAGGGTTCTCAATAATTATGTGGCCAACAAACCCAAAAGCTAGACTAACAGGCCTTAGCTAGGGGGGGGTCCAGGCATTTTCCAGCAATATTTTTTAAACTTTGAGATTTTTTAACCAGCCCAGACTCCCTTGTCAGAACTCTGGCAACTTGACGTATTAAAAAAAGTAGGTGTTTGCAAGCTACAGGGTAAGATGCACAAACTTTTGGATGGAAAATGGTGGTTGTTGTTGAAACAAACAAAGTTGCGAGCACTTGGTTAAATTAGAACATCATTTTACTATTATGCTGGGATAGTGTATAATAATATAAATGATGAAAAAAAGGTAGAAATGTTACACATACAGTGAGGAGTATGCTGGATATGTGACAAAAATGCCAAAGAATAAGTTGAATTATCAGTTGAAAATAAATATAAGATATATATTATCAGATTATACAAACATTACAGCTGTCACTTTCATACATGTGGCTATAGTATTGACTGTTAAGTTTGATAATTTATAGAATTTGAGTTAAATTTCAATTAATTTTAATCTTAATTTCTTATATACTAGTATTTTAGTAGAAATTACACAGAACAACATCATACCACATAAATCAAACTGAGTACTACAAGTTGAACAAATTATGATCATTTTCATGTCTAGGTAAGTCAGTATTTACAGTATAATAAATTGAGGGCTCAGTGCAACACTGTAGTAACTTGTTCTTATTTCAATATGAGTTACGACACTGTTGCATTGAACCCTTGATATATTCATCTATGTTTGCTTTCCAGGAAGATCAAAATTTGCAATTAACCCAATTAAACACAGCACAAATGAGGCATACAATTATGTTTGTTTCTGGTTACAAGCTAAACAAAAAAAAGAGCAGGTAGGTCTGGCTTTTGGGGGTGGGGTCTCTTGAAAGTGTGTGAAGCGGTAAAAAAGTGAGAGTCTGTGTACTGATCCTCGAGCCTAATAAAAAGTCTAGGGTTGTGGAAAAAAATAGGGTAGGTCGGCTAATCAGAAACAAACATTTTTTTAGGCCTATAGAGTTATTAAAAACTAATTATTTTAAGAATTATATGATACCATTTTCCAACCTACACCTATTTCAGCAGCTGTATAATAACAATAATGCTATTTTCAATTTTAGTAATTTCTCTCTCACAAAAATATCACATCTATGGTGGAAAGATGTCTGTATTTACAAACATTACCATTCATCAAAACCATTGAAGTGATAAAACTACATGTACAATGTTAAAACATGCTTTCTCTCACAACAAACAAGAATTTGGGTATGAATGTTGACAAGGTTACTAGTGAGCAAATATTAAAATATAATGAGTAGACACAAAGATAAGTATAAATAAGAAAATATACAGAACAAGATGTGTTTTTCAAACACAATATGCCCCCTTCAGGTGACCTTTACCTTTGACCTAGTGACCTTAAAATGCACAGGTCCTGTAGAGGTTGTCTTGCAGAACCAACATAATATTGATAATTGTGAAGTTTGATGACTGTACGTGGAAGCGTTTTGATTTTATAGGCAAGGTTTGGTACAAACAGACAAAAAGACAGACAGACAAACAGACAGACCAAAAACAATACGCCCTGATCTATCGATAGGGGGGCATAAAAATACAAGCACAAAAATCTGATTATGACATTATATAGACACTAGACAGAATATAATTGTTCAACCACACAAAAATGGATTCTGAGAAGTCAAAGTGTATACCGGTAATTCCTTTTGTTACATTATAATGAACACATTCATAATAACCTTGCTTAGGTACCATCAAAATGTTCTGTAATGAATGTGGTAGAATAAAAGATTGTACAAAATATTGTTAAAAAAAGCAAATTGTCACTACTATAATATATCAAGGGCACACATTTTCAAGTCAGGAAAGGAAATGAAAAAAATGATCTCATACAAATTCTAGAGTATACAAGTAATTGACTTGGATCGTTTCATTCCTTCACCAAAGATGTTACAAACACAAATTGTCAGGAAATCGCTCACAGAAATGTCCAGAAATATTAAATGTCACGCAGCAAACTCTTAAAACAAGATAAAATTATTCCAAAGATGACATTAATCATTTCTGGACATTCCTGTAGTTGGAAAGAGAGATCTATGAACAGCAAGCAATACAATAAGTAAAACATTTTCTACAGGTATAAAACCTTGATGCTGCTTCATTTTTTTCTTCTCGGTCACCCTTCGCTCCATTCTTGCCGAAAGTTTCAAAGGGTATTCTGGTATATTACCAATGGAGAAATGAGGTGCATTTTCTGTGGACGTATAACTGCACACTGGAGCTGAAACTTGCAACAAGTTAAAAAAAAGCAGTGAAAATCAATGTAAAAGTGATGTATGGTATTTAAATGTGATTTTTTAAATTAATGGTGCACTTCATTCCAACAAGCCTTCAGAAAAATTAGCAACATCATAACTGAACTTCTGTGGGCTTTGCCCTTAGAAAAAAACACTTTCAGTTGTCAACTGCCAACATTATTAAATCAAAAGCAGAAAAAAATAAAACTTTCACATTCGCAAAAAATATGTTACTTTAAAAGCAGACACACGAAGCATCTTGTTGCTTGGTGTAAATTCAATGCTATTGCAAAGGGATTTGAATCCAATACTGTGTTTAACATTTAGCATATTAATTATTATTATGATGTAGATGGGAACAATATTCAAATTGATAAATTCTCATTTAATTAGACTAAATTACCAAATAATGATTTGATAAACTTACCAGACGTCTATACATTTTGAAAACAGTTATGGACTTACTGTAACTTTATGAACTATTCACAATTACTGTCGAGTCAGATATTTCATATCATGGATTCAATTTGTAATACATGTATTAGTAAATAATTGTGCAGAATGTTTTTGATGTACGTTAAACTATAAATTGTGACAAAAATGTGACCAATTAATACACACAGTGATCGTAAAGAGGAACAGTTCATATTTCCAAACGTGAATTACTCATAATTTAATGAATTATCTACAGTCTAGTCAAATTGCCATTAATCAACGAACATCAGTATTTTAAGTATAGAATGTATTTTGTTAAGTTAACACACGCACCTTGGCAAAACAAAGCATGATAGTAGTCCATCAAAACATCGACCTTACACCTAATTGTCGAATCAACGGTGTGAACAAATGAGTATATTTTTTATAGAACGACGATGTTTTGAGACGGTCCCTTTCCTAGTTTTTAAACACAATTTTCCAAAAAACGCACTTACTGACTCGTTCTTCACTTCTACATCGTGACCCTTGGCTGGACAATGGTGTGTGAAGTCTTCTAAACCGGTACATAAGGGGACTTGGTGGGGTTTTCGGTACATCGTACTGAACCGAAACTACGGGCATAGGGTTTGCACGAGAACTTTGGCGCGCATCCGTTAATTCCAGTTTATCACTACGTTTCTTTGAAAATCCGATATCCGTATTAGACCGTTTTATCCAAGATGGTCTAAAGTAATCCATCCTGACAACAGAAGCCGAAGCTGGCATGCTGCTAACAGTTTTATCCATGTGGAGCGATATTCCCTCCATATTCACGACATATCATAAGTTGATTTAACACTGAAGTATTTAAATTTTCCTATAATCCTATCGAAACTAACCTCAACTACAATGTATACTTGTTAATCTCTAATATAAATTTTAAGCAGTCCATCGATTCATTACTATAATCAGCACTTTATACTAAATGAATCGTATTAAATATCCATTGTTTGAAATAAAACGCACGAAAAAAGTTTAAAATGTTTGAGAACGGCAGATAAAATCACGCCCGTACCGTAACGCGGCGATAAAACGATTGTCAATAATATTCTATTTGCTTTGGCTTTACGCAGGATGATAACCGGATAATTAGTCGTCCATTCGATGTTTTTTGTCTGCCACTCGACTTCAAGTTTTCACCTCGCTGTGTAAAAGTGACTTTCATGCAAAGATCAAAGAAGTTCGTGCAAATTTAGACTGTTCAAACATTTGTTTCAGATTTACTGTAAACTGAGACATGTAGTCTTGATTCCCTCCTGTGTTGTGCGGCACTTTTATTTATTCTTATAAAATTATGCTGTTTATCCTTGTCAACCAAGTTCAGTAGGATTTCATTTATTAAAGGGGTTCGCCACAAAATTATGAGCCAAAAATTGTGTCCAAGAATTATAAAAATATTATAATAGATCGATCCTCTTTGACATGTTTTGCTCAAAATTGCTTGTGTCCGACCCCTTTGTTAGATCTGTATAAGACCATCTAAATGGTAATCATTCTAAGTAAACATGAAAGTCCGCAACGCAGTTTTAAAATACAAATAAGAAAATATTGAATAAAAAGGACAAATTGCATATAAATTGGAAAATATTGAATATAGATCTATATGATAAAAGTAAAGAACACAAATGAAATTTAGCGAATATTGCAACGTTTGACACGCCATAATTTATATAGTATATCCACGTACTATAAATCATGACAGCGCGACGTACACCTATTGCATATTGGTAGTTTATTGATACAAATAAGTACTGCTGCTTCTTAGACCACCATATCCTGTGTATTTTGATAAAAAAAACTAGCGTATTTTGTTGGTTAAAGTCTACTGTACTGTTACACACCCACTTACCATGACGTATAATGGTGCAAAACCTCTGCATTTCAAGAAACACGAATTTCCATTTTAATTTTTTAACGGTTTATCTATCTAATACACATGTCCACAAAAAGTCCCACCCTCCCTAAAATACCACCTGACCCAAAAACCCACCTTGGAACCTTCTAGCTAACATACATAATGTATGATGCGTGTACAGAATACCACCGACTCAAAGTATTAATGCAGAAGATACCTCTCCGATTGATAACTTCTAGTTAAGCTCATGGTATTTCAATTGTATTTTCTACTGCAATCGTCAATGAACGGCCATATTTACATGACGGTGTGTATATGAATGTGAACATGTACAATATTGGTGTCTTGTTGATGACGTCATTTGTTACGTCACGGGGTCATGTTTATTTACAAATATCGTATTTATCTAAAGTCAGATCATGAAAATTTGATTAATTCTGTCGATGTGTTGTAAACACAAATTCAAGTGTGCATTCATCAAACGTTTTATGTAAGTCTGAGCCAGTAATTAAATTAAGTTGTCGTCTCACCAAACTTTGTCATTCACTAAAAACTTGAATGAAATTAATACACATACGCACATAAATGTTTTAATGTTATATATCTTTATTTGCATTTTTAGGCATCCGGCCCATCCACATACATGTCAACAAATACATATAAATACTTTGACTGACAGAGTTAATTTTCTTACTAGATGGCTGTACCTATTAGACATAAGTTTTTTTGCTGTTGTTGTTTACTTGGAAATATATAATTAATAATTTTTTTGAATATATATAAAATATTTAGATCTTAATATTTTGGACAGATCATAACAAAATGATATTCATCTTCGACATTTTCGCAAAATAAACGATATCTTTGATCCCTCGGAATATTGAGTTCTCTCCCTTTTTCAATTAATATAATTATTATGTGATGTCAGTGATGAAGCCCTAAATGAAATTAAGCATTTTCTGAATATTTAGGAATATCAATAGTTTCAATAGAATACATAAGGTTCTAGCTTAAAAGATGATAAATAATTGATATGTATTTCAAGTTTCTTATTATTCAAATAATATTATATGCCATTTTTGTATAAATTGGCCTATTTTCATATAAGAATATGAACTTTTTTGTGTTGCCTACACACTATATAGATAGCTGTATGTTCCATATGCATATATGTAGCCAAAAACATTTTCAAATAAGTTCCATCTTATTTTCGTAACCCATTTTACATAACCTAATTGGTCAAAATGCATCAACATGAAATAACATTGTTTCACATAACTATGGTCTGACATTAAAAATCCTTATCCAAGAAATAATATAGCATTTAGCTGACATTTTGTAAAGAGGAAACCGACCACAGTCCCCATTAATGACATCATTACATGATTTCATTGGCGCATTTAAGAAACACTTACAATTAAATATATAAATTGACATTTTCAATGCAGTCAATTTTTTCAATCCCCCATTAGTTCAGCTCCATGTAGCAATATATAGGTATAACTTTAGAATCAATAATTTTGAAAAATACATCATGCATATGCATGAGACATTAATTGATAGTACACCATATAAGCTTCTTAACAATGCAACAAAAGCCTTCTTAGCCTTTATAGCAGTATAAATATCCATTTAGTACATAGATAATTTGTAAAATTCATTCCAACATAAACAAAGGAATTCAAGACTTCAAGTAAATTAAAAATTACCACCATGTGACAATTATATAATTGACCGCCTCTTTTAAAACACTACAACCTTAGTTTATGAAACATTAACATTTAATTTCCACTCTAGACAGTAATCACGTAAAGCATTTAATTGGTACTGCAGTCCAATACTGACATGTGTAAGAAACGTTTTAACATAAATAACAAGCAGCAAAGCTTAGTAGTACTTTGATAAGGTCCCATTTTTTTCAATGTTGCTAACTTTTATAGGTGTCTGACCATAAAAAGAAAAGTACGGTGTTATCTCCCTTTAATTTGCCCGACAAATTGGATCACATGGTAATAAAACAACCAATCAACGATTAGCAGACTTGCCGCCATCTTACTTTATGGAAGTCTGCATGTGCGAAGATCTTTGATTTTTTGAAGACCTTTGAATAACTATTTGGAAACGGATAACGACATCGAATCATTTAAAGTCATAGGGAACTGGGGAAATGGAACGCCCGAGTTCCCACTCTAAAAATGCCCCTTATGCCAGGAAAGATGGGCGAAAGGTTAGGAATTGTCTAGAAAATTAAAAAACACAAAATTAGCATGGTCTCTCTTTGATGCCGGTTGTAACTCTGTTGATATAATGTCATGATATTTGCTTGTGTCTGTGAGAAGAACCAATTTTTTATACGTCCAGTTGCTGGGAGGCCCTGAAATAATAATTCATTACATTATGAACGTCTCGATTTATGACACGAAGTTGAATCCATTACTGTATGCTTCTAAAGCTACAGTAATGTCTGTCGTCAAGATTAACGATCTTAAGATTAATACGTCATGTTAGCTCTGTTGTACTTCGAGAAATCCGTCATCGAATTATAAAGCAGCTATTGGAGTTATTAATGTTCATGTTATGTATTTTGAAATGGTCTTGTAATTCTGGCAGCATTTACGCCTTGGGCTTTGGAAATAATCCTCATGCCTTGAACTTGGTCATTTTTAAGTCCTGCTTTGAGATATATGACATCTAGGCTGAATTATATTTTCTATATTATGTATATTTCGTGTTCAATCGGATAAAATGGCCCAGTCATTAACTTTAAACCAATAATCTGAATCTGATCATAAAAAGATCTGCACTTCCCATCTTTAAATCTAGATATTTCTTCTTTTTGGCTATAAATATATATATATATATATTAACGCATAGAAATACAGAGTATATTTTTGTTGTAGTCATTTTTCTCAAAGATGAAAGACACAATGCGGGACATGCTTTCTCCTTCCTGGCTGACTGACCGTTCACAAGTGAAGCAGTCAGATTCTAGAGATCAAGCGTCTGGAATTCAAGTACGACTCTTTTATTTTCGATTGAAATACTTATAAGTGATATTGGGCTATTTGTCTATATATTGACTATTCATGATGGCCGAACTTTACTATATTGCAATTTTGTGAAAAATAATGGGCAATGACATATCATTTTTGCCTTTTATTATTGCTTGTTAACATCTCCACAAAATCAACATGTGATTCATTAGTTGATAGAATGTACTTCCATCTATCAAAAGTACACTAGTATATAGTTGGGGTCAAAATTACAGGCGAAAAAACGGACATATTTTTAGTGGTTAATGTTCGCCCCGAGAATAACGACAGCAAAACCCCAACAAAACTTACATGAGCTTATTCCACAGATTGAGTGTTTTAAGTTGGTGTATCTAAAATTACAATAGCGGTATGTTTGAACCAATTATGAATGTAAAACATCGATTTTACACGGTTGACATTTGACATGGCATTGCTAGGAAACGGGGCGGAAAACAGAAGAAAAAAATGAACAAAAATCGAAGAACATGGTGTACTACCATTGTACAAAATTTCAGAACAATCAGAAAAATCGATTTTTGACCCATAACGTCAAGGAATTGTCGCATACTACCTTAAAATGTATTTTTTTCAAACATTTTTGTATTCAAATATTTGGTCCGATCCCTACTGATAGTATTTGTTTCTTGACATAATTCTGTGATCTTGTACATAAATAAATTGTTAATTTGAATATGCTCTAAGATAGAATTCAGTTGTGAATTCAAATTAACTTACAGAATGATCCCGATGTTCCTGTCCTACAGCCTGGTCCACAAAGAGTACAGGGAATGGAAACACAATCAACAGGGGGTGGTTTAAGTCGAGATTCTCAGTTTAAATCACAAGGTGCTTTTCTTGGAAATGGACAGCCTCGAACTTTGGACTTTGTTGGAATAAATCCAGGACAAGAACCCAGTCAAAGTGGTATGATGATGCCGCCATATCAACCAGGAATGTTTCCACCTCCAATATCTGAGTTTACCTCAGCTCAGCTACCTTTAGCTCGTCTGGCTGAGAAGTCTGATAGTGTAATGGCACACGGTAAATATCATAATAAATGTTTAAGAGGAAAAAAAATCATTTCATGAATGCTTTGATAAGAATAAAAATATTTTCAGTATCAAGCACATTTTCTGTTCTGAAGTTGTGTCTTCAATGTTTTAGTTCTTGGTATTTTTATTGTATTGCTCACTCATGGTGAATCAGTTGGAAATTAAATGCTTAGAACTTAGCTATCATATAGATCAGTTTGGCTGAAAGAGTTAATTTTCTATGAAGTATACGAAAGATTTCTCAATATTTTAGAAGATACAATGTCACAGAGAAGTGATGGTTCAAAATCGACCAGCGGTTGTTCATCTATGATTCCTCAAACTGATATTCCACAGAAAGATATTACCTCTGAAAAAAGAAAGGCCCCTGAACAAGAGAATGTATTAAGTATTTCACCTCATGAGCAGCCATCTGTAAAAAGGCAAAAATGTAAGTTTAAGATTTAAGTTGTGTCAGTAAGCTTGATGATACAATATGATGAAACTTAGTTTTGGGAATGTATGCCTGCTTAAAAATTTATTCATCCTGTTTTATTTGGTTCTGATCACTATTATGGTTAAACTCTCCTGCATCTGTTCATTCTTACTACTTACAGAATAATTAAAAAAAAAAAGATTATTTATGTGCATTTAAGTTTGAATATCTACTGACATTGATTTAAAAGTTTAATTTCAGATGTCGTTGACTTGGTACTTTTATTTTGATTGTTTCAGTGCAAACTGGTGGTAGTTTAAATACATTTACTAGACGTCTGAGTGACACTTTTGTACATAGACAAACATCAGCTATGAACAACAGGCCTGCTTTCAATGCTTCCTTGTTTGATTCTCCACTGCATGTAAGTTAGTTTTATACTCATAATACTAACAGATCATAACTTAGTATATAATTGGTTCAGTAAGCCTCTCAATACATCTTTACTAATCTTGACAACAGAGTGAGTGTACCTTAGACTTAACTTATCTCTAAATAGATTGGTTTGATAAAACAAGTCATTTATCATTATTTATTTTAGAATGAGTCATCTTTGCTTGGTACAAGTTTCCATGAATCAAGTTTCTACCCTGGGAAGACATCATTTGGTGGACGCTCCTCACTTTCATTTAGATCTCAGCGAAAAAGAGTAGACCTGAATCAATCACTACCTGGCAGGGTAATTTATTTTCATAGATAGGTTTTAACAAATAGTTGTAATTTATTTGTATTTTGTTGTAAAAAAGATCCAAAACCTTTATGAGTATAGCTTATATCCATATTCTATTACACCAAGTACAATGTAAGTTCTTTTTTAGGGACTTAGATACTAACTTTAATGTTTAAAACATAATTTGCTCTGGTAAGTTTGATATGACCTTGTTTCTAAGTTTTTATATAATGTTTGATATCCTTTCAGCTGTCAGTGCCAGTAAAAGCGTTTATGAAAGCTAAACCAAGAGTGAATCCTGGTAAAGAAGCGGTGACAAGCTCTACAGCTAAAAGAATACTGGAGGAACTGGATAAAATGCCTACTCCATTAAATGTATGTACAGCATTTGAATTTGAAGCAAGAAATTTATTCATTTTTATGAAAATTAAATAATTCTATTTTTTATCTAGATAGCTGTAAAGAGACCCGCCTCCTAGTTTGAGTGGTTAAGGTTGCTGACTTGAAATTACTGTGTTATAAATCTCTGACTGATAGAGGGTCAAGAGCTCGAGCCCAGCTACCAACCATGTCTCTTTATGTGAGAAAGTAGGCAGTTGCCTAGTCTAGTACTGCTTCTTCGCAGGAATGATGGGCAGCCTTGTATGACTCAAACAAACAAACTTAGCTGGAAAGCGATAGGGTAAAATAAAGACAATATATATTCTATAATTACAGGATGCCAAAAGGATTCCACTTGTGACCCCACGGCATTTGAATGAAAGTCCAGTGATATTCTCAAGGGACAGAACACCATCTCGAGCTAGATCTGGTCCACCTACCCAGAAGTTAAACATCAGTGCTCAGGCTTCAATTAGTAAGAATAGACAGGTCAGCTTTGCTCCTGTCCCTCAATCAAAGCCTGTTGCTACAGAGGTATGTTGTACAGATATTGTCTACTATTTTTACAACATCTCAAGAATAACTAAATGTGTTAGCGCATCTTAAGGTAGCAATTAAATGATTGAATACCAGGGTAAAAAATTGGTACCTTGGACCTTACTGTATTAAAATGTGAAATAAGATAACTGATTATTTTACAGTTGTTTATAGGTTTCTACATACAGTGTTGTTTATCAGTAACCTTTATCTGAGTCAATATTGTTTATTATAGCAAGCACCGCTTGAGAAGCCAAGAATACCTGTAAGACAAGATACAGTTTTATTGAACAATGAACCTGCTGCTGGTTCCGGTAAAATGAGACGTGATAAATCCTACCATAGAGGCAGTGCTTCTGTCAAACTGTCAATGGCCGATGAAGACACAGTAAGATCTGTTCGGTTTATTTTTAAATAAGATATATATTTGCATTATCATAATTATTTACTGGTCTCTTAATTCTTAAGCATAAAACAATCCAATGAAGTTCATTTGTGTCCTACAAACTAGAAAGTTTACCGTTAACTCTGTATCAGTTTTTATAGTCGTTCTGTGAGGAGACAGAACTGATTGTGTGAACAAGTATTGACTTGATGGTTATGAGATATTTTAGTATCATTAACCAAAGGGTGAATAACAATATTTCGTTTTTATAAATGTCTAGTATCTAATATTTATTTTCAGCTTATATTACCAAATCTTCAAACAGACTATACATTGCCTGTTGGTGCCATGCCCCAGTTTGATTTTTCCACACCAGTTGGGCAGCAGAAAGCGTTGACAAATAAGAGTACTGCTGGTCAGCGACCTGCAGTGTCATCTTCACCAGTAAAACCCTCTGTCAACTTCACATTCTCAAGTCCTATACATGAAGATGTTCCTGTGAACAAACCAGTATCTCCACAGAAATTTAGTGTATGTATCCTTTTATAAAATGTACTATGTTTTGTTGCTGATATATTATTAAATGTTTGTTTGTCATGTGACATTCAGGTTTACGCTTTAATGTATGGAAGTGACATTTAATTTGTTTCTGTTTAATTTATTTTTTTATTTTGTTAATCAGAAAAGAATAGATATCTGTCAAAAGTAACCGGTGATTCTAATTTGCTGAACTTTTGATTGTTTATTGTCTGTATGTTTGTTTTCAAAATTAACATATAAAAACAGGATGGTTGTCCATGTTTATTTCAAATTTTTGAAACTTAGTCTTAATTTTCTAGGACAAACTATCTTTTTTATGTTTAAATAATTTGTGATAATACTTGGATATACTAACTACAAATTTGACTAAAGATATTGCTAGGGGTCAGAAATAACCCCCCCCCCCCCCCCTGCCACTTAGCTCTTTATGGAATATATAAATGTTACTGTCTAATTTACCTTCAAAATTAGGAGAATCAGTCTTTTCTGTTCTTACAGCAGTGAAATATTGGGGGTATAAATTGCATAATGAAAATATTTCGGTATGATGGTAAAAATTACTTTTAGTTGATTCCTGGGTTACATTTCTTACTTGTTGACTTATTCTCATGTTAAAAGAAATTGTGCTAATTGACACAAGTCAATTTTTTTCAGGGATTTCAGTTCAGTTCCCCAATCAGCGTGGAGAAGACTGTTGGTGATCAGTCAGAGCCTGCACCTAAAGCTTTTAGTTCTAAACTATCTGATGGACTTGCTACAAATGCTGGATTCTCTTTCACACCTCCATCTAGTAAAGTGCTGAGCATGGAAAATAACTTCTCTACTGCTCCTAAACTGAAGCCTAAATTGAATGGTGCGTACATCAGATACTATGTCATTAATATAAGTTTTCTCTTTAAGTACACCTTCAAAAAGATTAATAGTCAAGTTAGCCTGCTCTTTGTGCCATATGAGCGAGTGTTTAATGATTTAATAACAGCTTTTTAAAATGATTTCTGTGAAATCATTTTCTACGGCCTTCATGACTATTTCAATGTTTTACCAAATAATGAATGTTAGGAACAAAAACGTTAGTAAATTGTTGTTAAACTGCTATGACAATTACATGAGCATGTTAATTTTTATAATTTGTATTCATTCACTCTGTAAATTTTCTGATAACAGGACCATCAGAACCTGCTGGTGGTGGATTTCAAGCTGCATCAGAACTTAAACAAGGAAGTGTTATGGATATCCTGGGTGGTGGTAGCTTCAGTAAACCCTCAACTACTAAGACCGATTCCAGCTCAGCTAATAGTTCAAAGCTGACCACAACTGATCCACCTCTTAGTGCTTTGTTCAAGTCCTCTGGATGGACATGTGATGTCTGTTTGATTAACAACAACTCAGATTCTGTAAAATGTATTGCTTGTCAGACACCCAAACCTGCTAGTATTAGTTCAAAAGGTAATTTATCCTTAATCAAATATCTTACTGTGCTTGTTAGTAAAAGTTAAGTTACTCTGTGTTTAATTGACTTTTTTGTTTATATTCAGTTGTGTGTATGATTATTCTATTGCCAAGATGAATGAAAATGATAGGTCGCTATCAGTAATTCAGCAATTTTTGTATTTTTTCAGATACATCAGTTAAACAGGATAATTTAAGTGTGGCATCCAAGACAGATAGTATGTTTTCTAAATTTCAACAACCTACTGGTAGTTGGACATGTGATGCTTGCTTACTTCAAAACAAACCCGATGCCAACAAATGTATCGCTTGTCAAAGTCCAAAGCCCAGTAAGTGTCTGTAAAAACAAGACCTTTTCGTCATAAGTTTGGTTTTGTAATCAGGTTGTTAACTTCTTTTGTGTTTAAAGGTGATGATTAATTTGTCAATTTTTATAGACATGTTTCTAACATTAAAACAATATGGACAATGGTATTTGGTGTCAATAATTTTATATTTTATTTTAGGTAGCACAAAATCAAGTTCACCATTTCTTGCTGGATCTATTCAACCGGGTAATTGGATATGCAATTCTTGTCTTATTCAAAATAAGAAAGAAGATACTGTCTGTGGTGCATGTAAAACGGTCAAGTCTTCTCCTGGTGATTGTTCATTCTATGTCATTTATTTACTGTTTATATTAAAGAATGATGTAACTTCTCTAAATCTAGAGTTGAAAGTTTAAAAACTTGAAATTCATCTCCCAGTTCAAATATTAATTTCTAAAATTTTATTTTAGATTTCTGGTCTCAATTTAATTTTAGATTTATTTCTTCGCCATATGTGTAAGTAAATATATTGATCAGTTAGCTTTAGTACAGAGAGCTCACCTTATTATCATTTACAGTTAAACATATCTCTATTTCAAACTTGTTCTGAACTAGAAAAAGTACAGATTAGTAAGTTTTACATCCTCAGCAACTGAAATAACTTCATTTGTTAATTTTGCATATAAATGTTAGTCTTAATTAAGTAAGGGTGGAGACACATGAACTTAATTTGTAAAATAATTAGTGTATATCTAATGATCATATGCTACATTTATAATCCTAAACATTAAATAATTTGATGATGTTAATTGCTTTTAAATAATTCTATCATACAAGTCATTTCTCTATATTCAGGTGTTCTTATATTAAAATGCAGAGTCATGCTTGTATTACAGTATTACCTTGTTTATTGTCTCCTTAATGAGCAAGTAGATAGCATATTATCAACTTAAAAGTCATGTGTTGTAAAAACTAAAAGATAAAATAGATATTAAGATGTATCGAAATTTCCAGTTGAAGTATCAAGATTGTGTTTGATTGTCAGAATAGGAAAAAGGTTCTTTTTGGTTATTTTCAGCTTCAGTCAGCTCGAAATCAACAGATTTGAACAAGTCTGATAGTTTGTTCTCAAAATTCAAGCCAACTTCTGGTCAGTGGGAATGCGAAATTTGTCTAGTGCAGAACAAAGCTGATGTTTCTAAATGTGCAGCCTGTCAGTCGCCTAAACCTTTAAAAGCTTTCAAGCATCCTCCTGGAGACTGGGTCTGTGATACGTGTCTGGTGAATAACAAAGAAAAAGATGTTAACTGTGTAGCTTGCAACTATGCTCGACCTGGACCTCCTAGAACACAAACTGGTTGGTGTTTTCTGTCTGTTACTTATTTCATCAAATGTAATAATGTCCGATGGTTCTTTAAAATGTGTAAACATCTGATGGTTCTTTAAAATGTATATAGGTTATTCTGTTGTATGAATGTTTGGTTCAAGCATCAGAAAACACTTTATCTTAGGATAGACTGCTCATTTGTGTGTTTTATGCTGTTTTTACTAATTCTTATCTTAGTTTAGGGTCTTGTTCTATTTGTTATTTGTATGGGATCATTCCACACTGGTCTCCTTGAATCAGTTTGACTTATACACAGTGACCCCACTTAGATAAAAAAATATTGTCAAGTGTGCCACTAGGGATGTATGCTTTTATTGAATACAGCATCTAGTTAATACTGATAACATGGTGATTTATGATCTCAGTATTTGTCATTGTGCTTTCTTTTTTAGTCCCAAATATAGCCAAGTCTTATACAACATCTCAAGCTAGTGGATTTAGTATACCGACATCATCAGCTCCGTCAGCAAACATATCTATTTCCAGTACAGGTGGTTTCACTTATTCTGCTTCATCTACAGCTGAGAATAAAGCTTCTGGTTTTGATGTTAAATTTACAGCTAAGAAAAATGACAAAACTAGTGACTCGGCATCTAGTGGATTTAAGTTCAGTGTCCCCTCTGTGGAATCAACTAGTGGTAGTGGGTTTAAAATAGGAAACACGTCAGCAGCAAAAAGTGGTTCAGGATTTAAGATAGGAGCTGTAGCTTCTACTGAAAGTACAAAAACAGACGCTAACACCAGTGGTTTTAAATTTGGGGCAGCTGTGCCTTCAAATGAAAATAAGAGTGAATCTAAAACTGAAAGCAAAGACAGTAATTCATTATTTGGTGGAATTCAGTTTAGAAAAACGGACAGTATATCAAGTAATTCAGTAAACGCATCATCAGATGTGTCAACTGGAGGTTTCACAATTGGACAAAAGGCAGAGAAAAGTTCTATCAAGGAATCAGTGACTTCTTCAGTTCCGGGTGGATTTACTTTGAATTCATCTGTGTCTAGTGTTCAATCTAACAACACTCCAACTTCTGTTACGACTTCTATAGGTGGTTTCAACATGCCTACTGTGTCTAGTGTTTCAAATTCTGCAGCTGTGCCTTCAATTGCTTCAACGGGGGGTTTTCTGTTTTCCGCTACAAAATTAACAGAGTCCAATGCAATTTCAGGTTTGTTAGATTTTGTGTATTGAATTTATCCATCACAATTGTAAATGGTAAATGATCATGACTTATTTTGAAATTTGGCGAAATAATTAATATGTTGTTCGTGTGATACAGACACATTATTCCTCATTGTTTATCAGATGAAATTTTGAATTATTATATTATTTTTCAGCAACCTCAAAGTCAGCAGAGTCTAAGTCATCTTTTAGTGGGTTTGCATTTGGTCAATCCAGTGGAACAAATACCTCAAATACTACTTTAAATGTCGCTCAAAATCAAGTATCGCCTAATAAACGTGGACGTGAAGAAGGTAATAAAATATTCACTAGGCCATCCTAAAAATTTTTTGGTCTCTTGGGTAAAGAAAATGTGTTTTTTTCTGTTTTTTTTGTGTGTGTGTTTTTTTTTTTAAATATAAAAATAGCATTTTGACAGCTTTTTGGGGTTTAATGTAAAAAACAAATGGTAAATAAAAGAAATATTCTCTGCCTACATACCCACTGAAAAATTCTCTGGGTAGGGTTACCCCATAGAAACATTTTTGTAAGGATGCCCCGAAGATTCCAAAAATTGGTTGTGGAAGTATAGTGTCATGTTTTACTCTGTTGTTCTTATAAATAAATTCAGGATTTTTGAAGTTATTAATTATTGTTAAATAAAAAAAATGCATTGAATTCTGTCATATTTTTTAAGTGTAAATATTGAATGAATACACATTAGTTCTTTGTTCTTGTCTTTTACTTGTATATATCTCTTTTATGCCTTTTCTCTGCAGATACAGATCAACCTAGTACTAAAAAATCATTCAACTTTGGACAGGCACCTGCTAGTAATGAATCAACTCCATTCCAGTTTGGAACTAATACTGGTGAACAATTTTTACTTTTTGAAATCAATTTTTTTGCTTAACACATTCTGAAAATGCACATTTATAAAAATTAAGTGTTTAAAAATGTCTTAAAGCGTACAATAATGTTCTTTGACATGTTGCAACTGCATCTTGTTTGAGAAATTGCTCTTGAATGCTTTATGGTCCTCAAAATCTTTCACTTAACTTTTTAAATATTGTTGAGTTAAAAAATTATGTCAGTTTAGTTGTTATTAATCATTTTAACATGATTTTGAAATCCATTTGTGGTGCGACAATGAAGACTTAGTGATATGACCTTGTGTTTCCCTTTTAGCTCCAAGCAGCAATTCCTCAGTTTTTGGAATGGGACAGACCCCTGCTACAACTGCAGCCAGCTCTGGATTATTTATGTTTGGACAACAAAATTCTGCGCCTACGACGACTAAGTCAAATACAGGACTGTTCTCATTTGGTCAGCAGAACTCCAAACCTGCAGCTCCTGCTGTATCTTCAAGTAGCTCGACATTTGTATTTGGTCAACAAAATCCAGTGTCATCTGTTGCTTCTGGAATACCCTTGTTTGGTCAGGGAAGCACTGCTCCAACTGTTGCATCGACCTCATCATCATTATTTAATCAATTTGGAAATTCCAATGCTAGTACTTCAGCTAATCCAGCATTTAACATTGCTGCAACAATTTCAACTCAGGTAATATTTACATCATGAACTATTTTATTTTTGTATTTAAATATTCACATTATGGTCAAGTTTTTGTACAGTTATAATTCCTTGTGGTCATCTCCTGAGTATTGTGAAATGTGTAAACAATGACTTGTCACTAGAACATATTTTAACAGGGTTAAACTTGGTTTATTTTTTAAGTGTATACTTACCAGTAACTGCTATTTATCGCTGCCTGGTTGAGGGTAGAACTATTAATTCACAGGTGATGGATTTTAAAATTAGCCTGGACCTTCTTTGTCAGTAACAAAGGATTGGAGATAACGATTTGTTCCACCGTTTAAACAATCTTCATATAGGAAATTTTATGCAGTTTATACAAAATTATAGCTGACTTTATACAATGAATCAGTCGTTTTGCTGTTCAGAACTGGTTTTATTTTCGTTTAAATGATTGCCTTTTCAGTCTGGAAGTCAATTGCCAGCATTTAGTTCTACACCATCATTCAACTTTGGCAGTCAGAAGGCAGAATCAACTACCACAGGATCTGGAACAGGTGTGTTCAATTTTGGAGCGCAACCTGCACCAGCCACCACGCCAGCATTTGGTTCAGGCTCAAGCTTTGGATCCAGTAGTATGCCTGTGTTTGGTTCATCTGGTGGAGCAGCAAGTGCTTTTAGTGGTAATGCACCTTCAACAACTCCTGCATTTGGTGCAACTCCTCCAGCATTTGGTTCAAGTAACAACACAACTTCGGCGCCAACATTTGGAGGTATAGTATCACATGCCAATGACATACCTGTCATGTGTTGTCTCTCTTCTGTACCTCTCTCTCCTTCTTCCTTCTCCTGTGTTACGTCCTCAGTTGCTTATAAACATTTATTTTCCCCATGTGTATCAAGTACATGCGTATCAGCTGGAAGCAATTTGTTTGAGGCAGTATCATCTGTAAGAAAGTCCCTCAAAAGCTTTAATGAAGGAGAGCTACTGCAGTATGACGCAATATCAAATTCCTCTGAAGAAAGTTTCTTTCATGGATGTATAACTGACAGTGAGACAAGTTTCTTACTTGAAGATACAGACCTAGAAGAAAAGCCAGATGATAGAAGAATATCTTATTTGAAACATGAATATTTAACTGGTAGGACAAATACCATAGATGTTGGCATTCAAACATGGGTTTGTGATTTGATATCTTGTACTGATGTGCATACCCAAACTGAGCGATGCCTTGAGAAAAATGAACAAAAGACGAAGACAGACAAACTTACTTCTGTTGAACATAAAGAAGAAGATTTTTCCAGATTACGGAATGGAAGAACATGTACTTACTCATCCCAACGTAGACAGAGTGATATTGTCTGCACTAGTACTCAGTTAATGATATGTTGTAATTCATCATTGCTTGAAGTTTCAAAAGTAAGTAACTTACCAGTACCAAAGGATATGACTGATTTACCTCATACAGGAGTTGCCAATCAGCCTTTATCCTGTGGGAAACTGTTTGTTGTTCCATTCTTTGAAGAGCTTGTTGCTAAGGATGTGTACACTGTGACACCAGCTGTTAGACGTCCAGTAATGTCTGTCAGGGTTGCACATTCTCCTTTGGATAACAGAAATAAAACTCTTCCCAATGTAACATTAACAACCACATCAAGTGGTATTTTGTCATCTAACATACCATCTTATTATGGTAATGCAACTGCTTATTCAACTTCACAAACAGGGATTAGTGATAACCCAAAACCTTCAGATGTCTTCAGTTTTCCTTGTAGAGCATCATCTTTGTCAGTGTCTGAAAACAAAGTGACTTATACAAGTTCTGCTTCATTGATGTGTAAGTCTCCAACAATGAATAGTAAAGCAGGTTTTGTGTTGACAGTGCCGTCACAGTTGAAGTTTGGTAACAGTGGGCATGATGCCAGTACTACAAAACCAGGTATCTGCCAAGATACTGGAACAAATTTCAGCAGTTGTGTCGGATTAGGAATTACTGCTTCAGATGTGCCAAAACATTTTTCAATGCCAGTTACTTGTAGAAAGGACATCTTTCAGTCTGCATTTGTTTCACGTGGAGAAGGTTATTCTAACTATTCATTCTGTGGCATCAGTACTTCTGCTGTCGGTGCTTGTGACTTTATAGTATCATGCATGCCATTGTCGTTAAGTCCTGGTTCATTGTCTCTATTCAGTCAGCCAATTATGTCAACATCTTCAAATTCTTGTAAGACATGCACCAGCATGACTTTAAAAACAACAAACTCCCCTGTTAGCTACTGTATTACTTCAGGCACTTGTTTATCAGCTACAGCAAATTCTCCGTCTTTGATTAACAGTAAAGCAGGATTTGTTCTAAAGATGCCTTCACAATTGAAGTTCTCCTTATTCAATTGTGGGAACATTGAACAACATGTTGAAACAACAGGAAAGAATTACCCAGACTTCAAAGGATTTAAATCATTCCCCTCTTCAAAGCATGGTATTGACGCACATGATGGTCAGTTTGGAAATCGGATGACACCTGGTCAAGCAATGGAGACTGCAAATGCACCACAGCAATATAATGCTAAGAATAGTTTTGTCACAACTCCCTCTGGGTCTGGACTTATCAATCCTGATGGTCAAATGGTTTGCTGTCAGCCTTTGTCTTTCAGTTTTACTAGTCCAGAACCTGTTGATGATGTGATCATGGAAGAAATTGCACCTGTAAATGATCTCATTGATAATCCTGCTCTCTCTACATCCTCCACAACCACTATGTCACCTTCAACAGTATCACCAGAATGTTCATCGTCGACTAGGACAGTGTCATTCAATTTTAGACCTCCAGATGTTGCTGGCATTCACTACCATCCAACTATGCAGTCTTCTTCAAGTGAAAGAAGTACCAGGTCTATTTTGAAAACTAAGACAAATGAAATGGTTTCTGCATTTGATTCTACATTTTTGTTCAACAAGAAAGATGATGTTATTGATTTAACAACCAATGCTATTAGCAAAGCACCTTCAGCGTCATTGATTTTTGGTGGAAAGAAACTATTTATTGACGATGGAAGTAGTAATTCAACAAGTAGTAAGTCTGTTGTGTTAAATTCTAGTGATGGAGATTTTGAAGGAACGGACAAACCTACTAATAGTGCAAACTTATTGCCCATGAAGAAACAGAATCCTACTCAAGTTAATGAAGAAAAGTTCTCTAACTTTGCTTCAACTTTAAAGAATACATATGAAAAAAGAAAAGATTATAAGGTGAAGCCAACAACTGGCTTCTCAGGCATATTCATGAGAAAAAAGACAGAAAATGTTACATCTTTGAGTTCTACCTGTGAAGTTAATCCATCAGTATTTGTTTTTTCTGCCACTCCAACAACTTCTACTATTACCACGGGTGACATCTCTTCAGGTGAAGCCAGGTTACCTTGTACACAAAAGAAACATTCACTGACTGTATTTTCTGGCAAACCTCAAATGTTAGAAAGTCAAGGTTCACCTTCATCAAGTAGAACGTCAACCTCACATGATAGTAGCAGGTCAAGTAGTCGATCATTTCTGTCAGATCACAGTGAAGATAGTACAGGTTCAGATACTGACACCTCACATAGTAATCACTCTAAAGACAATGATGGAAATGATGAACTAGACCAAATAAACACTGAACATGATGATGACCAGTTTTACACAGCTTTTTCTGGAAGAGGAAACAAATCATGGAATGCTTGCCCAGTCAGTGCAAGATATGATCGATTGTTAAATGATGATCTTCAAGTGTCAGGGACAAGAAGATGGCTGTGTCATTGCCAAGAAACCTATGATATCATTAGACTTGTTTCATACTTAGATTTTTCAGACCAGCTGGATGTTGTCTTCTGGGGATTGATGTGGAAACAAGTTGTGTTCTCTCTGTCTTTCTTCCTATCTATCTCATCTTTCTGTTATTTCTCAGGTAACTGCTTCTTTTCTTCTTTCTTCATCTGTGTTTGTCCTATTTCTGCTATGTATATGTTTCAGTGATAAAACATGATGAAATTTGTTGTTTTATTGCAGCCTGTGGAATACTACATATTATTTCATGTTGTGGTTTGGAGGTTTACATACTGTTAGCATAGTTCATAACATACTGTAACTAAATCTGGTTTGTTTGAAATTATTATAAGATTTTGGCACTTATGATACTGTAAAAGTTTTTCATTGAGATTGTACATAACATTGTATTTTTTGTGTGCAAGTTTGATAATTTTATCTAATTTGTAAATTTTGTATTCCAGGAGTATTTGGTAATAACAATCAGACACCAGCCCAACCTCCTGGTCAAACTAATGCTGTATTCCAATTTGGTGTTAAGGTATGATTTATTTAAATCTGATTGTATGATTTCAGTTTTATATATTATTGTATTACATACTTTCGTGCCATGTCACCATGCTGTTTATTGTGAAATATGTATCATTATTGTTATATGTAAAAAGTCAATTTCAGGACTAAATAAGCAAATAGATATATTCTATCATGTCATTACTTTGGAAGAGGTTAATTCTCTTAACTCTCATTAACTTATCATTGGAAGCAGTGATGATCAAATGATATTCTATTTTCATTAAGAAGTACTACAGTATAAATTATTTTTGATTCCAGGACAACCTATATGTTTTACAGTAATAAATACATTTTCTATTATGTAAAGGGTAATTAACTTGACAATGCATTCCAATTTCAGCCAACAGAGCCCACACCGGCAGCCCCAACTGGTTTCAATTTTAATTCAGCCCCAGCTGGACTGGGTCAGTCCTCAAGTTTCAACTTTGGAGGACAAGCACAAACTCCAGGAGTCAATGTATTCAAGTAAGTTTTCATTAATTAGTCATTTCCATCTAATTGTATGCTTCTTCTGTTGTGGAGAATCATGTTTTCTGTTTTTACATTAATATGAATTATAGATTAAAAAAAGTAATATTTGTTTACCTTAGTACTTTCCATGTCACTACACTGCATAATATACAAACAACAATGAGTTTATTATAGCTCAGTATTGGTTAATAAGAAAATCGAGCATTTGTTATGTTGATCATTGTATTATAATTACATATAGATTAAAAACCGCATTTAATCTTGTAATGAGAAACATATATATGATAATTGACCTTATTGAAAGCATGTTCGTTAATTTCAGTGCGACAGGATCCGGTGCGCCTGCTCAGGAGGGTAGGAAAATTAAAAAGGCTGTCCGCAAAATACGAAGATGATCGAGACTTATTGTAGAGCTTTAAAAAAAATAGAAATGTATTTATTCGTCACACGATCATGAAAAAAGGACTATTGTAATAATATGATAAATATATTGAAATAAAATTAAAGTTTTATTGCTGTATATTTTCTGCTATCATGTCAGTGATAAATTACATGATACTGATCATGCTGCAAAATGGTGGAGTAAAGAACATGTAGTTGTCTTCGGCAAAGAAATCAGTAATAATACTGTAGTTCCTTGCTACTGTATGCTTGTTTAGGTTGTACCATGTCTCATTTCTTGATAAATTAATCATGAATATTTGCAACATGGAGAAATTAAAAACATGTAGTAAGGTCATGCATTTAATCATTATGATACTAAGATTATTCATTAATGGTTATTTCCAAAATTATGTTTTTTGTACAAATGGAATTCCATATTAATAATCAATATGATTCATAACTAGCATGGGGCATTAAAGCTGGTAAAATGTTTGATGTGTTTTACCTCATATCATTTAACTATCACAAGGGTATGCAGTAAATGGGATATATCCGTACCTATCTAGAGGTATGTGGACATGAAACTGTCATGTCGTGAACGTTGTTCAAAAAGTCGTGTCATGAACAAAGTTCAAAATGTCGATTTTTTGTTGGAACTGAATTCATTCCTTCTGTTTTATGTGATTTTAGAATGTATAGGATGTGAAATCTTATTGGGATTCTTCAATGTTCACAGACTGCCACTATGTATATAATGTAGTCTTATGTTTGTGTTATGACAGTGCTTGCTTCAGTGATGTAGTGTTTATATTTGTACAGCACAACTGATTCATTAAGGATGTATATAGTGTATTTATATGATTATTGCCCATGATTCTCATTATAAAAATGACTCACAGATTCAACGACTCATTTAAAAGATAATAAAGTTACAAACCAATGTCTTTCGACTACTCCAGCATGAAGTCCAGTCTAGATAAAATAATGTGAATACATTCTTGATGGAATACCTCCTATGAATGTACATGATATAAATGTATTTTAACATAGTCACAATTAATGAGATGAGTGAGAACTATTTGCAAAAAGCTTGTATGAGCCTAGATGCATATACAAGTCGCTATGGTCTGATATGCATCTTTATAGTTAACTTTGATTATTAAATCATAATTTTGTACGTGAATTGATCTGTCATACACTATATTGTAGATTGTATGAGGTATTTGATATGTCATCCATGGATATGATTCCTCTTGTTCTTTTATCTAGACTGGACTTTTATATGGAATAAAATCATGTGAGATAGAAGGGAGAGAGATGGGAGAAAGGATTTTTGTTTTCTAGGAGAGAAATTCTAAATTTATAAATCTATTAATTAGATTAATCCTGAAGCCTTGACTGACGTAATCCTGTTGTTACATTGTTATACTTATTTTTGTTGAAAGACGAATACTGTCTATAAACTAGTTGGTATTTAATAATATACTGTACTAAAAAGATGAAAGCTATCTTATCTTTGGCCATGTGGTTGATTTTTTGTATGTGTATATTTTGTAGGATCACACTTGTTATATTGAGAGTTTACTTTACAAAATCCAACCTGGAAAGCAAATTATCCAAGGTTGAATTTATTCCCTATTTGTCAAAATCATATTCAAACTACTAGTATTAGACCTTGTAGTATGTTTTAAGATTTTAAATAGAAGGGCAATAGTGTCTTGGTTTCGAATAATTATATTAAAAGACTTGATTGATAACAACTGTGGTCAATTGTATAGTATACATTGGTCAATTTTGAAAAGCTTTGATATTTTTAGTACATTATTTACTAAAATGTGCTATTTTCTACTATTGGCATTTCTATTTTTGAAATATTTTTATTTTAGAATTTTTGCCAAAAGTTGGCGCCAGGCAATTATTTTTCATTAGGTAGGGTTTCCTGTGAATAAAATGACACTTATTTGTCTTTCTAGGATTATTTTTAAACCACTACATTGCTTTTGCAAATTGCATGGGGGGATGTACTTTGCACCAAATGGTTATTAAAATTATCAAAATTTTCCTTTTTTGGGTATCCATATTTTAGAATTCAGTCAAGTTTTTACAGGATCAGCTTTTATGTTCACTTTGCAAAAGCAATGTTTTGAACATTTTACATATTGTGTTATTGCCCCTGTAAAACATGTTTTCTGTTGGTCATACTTGTTTGTGTATCTAGATGGCATATTTGTATTCTTATCAGGGATTTTGTCTTATCTTAATTTTTTTGTCCAACCTTTAAGACTGTTAAGTTGTGATGTAAACAATACTTCCTGTGAGTTTGAATGGCAGGACCAGATTCCACCAACTGTACATCCATTGCAAATATTTTGACAGCAATTGGAAAAATTCATTCTGTCTTCACTTGTTCAAAATTATATTTAATCAACGCATTCAGATAGAGATACACAGACAAATGACATGTATTTATTCAAAAGGTTTCAGGATTATTGACCCAAGAGTCACTGGACTGTGATGCGTTTTGCTGTTGCAGATATTACATTGTATGTATTCATGTCAAATGGAATTTTGCAGCGCATATCATATTATATAATATTATTGTTTTAACCTTTTAACATTTTCTGGATATTACTTGTTATTTCAAGATGCCACAAAAATTTAAGTTAATTTGTACAGTAACATTACTTGATGGGAACTAATGATATTCATCAGTTCTCTACAAATGTTCTGGTATTGACACATGATAAGCTGTAAGATTCCATTGTTATACTTACAAAAAAGGCAAAATAAAAATGGAGCATAATTTTGCTTTTGAGAATAAAATATAGCTCCTGACTTCTGTGTTGTCTTTATTCATCCACTGTAGTTCCATTACTCGGTTATAACTTGTTTATTAGATCCTAGGTTGAAGGTAGTGTTAGCTGCTAACATAGACACATAAAAATATATGGTTGCAAATGCATCAACTGGTAGCAACTACCAAGTACAATTTTATTTTAATATCATAGACTAAAGGCCCATTAGCTTTTTAGCTCACTTCATTCAATCAATCTATGAATGTCCGACATCCATCCACAATTTAGTTTGTTTACACTCTAGCATACACAGCTCTTAACTAAGCTTCATCATCGAACTTGGTCAAAATGTATATGGCCACAATGTCTTAGCCAAGTTTGATTATGGGCAGATTCGGACTAGGTCTTAGAGTTATGTGCCCTCGACTTAGAGAAATTGCTATATTCTAGCTTGTTTACACTTGGTGTCTTCATTTCTTCACCAATCCTAATCATATTTACAGTGAATGTATATGACCTGAAGGTCTTGAATGAATATGATGATGGGCGAAATCAGACAAGGACTTCAGAGTTACGCCCCCTTGATGTAGAAAATTTGCTATATTTTAGATTGTTTATACTGTGGAACCTTCATTTATTCGTCAATCCTAAAGTAAAACATATTTAGGGTGAATGTATATGACCTATTTAAAGGTTTTGAATGAGTTTGATAATGGGCACAATTGAAGACGTACTTGCAGAGTTATGGACCCTTGACTTATAAAAAAATTGCTATATTTCAGCAGGTTATAAGAGATGAAAAATATACTACCTGGTCATTGATTATAATATAAAGTAGTTGTTCTCAGGGCCATTTTGGCCCTCTTGTTAAATTGATAATTTTGAAAAATAAATGAAGTTTAAATATTTGAACGATGCTCATCAAAAATGATGTTGATATACATGTATAGCATTTCTTTCATTATTTCTAGAATAAGAATAACCAGATATAGTTCCTTTTTTGCAATATCATTGAAAATACTGCGCTACATTTCTATTATGTACATAAGCGATGTTTGAAGTGAAGCAAATTTACACCACTTAAACAATTTTCAGTAAAATAAAACCAACATGCATTAAAACATTTGAAAAGCTAATGGGATTTTAATTACCTTGGTCAATGGGAAATAAAAACAGGAGGGAATGACTGACATATCGTGAATTTTATACATGTATTATGAATAGTGTTTCCTGCAGAGTTTAAGTGGGGTCTTTTGTGCTCAGAGCACGGTTTGAACCATGCAGGGCAATTGCCTGATTACTCATTTAATTAGTGATGTTACTCGTCACCGCATGGTACAATTTGCTATCACAGCAGTCTGTGTCAGATTATATCTAAAGTCTTTATTGAATACTGCTTAAAATGACCCAGGCCAACAAAAAGAGCATATTTATGACACATGGCCCAACATACAACTTATAAAGCAGAATGGCGATTTGTCTTGAAAGTCTCAGTGAATTATTTGGCAGCCAGCATCCATCAAGGTACGAAGCTTGCATGGAATTACACATCTGTCCAGTCACACACACTGCACATGGGTCCCACTTATTTTCAGTCTGAATTACGCTTACACTGGAGTATAAATGACGAGCAATCTAAGCATGGGGTGGAAATGTCCACTTAGAAATAATGTCCTACCTACCATTGCTATTGGGGGGAGCCTTTGTCCGTATCCCATCAATGACACAAATGCCAAAAAATGGTATCTTTCTTTTTCAATTCTGCATTCAACAGCATAGTTACCCAATGAGGCATAAATTCATTGAATGGGTTTATTAGAATTTTAATAAAGCTGTCGTTATATTTTAGACATATGGGAACAAATACATATTTTTTATCCTAAAGAAATACTTGAAATATGTAAGCATAGAAATGATGATCGATTCATTAGTGTTCTTGACAGTGTCGTATATGTAGGCATTTAATTATAAGCCGCCGAAAATTTGCCACATCAAGAGTGTAATGTTCGATTTATGATGGTTATTTTTTTAACAAGTACACTATCCAAAAAACAAGGACAAAATCAGTTTAATGATTAAGGGTCTCGTCTTGAATGTGCTTTAAAGGTACATGTATTTACAATTTGAGGTTACAAATGCCATAATTCCACAAATCCAACTTTTCTCCAGTTAGAACGTTCATGTCTTCTTTTGGGTGTAAGAAGATTCAAAGATGTCACATTTGAAATTACAAGAATGGATAATCTAAATTGGACAATTTTCACCCATAATAAATTGATTAATGCTCATGTTCCCGTTTAGCTGGGTTTTTTGTTTTTGGATGAACGAGGATCCACATTTGAAAGGTTTTCTCCTGTATGCATTCTTATGTGCAACTTCAAAATATCTAACATAGAAAAAGCAGAACCACAAGTTTCACATTTGAAAGGTTTTTTCTCCGTCATGAATTATCATGTGTTTATTCACTTCTTCGTTCTACTTGAATGCTTTATTACATTATTATGTCAGATCTGAATGGGTTTTTTTCCAATAAAATATATGTTCTTGTGTGTTTTCATAGAGTCTTTACGTGAGAATGCTTTATCACATATGTCACATTTGAAAGGTCTTTCTCTGGAATGAATTCTCAGGTGCAGGTTCAAGTTTGATTTTCCCCTGAAAGAGGATCCACATGTGTTATATTTGAAAGATTTTTCTCCAGTATGCACTATCAAGTGAATCTTAAGACCGTCCTTGGTGAAAGAGGATTCACAGATGACACATTTGAATGGTTCCTCACATCACCAGTATGTGTTCTCATGTGATCCATAAGATAACCCATATTGATGGAAGAGTATCCACAGATGGCATATTTGAATGGTTTCTCACCAGTATGTATACTCATGTGATCCTTAAGATGGCCCTTTTTGGTGGAACAGTATCCACAGATGACACATCTGATTTTTTTTTCACCAATATGCTGCTTCATGAAAGAGGACCCACATAAGTCACATTCCAAAGAGGTTTTTTTGTATGAATATTTATGTGTCCTTTTACATCTACAATGTACTTTCCTCTTGAATGCTTTATCCGTTAGTTTAATATGCTACATTTAAATCTTTTCTCACTAGAGAATGTAGTATCAAAGTTTCTTCACATCTGCTTTCCATGCTAATGCTAAATATGGCATATGTCTCATTTGAAAGGATTTGTAGCGAAATGGTATTTAAAGTGTTCCATCAGACACGAGGAAGCAGATAATCAAACATTACTTTTGAAGGGTTTTCACTTGAATTTTTTTTTAAATGTTAAATGTCAGCTACAAGTTATTGTCCCAGAATCCTAGTTATGGTTTTAACAATATAATGGGGTGATTTATAAGAATAATAGATACATGTAAATCATCATTTATCTCCAATTAATTTGATTATCAGTTTCGACCCAGTCGTCCGTTGTGCTGTACACTGATTCTACGTAAGAGCTGACAATCAGGCAAAAAGTATGTCGCCTGCTCGTAGTTTCATGCTAGTTGTCTCATAACAACAGATTATGACTTTTTCTCAAATCGTTAACATATTGTTGCTGCATAAAATAAAATATTGACTTATAAGATAACAGTAAGTATGGTATTGCAATAAAATGTCGTAATTTGTACTATTTATGCTGTCGCCAATAACGTGACGTTTTTAATTTGTGTTTATTACGGCAAAAAATAACATTGTAAATGGTATGTTTGTCCTGTTTGTTACAATTGACAAAACCTGATACGTTACCGAAATAAATGCCAGTATCTTATCTAAATTGATGTTTATTGTAGAAATTACGATTTGCAATTGTAAATGATTAGTAAAAGTTTATATTTGTATGCAAACATTAGGCACGACACTGTATAAAAAATGTTTTATGAAGAAAATATTTATTGCAACCAGATACGTTACCGTGTGGTTGATAATGGTCTCTAAATAGGTGAAGTCATTGTCTTTTATATGTCACATGGTATTTGAGTTCTAGGATTATGTATCAATTTATGTTATAGACACTATACTTCTGTTTTATCTGTGACCAGAAGCCATTTTAAGCTCCGATTTTACATTGAAATAATATGCACATAGGGTAAGTCGATTTTGTGTTAGACAATAGTATTTCAGTCATTTTGATTACACATTTTTCATTAATTGTGGTTCAATATATTCCTACTATGACGTAGGGTAGTGTTAATTTGCATATTTAATTCATTAATAGCAGTAAAGGATGTTTAATCACAGGTAACGTATCTTGTTAGGTTAAATGAAATGACAGGGTTGTTAAAGCGAGATATTGAGTGGGTATTATTGATAGGAACTCTGTTGAACTTTTGAAATTATACCAGGAATATGAATGACGCCTCCTCAAACTGAATCTACACCACAAATAACGTCGAATGGTATTTGTGTAAGACTTACAACTGAGTCAAACACAAAGAAACCGTTGGCTTTTCAAAAGGATCAGCTTTCTAACGAAACTACTTTTGCGTTGTTTATGATCCTTACATTTGCTAATGTTCATGTTTGAGTGTCGCAATGAGATATATTGTTGTAGCGTTCGTCTTTAAGTTCTTAAGAAATGTTTGAACTGTTCTATTACAATACGATACTGGTATACTAGTATAATGTTACTGAATTCGTTTTTATATATACATGTAGTAGATCTCACGAAAATGTGATATCACATGTACTAGTATGATATATTTCTGTAAACAGAATTTCTAGTCACCACTTTTTTTACCTCAATTGATAACCAGATACGTTACAATTTACCTGCAAGCATGTCAGTATCTTATTCGCAATAACATCGAATCGCATATAAAATATGCAGTATGTCACATATAATTAATGCCAGCTCATTCAAATAATATAGGTTAATTTAAGATTAAAGCTAGTGTGTATATATTTTTTGCAAACATTTAAATATACAAAATGTACCTATTCAAGATCGACCAATTTAAAACTTATTCCATTTTAATTTTGTGTAGTTTATAACGAAGAGAGCTTATAAATATAGAACTCGTCCTGCAATTGTTGAGAAACAAATATTTTTAGTAGGAATTCTCCAGATGATATTTTAACTTGTTCTGAATTCCAATGTGCAACTCATACGTAGAATCAGTGTGTACCGGACGGTATCTGTGAAAATGCAGTTTAAGACATTGAAGGAATTGCTGAACCTTTTTAACATGATTATAGTTTTTACCTTCATTACGTTGAAGAGTGGGTCATTGATACAGTAATTGGCGAACCTGAAAATATAAACAAGAGGGCCAAGATGGCCCTATATCGCTCACATGACAATCACCGTTCACTCAATAAAACCTTGTTTTGAACCTGTGACCTAGTTTTTATCCCCAGGTGACCCATGTTAGAACTTGTCCTACATATAAATAAGACAAACATTCTGACAAGGTTTGGTGAAGATCCATGAAAACTACAGCATAAACAAGGTTTTCCTAAGATTTCACCTCGTGACCTAGTTTTTGACCCCAGATGACCCATGTTCGAATTTATCTTATATATCATTACGACAAACATTGTGACAAGGTTTGGTGAAGATACAATCAAAATTTGCGATCTACAGTGTTAATAAGGTTTTCCTAAGAACCCTAGGTGACCCATATTTAAACGTGTCCTTAATATCATAAAGACAAACAATCTGACAAGGCCAGACCAAGATCCAATTAAAACCATGACATTTAGAGCTTTTACAAGGTTTTTACATCAGAATTGACCCGGTGACCTGGTTTTTTACCCCGATTGACGCATGTTCATCGTTGACCCACATACTATTGAGGCAAACATTCTGACAAGGTTAAGTGAAGATCCAATCAAAACTGTGAAAACTACAGGACAACCGGAGGAGATGGTTTCGAACTGGAGAATATATGAAAGGACAACCAGAGGATATGAATGGTAGGGTATTTGGACAGGAAGCACTATGCCCATCACAGTGTTAGTGTGGTACCAGAGTGCAGGACAGGTCTCAGACTGGAGAATACATGACCGGACAACCAGAGGATATGAATGGTAGGGTATTTGGACAGGAAGCACTATGCCCATCACAGTGTTAGTGTGGTACCAGAGTGCAGGACAGGTCTCAGACTGGAGAATGCATGACCGGACAACCGAAGGACATGGTCTTGGACTGGAGAATGCATGACTGGACAACCAAAGGACATGGTCTTGGACTGGAGAATGCATGACCGGACAACCAAAGGACAGGGTCTTGGACTGGAGAATGCATGACCGGACTAGGGAAGGACATGGTCTCAGACTAGAGAATGCATGACCGGACAACTGGGGAGGGAGGAACATGGTCTCGGACTGGAGAATGCATGACCGGGCAACCGGGGGGGGACATGGTCTCGGACTGGAGAATGCATGACCGGGCAACCTGGGGGGGATATGGTCTCGGACTGGAGAATGCATGACCGGACAACCAGGTAGGGAAGAACATGGTCTCGGACTGGAGAATGCATGACCGGACAACTCGGGAGGGAGGAAAATGGTCTCGGACTGGAGAATGCATGACCGGGCCACCGGGGGGGGACATGGTCTCGGACTGGAGAATGCATGACCGGACAACCAGGGAGGGAGGAACATGGTCTCGGACTGGAGAATGCATGACCGGGCAACCTGGGGGGGATATGGTCTCGGACTGGAGAATGCATGACCGGGCAACCTGGGGGGGATATGGTCTCGGACTGGAGAATGCATGACCGGACAACCAGGGAGGGAGGAACATGGTCTCGGACTGGAGAATGCATGACCGGGCAACCTGGGGGGGATATGGTCTCGGACTGGAGAATGCATGACCGGACAACCAGGGAGGGAGGAACATGGTCTCGGACTGGAGAATGCATGACCGGGCAACCTGGGGGGGATATGGTCTCGGACTGGAGAATGCATGACCGGACAACCAGGGAGGGAGGAACATGGTCTCGGACTGGAGAATGCATGACCGGGCAACCTGGGGGGGATATGGTCTCGGACTGGAGAATGCATGACCGGACAACCAGGGAGGGAGGAAAATGGTCTCGGACTGGAGAATGCATGACCGGGCAACCTGGGGGGGATATGGTCTCGGACTGGAGAATGCATGACCGGACAACCAGGGAGGGAGGAACATGGTCTCGGACTGGAGAATGCATGACCGGGCAACCTGGGGGGGATATGGTCTCGGACTGGAGAATGCATGACCGGACAACCAGGGAGGGCGGAACATGGTCTCGGACTGGAGAATGCATGACCGGGCTACCTGGGGGGGATATGGTCTCGGACTGGAGAATGCATGACCGGACAACCAGGGAGGGAGGAACATGGTCTCGGACTGGAGAATGCATGACCGGGCAACCTGGGGGGGATATGGTCTCGGACTGGAGAATGCATGACCGGGCAACCTGGGGGGGATATGGTCTCGGACTGGAGAATGCATGACCGGGCAACCTGGGGGGGATATGGTCTCGGACTGGAGAATGCATGACCGGGCAACCTGGGGGGGATATGGTCTCGGACTGGAGAATGCATGACCGGACTAGGGAAGGACATGGTCTCAGACTAGAGAATGCATGACCGGACAACTGGGGAGGGAGGAACATGGTCTCGGACTGGAGAATGCATGACCGGGCAACCGGGGGGGGACATGGTCTCGGACTGGAGAATGCATGACCGGGCAACCTGGGGGGGATATGGTCTCGGACTGGAGAATGCATGACCGGACAACCAGGTAGGGAAGAACATGGTCTCGGACTGGAGAATGCATGACCGGACAACTCGGGAGGGAGGAAAATGGTCTCGGACTGGAGAATGCATGACCGGGCCACCGGGGGGGGACATGGTCTCGGACTGGAGAATGCATGACCGGGCAACCTGGGGGGGATATGGTCTCGGACTGGAGAATGCATGACCGGACAACCAGGGAGGGAGGAACATGGTCTCGGACTGGAGAATGCATGACCGGGCAACCTGGGGGGGATATGGTCTCGGACTGGAGAATGCATGACCGGGCAACCTGGGGGGGATATGGTCTCGGACTGGAGAATGCATGACCGGGCAACCTGGGGGGGATATGGTCTCGGACTGGAGAATGCATGACCGGGCAACCTGGGGGGGATATGGTCTCGGACTGGAGAATGCATGACCGGACTAGGGAAGGACATGGTCTCAGACTAGAGAATGCATGACCGGACAACTGGGGAGGGAGGAACATGGTCTCGGACTGGAGAATGCATGACCGGGCAACCGGGGGGGGACATGGTCTCGGACTGGAGAATGCATGACCGGGCAACCTGGGGGGGATATGGTCTCGGACTGGAGAATGCATGACCGGACAACCAGGTAGGGAAGAACATGGTCTCGGACTGGAGAATGCATGACCGGACAACTCGGGAGGGAGGAAAATGGTCTCGGACTGGAGAATGCATGACCGGGCCACCGGGGGGGGACATGGTCTTGGACTGGAGAATGCATGACCGGGCAACCTGGGGGGGAGGAACATGGTCTCGGACTGGAGAATGCATGACCGGGCAACCTGGGGGGGATATGGTCTCGGACTGGAGAATGCATGACCGGGCAACCTGGGGGGGATATGGTCTCGGACTGGAGAATGCATGACCGGGCAACCTGGGGGGGACATGGTCTCGGACTGGAGAATGCATGACCGGGCAACCTGGGGGGGATATGGTCTCGGACTGGAGAATGCATGACCGGGCAACCTGGGGGGGATATGGTCTCGGACTGGAGAATGCATGACCGGACAACCAGGGAGGGAGGAAAATGGTCTCGGACTGGAGAATGCATGACCGGGCAACCTGGGGGGATATGGTCTCGGACTGGAGAATGCATGACCGGACAACCAGGGAGGGAGGAAAATGGTCTCGGACTGGAGAATGCATGACCGGACAACCAGGGAGGGAGGAACATGGTCTCGGACTGGAGAATGCATGACCGGGCAACCTGGGGGGGATATGGTCTCGGACTGGAGAATGCATGACCGGACAACCAGGGAGGGAGGAACATGGTCTCGGACTGGAGAATGCATGACCGGGCAACCTGGGGGGGACATGGTCTCGGACTGGAGAATGCATGACCGGGCAACCTGGGGGGGATATGGTCTCGGACTGGAGAATGCATGACCGGGCAACCTGGGGGGATATGGTCTCGGACTGGAGAATGCATGACCGGACAACCAGGGAGGGAGGAAAATGGTCTCGGACTGGAGAATGCATGACCGGGCAACCTGGGGGGGATATGGTCTCGGACTGGAGAATGCATGACCGGGCAACCTGGGGGGGATATGGTCTCGGACTGGAGAATGCATGACCGGACAACCAGGTAGGGAAGAACATGGTCTCGGACTGGAGAATGCATGACCGGGCAACCTGGGGGGGATATGGTCTCGGACTGGAGAATGCATGACCGGGCAACCTGGGGGGATATGGTCTCGGACTGGAGAATGCATGACCGGACAACCAGGGAGGGAGGAAAATGGTCTCGGACTGGAGAATGCATGACCGGGCAACCTGGGGGGGATATGGTCTCGGACTGGAGAATGCATGACCAGGCAACCTGGGGGGATATGGTCTCGGACTGGAGAATGCATGACCGGACAACTCGGGAGGGAGGAAAATGGTCTCGGACTGGAGAATGCATGACCGGACAACCAGGGAGGGAGGAACATGGTCTCGGACTGGAGAATGCATGACCGGGCAACCTGGGGGGGATATGGTCTCGGACTGGAGAATGCATGACCGGACAACCAGGGAGGGAGGAACATGGTCTCGGACTGGAGAATGCATGACCGGGCAACCTGGGGGGGATATGGTCTCGGACTGGAGAATGCATGACCGGGCAACCTGGGGGGGATATGGTCTCGGACTGGAGAATGCATGACCGGGCAACCTGGGGGGGATATGGTCTCGGACTGGAGAATGCATGACCGGACAACTCGGGAGGGAGGAAAATGGTCTCGGACTGGAGAATGCATGACCGGGCCACCGGGGGGGGACATGGTCTCGGACTGGAGAATGCATGACCGGGCAACCTGGGGGGGACATGGTCTCGGACTGGAGAATGCATGACCGGGCAAGCAGGGAGGGAGGAAAATGGTCTCGGACTGGAGAATGCATGACCGGGCAACCTGGGGGGGATATGGTCTCGGACTGGAGAATGCATGACCGGACAACCAGGGAGGGAGGAACATGGTCTCGGACTGGAGAATGCATGACCGGACAACCTGGGGGGGATATGGTCTCGGACTGGAGAATGCATGACCGGGCAACCTGGGGGGATATGGTCTCGGACTGGAGAATGCATGACCGGGCAACCTGGGGGGGATATGGTCTCGGACTGGAGAATGCATGACCGGGCAACCTGGGGGGATATGGTCTCGGACTGGAGAATGCATGACCGGACAACCAGGGAGGGAGGAAAATGGTCTCGGACTGGAGAATGCATGACCGGGCAACCTGGGGGGGATATGGTCTCGGACTGGAGAATGCATGACCGGGCAACCTGGGGGGGATATGGTCTCGGACTGGAGAATGCATGACCGGGCAACCTGGGGGGGATATGGTCTCGGACTGGAGAATGCATGACCGGGCAACCTGGGGGGGACATGGTCTCGGACTGGAGAATGCATGACCGGGCAACCTGGGGGGGATATGGTCTCGGACTGGAGAATGCATGACCGGGCAACCTGGGGGGGATATGGTCTCGGACTGGAGAATGCATGACCGGACAACCAGGGAGGGAGGAAAATGGTCTCGGACTGGAGAATGCATGACCGGGCAACCTGGGGGGATATGGTCTCGGACTGGAGAATGCATGACCGGACAACCAGGGAGGGAGGAAAATGGTCTCGGACTGGAGAATGCATGACCGGGCAACCTGGGGGGGATATGGTCTCGGACTGGAGAATGCATGACCGGGCAACCTGGGGGGGACATGGTCTCGGACTGGAGAATGCATGACCGGACAAGCAGGGAGGGAAGAAAATGGTCTCGGACTGGAGAATGCATGACCGGGCAACCTGGGGGGATATGGTCTCGGACTGGAGAATGCATGACCGGACAACCAGGGAGGGAGGAACATGGTCTCGGACTGGAGAATGCATGACCGGGCAACCTGGGGGGGATATGGTCTCGGACTGGAGAATGCATGACCGGGCAACCTGGGGGGGATATGGTCTCGGACTGGAGAATGCATGACCGGGCAACCTGGGGGGGACATGGTCTCTGACTGGAGAATGCATGACCGGGCAAGCAGGGAGGGAGGAAAATGGTCTCGGACTGGAGAATGCATGACCGGGCAACCTGGGGGGATATGGTCTCGGACTGGAGAATGCATGACCGGACAACCAGGGAGGGAGGAACATGGTCTCGGACTGGAGAATGCATGACCGGGCAACCTGGGGGGATATGGTCTCGGACTGGAGAATGCATGACCGGACAACCAGGGAGGGAGGAACATGGTCTCGGACTGGAGAATGCATGACCGGGCAACCTGGGGGGGATATGGTCTCGGACTGGAGAATGCATGACCGGGCAACCTGGGGGGGATATGGTCTCGGACTGGAGAATGCATGACCGGGCAACCTGGGGGGGACATGGTCTCTGACTGGAGAATGCATGACCGGGCAAGCAGGGAGGGAGGAAAATGGTCTCGGACTGGAGAATGCATGACCGGGCAACCTGGGGGGATATGGTCTCGGACTGGAGAATGCATGACCGGACAACCAGGGAGGGAGGAACATGGTCTCGGACTGGAGAATGCATGACCGGGCAACCTGGGGGGGATATGGTCTCGGACTGGAGAATGCATGACCGGGCAACCTGGGGGGGATATGGTCTCGGACTGGAGAATGCATGACCGGGCAACCTGGGGGGGATATGGTCTCGGACTGGAGAATGCATGACCGGACTAGGGAAGGACATGGTCTCAGACTAGAGAATGCATGACCGGACAACTGGGGAGGGAGGAACATGGTCTCGGACTGGAGAATGCATGACCGGGCAACCGGGGGGGGACATGGTCTCGGACTGGAGAATGCATGACCGGGCAACCTGGGGGGATATGGTCTCGGACTGGAGAATGCATGACCGGACAACCAGGTAGGGAAGAACATGGTCTCGGACTGGAGAATGCATGACCGGACAACTCGGGAGGGAGGAAAATGGTCTCGGACTGGAGAAAGCATGACCGGACAACCAGGGAGGGAGGAACATGGTCTCGGACTGGAGAATGCATGACCGGGCAACCTGGGGGGGATATGGTCTCGGACTGGAGAATGCATGACCGGACAACCAGGGAGGGAGGAACATGGTCTCGGACTGGAGAATGCATGACCGGGCAACCTGGGGGGGATATGGTCTCGGACTGGAGAATGCATGACCGGGCAACCTGGGGGGGATATGGTCTCGGACTGGAGAATGCATGACCGGGCAACCTGGGGGGGATATGGTCTCGGACTGGAGAATGCATGACCGGGCAACCTGGGGGGGACATGGTCTCGGACTGGAGAATGCATGACCGGGCAACCTGGGGGGGATATGGTCTCAGACTGGAGAATGCATGACCGGACAACCAGGGAGGGAGGAACATGGTCTCGGACTGGAGAATGCATGACCGGGCAACCTGGGGGGGATATGGTCTCGGACTGGAGAATGCATGACCGGGCAACCTGGGGGGGATATGGTCTCGGACTGGAGAATGCATGACCGGGCAACCTGGGGGGGATATGGTCTCGGACTGGAGAATGCATGACCGGACAACTCGGGAGGGAGGAAAATGGTCTCGGACTGGAGAATGCATGACCGGGCCACCGGGGGGGGACATGGTCTCGGACTGGAGAATGCATGACCGGGCAACCTGGGGGGGACATGGTCTCGGACTGGAGAATGCATGACCGGGCAAGCAGGGAGGGAGGAAAATGGTCTCGGACTGGAGAATGCATGACCGGGCAACCTGGGGGGGATATGGTCTCGGACTGGAGAATGCATGACCGGACAACCAGGGAGGGAGGAACATGGTCTCGGACTGGAGAATGCATGACCGGACAACCTGGGGGGGATATGGTCTCGGACTGGAGAATGCATGACCAGGCAACCTGGGGGGATATGGTCTCGGACTGGAGAATGCATGACCGGACAACTCGGGAGGGAGGAAAATGGTCTCGGACTGGAGAATGCATGACCGGGCCACCTGGGGGGGATATGGTCTCAGACTGGAGAATGCATGACCGGACAACCAGGGAGGGAGGAACATGGTCTCGGACTGGAGAATGCATGACCGGGCAACCTGGGGGGGATATGGTCTCGGACTGGAGAATGCATGACCAGGCAACCTGGGGGGATATGGTCTCGGACTGGAGAATGCATGACCGGACAACTCGGGAGGGAGGAAAATGGTCTCGGACTGGAGAATGCATGACCGGGCCACCTGGGGGGGATATGGTCTCAGACTGGAGAATGCATGACCGGACAACCAGGGAGGGAGGAACATGGTCTCGGACTGGAGAATGCATGACCGGGCAACCTGGGGGGGATATGGTCTCGGACTGGAGAATGCATGACCGGGCAACCTGGGGGGGATATGGTCTCGGACTGGAGAATGCATGACCGGGCAACCTGGGGGGGATATGGTCTCGGACTGGAGAATGCATGACCGGACAACTCGGGAGGGAGGAAAATGGTCTCGGACTGGAGAATGCATGACCGGGCCACCGGGGGGGGACATGGTCTCGGACTGGAGAATGCATGACCGGGCAACCTGGGGGGGACATGGTCTCGGACTGGAGAATGCATGACCGGGCAAGCAGGGAGGGAGGAAAATGGTCTCGGACTGGAGAATGCATGACCGGGCAACCTGGGGGGGATATGGTCTCGGACTGGAGAATGCATGACCGGACAACCAGGGAGGGAGGAACATGGTCTCGGACTGGAGAATGCATGACCGGACAACCTGGGGGGGATATGGTCTCGGACTGGAGAATGCATGACCGGGCAACCTGGGGGGATATGGTCTCGGACTGGAGAATGCATGACCGGGCAACCTGGGGGGGATATGGTCTCGGACTGGAGAATGCATGACCGGGCAACCTGGGGGGATATGGTCTCGGACTGGAGAATGCATGACCGGACAACCAGGGAGGGAGGAAAATGGTCTCGGACTGGAGAATGCATGACCGGGCAACCTGGGGGGGATATGGTCTCGGACTGGAGAATGCATGACCGGACAACCAGGGAGGGAGGAACATGGTCTCGGACTGGAGAATGCATGACCGGGCAACCTGGGGGGGACATGGTCTCGGACTGGAGAATGCATGACCGGGCAACCTGGGGGGGATATGGTCTCGGACTGGAGAATGCATGACCGGGCAACCTGGGGGGATATGGTCTCGGACTGGAGAATGCATGACCGGGCAACCTGGGGGGGATATGGTCTCGGACTGGAGAATGCATGACCGGGCAACCTGGGGGGGATATGGTCTCGGACTGGAGAATGCATGACCGGACAACCAGGGAGGGAGGAACATGGTCTCGGACTGGAGAATGCATGACCGGGCAACCTGGGGGGGATATGGTCTCGGACTGGAGAATGCATGACCGGACAACCAGGGAGGGAGGAACATGGTCTCGGACTGGAGAATGCATGACCGGGCCACCGGGGGGGGGACATGGTCTCGGACTGGAGAATGCATGACCGGGCAACCTGGGGGGGACATGGTCTCGGACTGGAGAATGCATGACCGGGCAACCTGGGGGGGATATGGTCTCGGACTGGAGAATGCATGACCGGACAACCAGGGAGGGAGGAACATGGTCTCGGACTGGAGAATGCATGACCGGGCAACCTGGGGGGGATATGGTCTCGGACTGGAGAATGCATGACCGGGCAACCTGGGGGGGATATGGTCTCGGACTGGAGAATGCATGACCGGGCAACCTGGGGGGGATATGGTCTCGGACTGGAGAATGCATGACCGGGCAACCTGGGGGGGACATGGTCTCGGACTGGAGAATGCATGACCGGGCAACCTGGGGGGGATATGGTCTCGGACTGGAGAATGCATGACCGGACAACTCGGGAGGGAGGAAAATGGTCTCGGACTGGAGAATGCATGACCGGGCCACCGGGGGGGGACATGGTCTCGGACTGGAGAATGCATGACCGGGCAACCTGGGGGGGACATGGTCTCGGACTGGAGAATGCATGACCGGGCAACCTGAGGGGATATGGTCTCGGACTGGAGAATGCATGACCGGGCAACCTGGGGAGGATATGGTCTCGGACTGGAGAATGCATGACCGGGCAACCTGGGGGGGACATGGTCTCGGACTGGAGAATGCATGACCGGGCAACCTGGGGGGGATATGGTCTCGGACTGGAGAATGCATGACCGGGCAACCTGGGGGGGATATGGTCTCGGACTGGAGAATGCATGACCGGACAACCAGGGAGGGAGGAACATGGTCTCGGACTGGAGAATGCATGACCGGGCAACCTGGGGGGGATATGGTCTCGGACTGGAGAATGCATGACCGGGCAACCTGGGGGGATATGGTCTCGGACTGGAGAATGCATGACCGGACAACCAGGGAGGGAGGAAAATGGTCTCGGACTGGAGAATGCATGACCGGGCAACCTGGGGGGGATATGGTCTCGGACTGGAGAATGCATGACCGGGCAACCTGGGGGGGATATGGTCTCGGACTGGAGAATGCATGACCGGACAACCAGGTAGGGAAGAACATGGTCTCGGACTGGAGAATGCATGACCGGACAACTCGGGAGGGAGGAAAATGGTCTCGGACTGGAGAATGCATGACCGGGCAACCTGGGGGGGATATGGTCTCGGACTGGAGAATGCATGACCGGGCAACCTGGGGGGGATATGGTCTCGGACTGGAGAATGCATGACCGGGCAACCTGGGGGGGACATGGTCTCGGACTGGAGAATGCATGACCGGGCAACCTGGGGGGGATATGGTCTCGGACTGGAGAATGCATGACCGGGCAACCTGGGGGGATATGGTCTCGGACTGGAGAATGCATGACCGGACAACCAGGGAGGGAGGAAAATGGTCTCGGACTGGAGAATGCATGACCGGGCAACCTGGGGGGGATATGGTCTCGGACTGGAGAATGCATGACCAGGCAACCTGGGGGGATATGGTCTCGGACTGGAGAATGCATGACCGGACAACTCGGGAGGGAGGAAAATGGTCTCGGACTGGAGAATGCATGACCGGGCCACCTGGGGGGGATATGGTCTCAGACTGGAGAATGCATGACCGGACAACCAGGGAGGGAGGAACATGGTCTCGGACTGGAGAATGCATGACCGGGCAACCTGGGGGGGATATGGTCTCGGACTGGAGAATGCATGACCGGGCAACCTGGGGGGGATATGGTCTCGGACTGGAGAATGCATGACCGGGCAACCTGGGGGGGATATGGTCTCGGACTGGAGAATGCATGACCGGACAACTCGGGAGGGAGGAAAATGGTCTCGGACTGGAGAATGCATGACCGGGCCACCGGGGGGGGACATGGTCTCGGACTGGAGAATGCATGACCGGGCAACCTGGGGGGGACATGGTCTCGGACTGGAGAATGCATGACCGGGCAAGCAGGGAGGGAGGAAAATGGTCTCGGACTGGAGAATGCATGACCGGGCAACCTGGGGGGGATATGGTCTCGGACTGGAGAATGCATGACCGGACAACCAGGGAGGGAGGAACATGGTCTCGGACTGGAGAATGCATGACCGGACAACCTGGGGGGGATATGGTCTCGGACTGGAGAATGCATGACCGGGCAACCTGGGGGGATATGGTCTCGGACTGGAGAATGCATGACCGGGCAACCTGGGGGGGATATGGTCTCGGACTGGAGAATGCATGACCGGGCAACCTGGGGGGATATGGTCTCGGACTGGAGAATGCATGACCGGGCAACCTGGGGGGATATGGTCTCGGACTGGAGAATGCATGACCGGGCAACCTGGGGGGGATATGGTCTCGGACTGGAGAATGCATGACCGGGCAACCTGGGGGGGACATGGTCTCGGACTGGAGAATGCATGACCGGGCAACCTGGGGGGGATATGGTCTCGGACTGGAGAATGCATGACCGGGCAACCTGGGGGGGATATGGTCTCGGACTGGAGAATGCATGACCGGACAACCAGGGAGGGAGGAACATGGTCTCGGACTGGAGAATGCATGACCGGGCAACCTGGGGGGGATATGGTCTCGGACTGGAGAATGCATGACCGGACAACCAGGGAGGGAGGAACATGGTCTCGGACTGGAGAATGCATGACCGGGCAACCTGGGGGGGACATGGTCTCGGACTGGAGAATGCATGACCGGGCAACCTGGGGGGGATATGGTCTCGGACTGGAGAATGCATGACCGGGCAACCTGGGGGGATATGGTCTCGGACTGGAGAATGCATGACCGGACAACCAGGGAGGGAGGAAAATGGTCTCGGACTGGAGAATGCATGACCGGGCAACCTGGGGGGGACATGGTCTCGGACTGGAGAATGCATGACCGGACAAGCAGGGAGGGAAGAAAATGGTCTCGGACTGGAGAATGCATGACCGGGCAACCTGGGGGGGACATGGTCTCGGACTGGAGAATGCATGACCGGGCAACCTGGGGGGGATATGGTCTCGGACTGGAGAATGCATGACCGGGCAACCTGGGGGGGATATGGTCTCGGACTGGAGAATGCATGACCGGACAACCAGGGAGGGAGGAACATGGTCTCGGACTGGAGAATGCATGACCGGGCAACCTGGGGGGGATATGGTCTCGGACTGGAGAATGCATGACCGGACAACCAGGGAGGGAGGAACATGGTCTCGGACTGGAGAATGCATGACCGGGCAACCTGGGGGGGACATGGTCTCGGACTGGAGAATGCATGACCGGGCAACCTGGGGGGGATATGGTCTCGGACTGGAGAATGCATGACCGGGCAACCTGGGGGGATATGGTCTCGGACTGGAGAATGCATGACCGGGCAACCTGGGGGGGATATGGTCTCGGACTGGAGAATGCATGACCGGGCAACCTGGGGGGGATATGGTCTCGGACTGGAGAATGCATGACCGGACAACTCGGGAGGGAGGAAAATGGTCTCGGACTGGAGAATGCATGACCGGGCCACCGGGGGGGGACATGGTCTCGGACTGGAGAATGCATGACCGGGCAACCTGGGGGGGACATGGTCTCGGACTGGAGAATGCATGACCGGGCAAGCAGGGAGGGAGGAAAATGGTCTCGGACTGGAGAATGCATGACCGGGCAACCTGGGGGGGATATGGTCTCGGACTGGAGAATGCATGACCGGACAACCAGGGAGGGAGGAACATGGTCTCGGACTGGAGAATGCATGACCGGACAACCTGGGGGGGATATGGTCTCGGACTGGAGAATGCATGACCGGGCAACCTGGGGGGATATGGTCTCGGACTGGAGAATGCATGACCGGGCAACCTGGGGGGGATATGGTCTCGGACTGGAGAATGCATGACCGGGCAACCTGGGGGGATATGGTCTCGGACTGGAGAATGCATGACCGGACAACCAGGGAGGGAGGAAAATGGTCTCGGACTGGAGAATGCATGACCGGGCAACCTGGGGGGGATATGGTCTCGGACTGGAGAATGCATGACCGGACAACCAGGGAGGGAGGAACATGGTCTCGGACTGGAGAATGCATGACCGGGCAACCTGGGGGGGACATGGTCTCGGACTGGAGAATGCATGACCGGGCAACCTGGGGGGGATATGGTCTCGGACTGGAGAATGCATGACCGGACAACCAGGGAGGGAGGAACATGGTCTCGGACTGGAGAATGCATGACCGGGCAACCTGGGGGGGATATGGTCTCGGACTGGAGAATGCATGACCGGGCAACCTGGGGGGATATGGTCTCGGACTGGAGAATGCATGACCGGACAACCAGGGAGGGAGGAAAATGGTCTCGGACTGGAGAATGCATGACCGGGCAACCTGGGGGGGATATGGTCTCGGACTGGAGAATGCATGACCGGGCAACCTGGGGGGGATATGGTCTCGGACTGGAGAATGCATGACCGGACAACCAGGTAGGGAAGAACATGGTCTCGGACTGGAGAATGCATGACCGGACAACTCGGGAGGGAGGAAAATGGTCTCGGACTGGAGAATGCATGACCGGGCAACCTGGGGGGGATATGGTCTCGGACTGGAGAATGCATGACCGGGCAACCTGGGGGGGATATGGTCTCGGACTGGAGAATGCATGACCGGGCAACCTGGGGGGGACATGGTCTCGGACTGGAGAATGCATGACCGGGCAACCTGGGGGGGATATGGTCTCGGACTGGAGAATGCATGACCGGGCAACCTGGGGGGATATGGTCTCGGACTGGAGAATGCATGACCGGACAACCAGGGAGGGAGGAAAATGGTCTCGGACTGGAGAATGCATGACCGGGCAACCTGGGGGGGATATGGTCTCGGACTGGAGAATGCATGACCAGGCAACCTGGGGGGATATGGTCTCGGACTGGAGAATGCATGACCGGACAACTCGGGAGGGAGGAAAATGGTCTCGGACTGGAGAATGCATGACCGGGCCACCTGGGGGGGATATGGTCTCAGACTGGAGAATGCATGACCGGACAACCAGGGAGGGAGGAACATGGTCTCGGACTGGAGAATGCATGACCGGGCAACCTGGGGGGGATATGGTCTCGGACTGGAGAATGCATGACCGGGCAACCTGGGGGGGATATGGTCTCGGACTGGAGAATGCATGACCGGGCAACCTGGGGGGGATATGGTCTCGGACTGGAGAATGCATGACCGGACAACTCGGGAGGGAGGAAAATGGTCTCGGACTGGAGAATGCATGACCGGGCCACCGGGGGGGGACATGGTCTCGGACTGGAGAATGCATGACCGGGCAACCTGGGGGGGACATGGTCTCGGACTGGAGAATGCATGACCGGGCAAGCAGGGAGGGAGGAAAATGGTCTCGGACTGGAGAATGCATGACCGGGCAACCTGGGGGGGATATGGTCTCGGACTGGAGAATGCATGACCGGACAACCAGGGAGGGAGGAACATGGTCTCGGACTGGAGAATGCATGACCGGACAACCTGGGGGGGATATGGTCTCGGACTGGAGAATGCATGACCGGGCAACCTGGGGGGATATGGTCTCGGACTGGAGAATGCATGACCGGGCAACCTGGGGGGGATATGGTCTCGGACTGGAGAATGCATGACCGGGCAACCTGGGGGGATATGGTCTCGGACTGGAGAATGCATGACCGGGCAACCTGGGGGGATATGGTCTCGGACTGGAGAATGCATGACCGGGCAACCTGGGGGGGATATGGTCTCGGACTGGAGAATGCATGACCGGGCAACCTGGGGGGGACATGGTCTCGGACTGGAGAATGCATGACCGGGCAACCTGGGGGGGATATGGTCTCGGACTGGAGAATGCATGACCGGGCAACCTGGGGGGGATATGGTCTCGGACTGGAGAATGCATGACCGGACAACCAGGGAGGGAGGAACATGGTCTCGGACTGGAGAATGCATGACCGGGCAACCTGGGGGGGATATGGTCTCGGACTGGAGAATGCATGACCGGACAACCAGGGAGGGAGGAACATGGTCTCGGACTGGAGAATGCATGACCGGGCAACCTGGGGGGGACATGGTCTCGGACTGGAGAATGCATGACCGGGCAACCTGGGGGGGATATGGTCTCGGACTGGAGAATGCATGACCGGGCAACCTGGGGGGATATGGTCTCGGACTGGAGAATGCATGACCGGACAACCAGGGAGGGAGGAAAATGGTCTCGGACTGGAGAATGCATGACCGGGCAACCTGGGGGGGACATGGTCTCGGACTGGAGAATGCATGACCGGACAAGCAGGGAGGGAAGAAAATGGTCTCGGACTGGAGAATGCATGACCGGGCAACCTGGGGGGGACATGGTCTCGGACTGGAGAATGCATGACCGGGCAACCTGGGGGGGATATGGTCTCGGACTGGAGAATGCATGACCGGGCAACCTGGGGGGGATATGGTCTCGGACTGGAGAATGCATGACCGGACAACCAGGGAGGGAGGAACATGGTCTCGGACTGGAGAATGCATGACCGGGCAACCTGGGGGGGATATGGTCTCGGACTGGAGAATGCATGACCGGACAACCAGGGAGGGAGGAACATGGTCTCGGACTGGAGAATGCATGACCGGGCAACCTGGGGGGGACATGGTCTCGGACTGGAGAATGCATGACCGGGCAACCTGGGGGGGATATGGTCTCGGACTGGAGAATGCATGACCGGGCAACCTGGGGGGATATGGTCTCGGACTGGAGAATGCATGACCGGGCAACCTGGGGGGGATATGGTCTCGGACTGGAGAATGCATGACCGGGCAACCTGGGGGGGATATGGTCTCGGACTGGAGAATGCATGACCGGACAACTCGGGAGGGAGGAAAATGGTCTCGGACTGGAGAATGCATGACCGGGCCACCGGGGGGGGACATGGTCTCGGACTGGAGAATGCATGACCGGGCAACCTGGGGGGGACATGGTCTCGGACTGGAGAATGCATGACCGGGCAAGCAGGGAGGGAGGAAAATGGTCTCGGACTGGAGAATGCATGACCGGGCAACCTGGGGGGGATATGGTCTCGGACTGGAGAATGCATGACCGGACAACCAGGGAGGGAGGAACATGGTCTCGGACTGGAGAATGCATGACCGGACAACCTGGGGGGGATATGGTCTCGGACTGGAGAATGCATGACCGGGCAACCTGGGGGGATATGGTCTCGGACTGGAGAATGCATGACCGGGCAACCTGGGGGGGATATGGTCTCGGACTGGAGAATGCATGACCGGGCAACCTGGGGGGGACATGGTCTCGGACTGGAGAATGCATGACCGGGCAACCTGGGGGGGATATGGTCTCGGACTGGAGAATGCATGACCGGGCAACCTGGGGGGGATATGGTCTCGGACTGGAGAATGCATGACCGGACAACCAGGGAGGGAGGAACATGGTCTCGGACTGGAGAATGCATGACCGGGCAACCTGGGGGGGACATGGTCTCGGACTGGAGAATGCATGACCGGGCAACCTGGGGGGGATATGGTCTCGGACTGGAGAATGCATGACCGGGCAACCTGGGGGGATATGGTCTCGGACTGGAGAATGCATGACCGGGCAACCTGGGGGGGATATGGTCTCGGACTGGAGAATGCATGACCGGGCAACCTGGGGGGGATATGGTCTCGGACTGGAGAATGCATGACCGGACAACCAGGGAGGGAGGAACATGGTCTCGGACTGGAGAATGCATGACCGGGCAACCTGGGGGGGATATGGTCTCGGACTGGAGAATGCATGACCGGACAACCAGGGAGGGAGGAACATGGTCTCGGACTGGAGAATGCATGACCGGGCCACCGGGGGGGGGACATGGTCTCGGACTGGAGAATGCATGACCGGGCAACCTGGGGGGGATATGGTCTCGGACTGGAGAATGCATGACCGGGCAACCTGGGGGGGATATGGTCTCGGACTGGAGAATGCATGACCGGACAACTCGGGAGGGAGGAAAATGGTCTCGGACTGGAGAATGCATGACCGGGCCACCGGGGGGGGACATGGTCTCGGACTGGAGAATGCATGACCGGGCAACCTGGGGGGGACATGGTCTCGGACTGGAGAATGCATGACCGGGCAAGCAGGGAGGGAGGAAAATGGTCTCGGACTGGAGAATGCATGACCGGGCAACCTGGGGGGGATATGGTCTCGGACTGGAGAATGCATGACCGGACAACCAGGGAGGGAGGAACATGGTCTCGGACTGGAGAATGCATGACCGGACAACCTGGGGGGGATATGGTCTCGGACTGGAGAATGCATGACCGGGCAACCTGGGGGGATATGGTCTCGGACTGGAGAATGCATGACCGGGCAACCTGGGGGGGATATGGTCTCGGACTGGAGAATGCATGACCGGGCAACCTGGGGGGATATGGTCTCGGACTGGAGAATGCATGACCGGGCAACCTGGGGGGATATGGTCTCGGACTGGAGAATGCATGACCGGGCAACCTGGGGGGGATATGGTCTCGGACTGGAGAATGCATGACCGGGCAACCTGGGGGGGACATGGTCTCGGACTGGAGAATGCATGACCGGGCAACCTGGGGGGGATATGGTCTCGGACTGGAGAATGCATGACCGGGCAACCTGGGGGGGATATGGTCTCGGACTGGAGAATGCATGACCGGACAACCAGGGAGGGAGGAACATGGTCTCGGACTGGAGAATGCATGACCGGGCAACCTGGGGGGGATATGGTCTCGGACTGGAGAATGCATGACCGGACAACCAGGGAGGGAGGAACATGGTCTCGGACTGGAGAATGCATGACCGGGCAACCTGGGGGGGACATGGTCTCGGACTGGAGAATGCATGACCGGGCAACCTGGGGGGGATATGGTCTCGGACTGGAGAATGCATGACCGGGCAACCTGGGGGGATATGGTCTCGGACTGGAGAATGCATGACCGGACAACCAGGGAGGGAGGAAAATGGTCTCGGACTGGAGAATGCATGACCGGGCAACCTGGGGGGGACATGGTCTCGGACTGGAGAATGCATGACCGGACAAGCAGGGAGGGAAGAAAATGGTCTCGGACTGGAGAATGCATGACCGGGCAACCTGGGGGGGACATGGTCTCGGACTGGAGAATGCATGACCGGGCAACCTGGGGGGGATATGGTCTCGGACTGGAGAATGCATGACCGGGCAACCTGGGGGGGATATGGTCTCGGACTGGAGAATGCATGACCGGACAACCAGGGAGGGAGGAACATGGTCTCGGACTGGAGAATGCATGACCGGGCAACCTGGGGGGGATATGGTCTCGGACTGGAGAATGCATGACCGGACAACCAGGGAGGGAGGAACATGGTCTCGGACTGGAGAATGCATGACCGGGCAACCTGGGGGGGACATGGTCTCGGACTGGAGAATGCATGACCGGGCAACCTGGGGGGGATATGGTCTCGGACTGGAGAATGCATGACCGGGCAACCTGGGGGGATATGGTCTCGGACTGGAGAATGCATGACCGGGCAACCTGGGGGGGATATGGTCTCGGACTGGAGAATGCATGACCGGGCAACCTGGGGGGGATATGGTCTCGGACTGGAGAATGCATGACCGGACAACTCGGGAGGGAGGAAAATGGTCTCGGACTGGAGAATGCATGACCGGGCCACCGGGGGGGGACATGGTCTCGGACTGGAGAATGCATGACCGGGCAACCTGGGGGGGACATGGTCTCGGACTGGAGAATGCATGACCGGGCAAGCAGGGAGGGAGGAAAATGGTCTCGGACTGGAGAATGCATGACCGGGCAACCTGGGGGGGATATGGTCTCGGACTGGAGAATGCATGACCGGACAACCAGGGAGGGAGGAACATGGTCTCGGACTGGAGAATGCATGACCGGACAACCTGGGGGGGATATGGTCTCGGACTGGAGAATGCATGACCGGGCAACCTGGGGGGATATGGTCTCGGACTGGAGAATGCATGACCGGGCAACCTGGGGGGGATATGGTCTCGGACTGGAGAATGCATGACCGGGCAACCTGGGGGGGACATGGTCTCGGACTGGAGAATGCATGACCGGGCAACCTGGGGGGGATATGGTCTCGGACTGGAGAATGCATGACCGGGCAACCTGGGGGGGATATGGTCTCGGACTGGAGAATGCATGACCGGACAACCAGGGAGGGAGGAACATGGTCTCGGACTGGAGAATGCATGACCGGGCAACCTGGGGGGGACATGGTCTCGGACTGGAGAATGCATGACCGGGCAACCTGGGGGGGATATGGTCTCGGACTGGAGAATGCATGACCGGGCAACCTGGGGGGATATGGTCTCGGACTGGAGAATGCATGACCGGGCAACCTGGGGGGGATATGGTCTCGGACTGGAGAATGCATGACCGGGCAACCTGGGGGGGATATGGTCTCGGACTGGAGAATGCATGACCGGACAACCAGGGAGGGAGGAACATGGTCTCGGACTGGAGAATGCATGACCGGGCAACCTGGGGGGGATATGGTCTCGGACTGGAGAATGCATGACCGGACAACCAGGGAGGGAGGAACATGGTCTCGGACTGGAGAATGCATGACCGGGCCACCGGGGGGGGGACATGGTCTCGGACTGGAGAATGCATGACCGGGCAACCTGGGGGGGATATGGTCTCGGACTGGAGAATGCATGACCGGGCAACCTGGGGGGGATATGGTCTCGGACTGGAGAATGCATGACCGGACAACTCGGGAGGGAGGAAAATGGTCTCGGACTGGAGAATGCATGACCGGGCCACCGGGGGGGGACATGGTCTCGGACTGGAGAATGCATGACCGGGCAACCTGGGGGGGACATGGTCTCGGACTGGAGAATGCATGACCGGGCAAGCAGGGAGGGAGGAAAATGGTCTCGGACTGGAGAATGCATGACCGGGCAACCTGGGGGGGATATGGTCTCGGACTGGAGAATGCATGACCGGACAACCAGGGAGGGAGGAACATGGTCTCGGACTGGAGAATGCATGACCGGACAACCTGGGGGGGATATGGTCTCGGACTGGAGAATGCATGACCGGGCAACCTGGGGGGATATGGTCTCGGACTGGAGAATGCATGACCGGGCAACCTGGGGGGGATATGGTCTCGGACTGGAGAATGCATGACCGGGCAACCTGGGGGGGACATGGTCTCGGACTGGAGAATGCATGACCGGGCAACCTGGGGGGGATATGGTCTCGGACTGGAGAATGCATGACCGGGCAACCTGGGGGGATATGGTCTCGGACTGGAGAATGCATGACCGGACAACCAGGGAGGGAGGAAAATGGTCTCGGACTGGAGAATGCATGACCGGGCAACCTGGGGGGGATATGGTCTCGGACTGGAGAATGCATGACCAGGCAACCTGGGGGGATATGGTCTCGGACTGGAGAATGCATGACCGGACAACTCGGGAGGGAGGAAAATGGTCTCGGACTGGAGAATGCATGACCGGGCCACCTGGGGGGGATATGGTCTCAGACTGGAGAATGCATGACCGGACAACCAGGGAGGGAGGAACATGGTCTCGGACTGGAGAATGCATGACCGGGCAACCTGGGGGGGATATGGTCTCGGACTGGAGAATGCATGACCAGGCAACCTGGGGGGATATGGTCTCGGACTGGAGAATGCATGACCGGACAACTCGGGAGGGAGGAAAATGGTCTCGGACTGGAGAATGCATGACCGGGCCACCTGGGGGGGATATGGTCTCAGACTGGAGAATGCATGACCGGACAACCAGGGAGGGAGGAACATGGTCTCGGACTGGAGAATGCATGACCGGGCAACCTGGGGGGGATATGGTCTCGGACTGGAGAATGCATGACCGGGCAACCTGGGGGGGATATGGTCTCGGACTGGAGAATGCATGACCGGGCAACCTGGGGGGGATATGGTCTCGGACTGGAGAATGCATGACCGGACAACTCGGGAGGGAGGAAAATGGTCTCGGACTGGAGAATGCATGACCGGGCCACCGGGGGGGGACATGGTCTCGGACTGGAGAATGCATGACCGGGCAACCTGGGGGGGACATGGTCTCGGACTGGAGAATGCATGACCGGGCAAGCAGGGAGGGAGGAAAATGGTCTCGGACTGGAGAATGCATGACCGGGCAACCTGGGGGGGATATGGTCTCGGACTGGAGAATGCATGACCGGACAACCAGGGAGGGAGGAACATGGTCTCGGACTGGAGAATGCATGACCGGACAACCTGGGGGGGATATGGTCTCGGACTGGAGAATGCATGACCGGGCAACCTGGGGGGATATGGTCTCGGACTGGAGAATGCATGACCGGGCAACCTGGGGGGGATATGGTCTCGGACTGGAGAATGCATGACCGGGCAACCTGGGGGTATATGGTCTCGGACTGGAGAATGCATGACCGGACAACCAGGGAGGGAGGAAAATGGTCTCGGACTGGAGAATGCATGACCGGGCAACCTGGGGGGGATATGGTCTCGGACTGGAGAATGCATGACCGGACAACCAGGGAGGGAGGAACATGGTCTCGGACTGGAGAATGCATGACCGGGCAACCTGGGGGGGACATGGTCTCGGACTGGAGAATGCATGACCGGGCAACCTGGGGGGGATATGGTCTCGGACTGGAGAATGCATGACCGGGCAACCTGGGGGGATATGGTCTCGGACTGGAGAATGCATGACCGGGCAACCTGGGGGGGATATGGTCTCGGACTGGAGAATGCATGACCGGGCAACCTGGGGGGGATATGGTCTCGGACTGGAGAATGCATGACCGGACAACCAGGGAGGGAGGAACATGGTCTCGGACTGGAGAATGCATGACCGGGCAACCTGGGGGGGATATGGTCTCGGACTGGAGAATGCATGACCGGACAACCAGGGAGGGAGGAACATGGTCTCGGACTGGAGAATGCATGACCGGGCCACCGGGGGGGGGACATGGTCTCGGACTGGAGAATGCATGACCGGGCAACCTGGGGGGGACATGGTCTCGGACTGGAGAATGCATGACCGGGCAACCTGGGGGGGATATGGTCTCGGACTGGAGAATGCATGACCGGACAACCAGGGAGGGAGGAACATGGTCTCGGACTGGAGAATGCATGACCGGGCAACCTGGGGGGGATATGGTCTCGGACTGGAGAATGCATGACCGGGCAACCTGGGGGGGATATGGTCTCGGACTGGAGAATGCATGACCGGGCAACCTGGGGGGGATATGGTCTCGGACTGGAGAATGCATGACCGGGCAACCTGGGGGGGACATGGTCTCGGACTGGAGAATGCATGACCGGGCAACCTGGGGGGGATATGGTCTCGGACTGGAGAATGCATGACCGGACAACTCGGGAGGGAGGAAAATGGTCTCGGACTGGAGAATGCATGACCGGGCCACCGGGGGGGGACATGGTCTCGGACTGGAGAATGCATGACCGGGCAACCTGGGGGGGACATGGTCTCGGACTGGAGAATGCATGACCAGGCAACCTGAGGGGATATGGTCTCGGACTGGAGAATGCATGACCGGGCAACCTGGGGAGGATATGGTCTCGGACTGGAGAATGCATGACCGGGCAACCTGGGGGGGACATGGTCTCGGACTGGAGAATGCATGACCGGGCAACCTGGGGGGGATATGGTCTCGGACTGGAGAATGCATGACCGGGCAACCTGGGGGGGATATGGTCTCGGACTGGAGAATGCATGACCGGACAACCAGGGAGGGAGGAACATGGTCTCGGACTGGAGAATGCATGACCAGGCAACCTGGGGGGATATGGTCTCGGACTGGAGAATGCATGACCGGACAACTCGGGAGGGAGGAAAATGGTCTCGGACTGGAGAATGCATGACCGGGCCACCAGGGGGGGACATGGTCTCGGACTGGAGAATGCATGACCGGGCAACCTGGGGGGGATATGGTCTCGGACTGGAGAATGCATGACCGGGCAACCTGGGGGGGATATGGTCTCGGACTGGAGAATGCATGACCGGACAACCAGGTAGGGAAGAACATGGTCTCGGACTGGAGAATGCATGACCGGACAACCAGGGAGGGAGGAAAATGGTCTCGGACTGGAGAATGCATGACCGGGCAACCTGGGGGGGATATGGTCTCGGACTGGAGAATGCATGACCAGGCAACCTGGGGGGATATGGTCTCGGACTGGAGAATGCATGACCGGACAACTCGGGAGGGAGGAAAATGGTCTCGGACTGGAGAATGCATGACCGGGCCACCTGGGGGGGATATGGTCTCAGACTGGAGAATGCATGACCGGACAACCAGGGAGGGAGGAACATGGTCTCGGACTGGAGAATGCATGACCGGGCAACCTGGGGGGGATATGGTCTCGGACTGGAGAATGCATGACCGGGCAACCTGGGGGGGATATGGTCTCGGACTGGAGAATGCATGACCGGGCAACCTGGGGGGGATATGGTCTCGGACTGGAGAATGCATGACCGGACAACTCGGGAGGGAGGAAAATGGTCTCGGACTGGAGAATGCATGACCGGGCCACCGGGGGGGGACATGGTCTCGGAATGGAGAATGCATGACCGGGCAACCTGGGGGGGACATGGTCTCGGACTGGAGAATGCATGACCGGGCAAGCAGGGAGGGAGGAAAATGGTCTCGGACTGGAGAATGCATGACCGGGCAACCTGGGGGGGATATGGTCTCGGACTGGAGAATGCATGACCGGACAACCAGGGAGGGAGGAACATGGTCTCGGACTGGAGAATGCATGACCGGACAACCTGGGGGGGATATGGTCTCGGACTGGAGAATGCATGACCGGGCAACCTGGGGGGATATGGTCTCGGACTGGAGAATGCATGACCGGGCAACCTGGGGGGGATATGGTCTCGGACTGGAGAATGCATGACCGGGCAACCTGGGGGGATATGGTCTCGGACTGGAGAATGCATGACCGGGCAACCTGGGGGGATATGGTCTCGGACTGGAGAATGCATGACCGGGCAACCTGGGGGGGATATGGTCTCGGACTGGAGAATGCATGACCGGGCAACCTGGGGGGGACATGGTCTCGGACTGGAGAATGCATGACCGGGCAACCTGGGGGGGATATGGTCTCGGACTGGAGAATGCATGACCGGGCAACCTGGGGGGGATATGGTCTCGGACTGGAGAATGCATGACCGGACAACCAGGGAGGGAGGAACATGGTCTCGGACTGGAGAATGCATGACCGGGCAACCTGGGGGGGATATGGTCTCGGACTGGAGAATGCATGACCGGACAACCAGGGAGGGAGGAACATGGTCTCGGACTGGAGAATGCATGACCGGGCAACCTGGGGGGGACATGGTCTCGGACTGGAGAATGCATGACCGGGCAACCTGGGGGGGATATGGTCTCGGACTGGAGAATGCATGACCGGGCAACCTGGGGGGATATGGTCTCGGACTGGAGAATGCATGACCGGACAACCAGGGAGGGAGGAACATGGTCTCGGACTGGAGAATGCATGACCGGGCAACCTGGGGGGGACATGGTCTCGGACTGGAGAATGCATGACCGGGCAACCTGGGGGGGATATGGTCTCGGACTGGAGAATGCATGACCGGGCAACCTGGGGGGATATGGTCTCGGACTGGAGAATGCATGACCGGGCAACCTGGGGGGGATATGGTCTCGGACTGGAGAATGCATGACCGGGCAACCTGGGGGGGATATGGTCTCGGACTGGAGAATGCATGACCGGACAACCAGGGAGGGAGGAACATGGTCTCGGACTGGAGAATGCATGACCGGGCAACCTGGGGGGGATATGGTCTCGGACTGGAGAATGCATGACCGGACAACCAGGGAGGGAGGAACATGGTCTCGGACTGGAGAATGCATGACCGGGCCACCGGGGGGGGGACATGGTCTCGGACTGGAGAATGCATGACCGGGCAACCTGGGGGGGACATGGTCTCGGACTGGAGAATGCATGACCGGGCAACCTGGGGGGGATATGGTCTCGGACTGGAGAATGCATGACCGGACAACCAGGGAGGGAGGAACATGGTCTCGGACTGGAGAATGCATGACCGGGCAACCTGGGGGGGATATGGTCTCGGACTGGAGAATGCATGACCGGGCAACCTGGGGGGGATATGGTCTCGGACTGGAGAATGCATGACCGGGCAACCTGGGGGGGATATGGTCTCGGACTGGAGAATGCATGACCGGGCAACCTGGGGGGGACATGGTCTCGGACTGGAGAATGCATGACCGGGCAACCTGGGGGGGATATGGTCTCGGACTGGAGAATGCATGACCGGACAACTCGGGAGGGAGGAAAATGGTCTCGGACTGGAGAATGCATGACCGGGCCACCGGGGGGGGACATGGTCTCGGACTGGAGAATGCATGACCGGGCAACCTGGGGGGGACATGGTCTCGGACTGGAGAATGCATGACCGGGCAACCTGAGGGGATATGGTCTCGGACTGGAGAATGCATGACCGGGCAACCTGGGGAGGATATGGTCTCGGACTGGAGAATGCATGACCGGGCAACCTGGGGGGGACATGGTCTCGGACTGGAGAATGCATGACCGGGCAACCTGGGGGGGATATGGTCTCGGACTGGAGAATGCATGACCGGGCAACCTGGGGGGGATATGGTCTCGGACTGGAGAATGCATGACCGGACAACCAGGGAGGGAGGAACATGGTCTCGGACTGGAGAATGCATGACCGGGCAACCTGGGGGGGATATGGTCTCGGACTGGAGAATGCATGACCGGGCAACCTGGGGGGATATGGTCTCGGACTGGAGAATGCATGACCGGACAACCAGGGAGGGAGGAAAATGGTCTCGGACTGGAGAATGCATGACCGGGCAACCTGGGGGGGATATGGTCTCGGACTGGAGAATGCATGACCGGGCAACCTGGGGGGGATATGGTCTCGGACTGGAGAATGCATGACCGGACAACCAGGTAGGGAAGAACATGGTCTCGGACTGGAGAATGCATGACCGGACAACTCGGGAGGGAGGAAAATGGTCTCGGACTGGAGAATGCATGACCGGGCAACCTGGGGGGGATATGGTCTCGGACTGGAGAATGCATGACCGGGCAACCTGGGGGGGATATGGTCTCGGACTGGAGAATGCATGACCGGGCAACCTGGGGGGGACATGGTCTCGGACTGGAGAATGCATGACCGGGCAACCTGGGGGGGATATGGTCTCGGACTGGAGAATGCATGACCGGGCAACCTGGGGGGATATGGTCTCGGACTGGAGAATGCATGACCGGACAACCAGGGAGGGAGGAAAATGGTCTCGGACTGGAGAATGCATGACCGGGCAACCTGGGGGGGATATGGTCTCGGACTGGAGAATGCATGACCAGGCAACCTGGGGGGATATGGTCTCGGACTGGAGAATGCATGACCGGACAACTCGGGAGGGAGGAAAATGGTCTCGGACTGGAGAATGCATGACCGGGCCACCTGGGGGGGATATGGTCTCAGACTGGAGAATGCATGACCGGACAACCAGGGAGGGAGGAACATGGTCTCGGACTGGAGAATGCATGACCGGGCAACCTGGGGGGGATATGGTCTCGGACTGGAGAATGCATGACCGGGCAACCTGGGGGGGATATGGTCTCGGACTGGAGAATGCATGACCGGGCAACCTGGGGGGGATATGGTCTCGGACTGGAGAATGCATGACCGGACAACTCGGGAGGGAGGAAAATGGTCTCGGACTGGAGAATGCATGACCGGGCCACCGGGGGGGGACATGGTCTCGGACTGGAGAATGCATGACCGGGCAACCTGGGGGGGACATGGTCTCGGACTGGAGAATGCATGACCGGGCAAGCAGGGAGGGAGGAAAATGGTCTCGGACTGGAGAATGCATGACCGGGCAACCTGGGGGGGATATGGTCTCGGACTGGAGAATGCATGACCGGACAACCAGGGAGGGAGGAACATGGTCTCGGACTGGAGAATGCATGACCGGACAACCTGGGGGGGATATGGTCTCGGACTGGAGAATGCATGACCGGGCAACCTGGGGGGATATGGTCTCGGACTGGAGAATGCATGACCGGGCAACCTGGGGGGGATATGGTCTCGGACTGGAGAATGCATGACCGGGCAACCTGGGGGGATATGGTCTCGGACTGGAGAATGCATGACCGGGCAACCTGGGGGGATATGGTCTCGGACTGGAGAATGCATGACCGGGCAACCTGGGGGGGATATGGTCTCGGACTGGAGAATGCATGACCGGGCAACCTGGGGGGGACATGGTCTCGGACTGGAGAATGCATGACCGGGCAACCTGGGGGGGATATGGTCTCGGACTGGAGAATGCATGACCGGGCAACCTGGGGGGGATATGGTCTCGGACTGGAGAATGCATGACCGGACAACCAGGGAGGGAGGAACATGGTCTCGGACTGGAGAATGCATGACCGGGCAACCTGGGGGGGATATGGTCTCGGACTGGAGAATGCATGACCGGACAACCAGGGAGGGAGGAACATGGTCTCGGACTGGAGAATGCATGACCGGGCAACCTGGGGGGGACATGGTCTCGGACTGGAGAATGCATGACCGGGCAACCTGGGGGGGATATGGTCTCGGACTGGAGAATGCATGACCGGGCAACCTGGGGGGATATGGTCTCGGACTGGAGAATGCATGACCGGACAACCAGGGAGGGAGGAAAATGGTCTCGGACTGGAGAATGCATGACCGGGCAACCTGGGGGGGACATGGTCTCGGACTGGAGAATGCATGACCGGACAAGCAGGGAGGGAAGAAAATGGTCTCGGACTGGAGAATGCATGACCGGGCAACCTGGGGGGGACATGGTCTCGGACTGGAGAATGCATGACCGGGCAACCTGGGGGGGATATGGTCTCGGACTGGAGAATGCATGACCGGGCAACCTGGGGGGGATATGGTCTCGGACTGGAGAATGCATGACCGGACAACCAGGGAGGGAGGAACATGGTCTCGGACTGGAGAATGCATGACCGGGCAACCTGGGGGGGATATGGTCTCGGACTGGAGAATGCATGACCGGACAACCAGGGAGGGAGGAACATGGTCTCGGACTGGAGAATGCATGACCGGGCAACCTGGGGGGGACATGGTCTCGGACTGGAGAATGCATGACCGGGCAACCTGGGGGGGATATGGTCTCGGACTGGAGAATGCATGACCGGGCAACCTGGGGGGATATGGTCTCGGACTGGAGAATGCATGACCGGGCAACCTGGGGGGGATATGGTCTCGGACTGGAGAATGCATGACCGGGCAACCTGGGGGGGATATGGTCTCGGACTGGAGAATGCATGACCGGACAACTCGGGAGGGAGGAAAATGGTCTCGGACTGGAGAATGCATGACCGGGCCACCGGGGGGGGACATGGTCTCGGACTGGAGAATGCATGACCGGGCAACCTGGGGGGGACATGGTCTCGGACTGGAGAATGCATGACCGGGCAAGCAGGGAGGGAGGAAAATGGTCTCGGACTGGAGAATGCATGACCGGGCAACCTGGGGGGGATATGGTCTCGGACTGGAGAATGCATGACCGGACAACCAGGGAGGGAGGAACATGGTCTCGGACTGGAGAATGCATGACCGGACAACCTGGGGGGGATATGGTCTCGGACTGGAGAATGCATGACCGGGCAACCTGGGGGGATATGGTCTCGGACTGGAGAATGCATGACCGGGCAACCTGGGGGGGATATGGTCTCGGACTGGAGAATGCATGACCGGGCAACCTGGGGGGATATGGTCTCGGACTGGAGAATGCATGACCGGACAACCAGGGAGGGAGGAAAATGGTCTCGGACTGGAGAATGCATGACCGGGCAACCTGGGGGGGATATGGTCTCGGACTGGAGAATGCATGACCGGACAACCAGGGAGGGAGGAACATGGTCTCGGACTGGAGAATGCATGACCGGGCAACCTGGGGGGGACATGGTCTCGGACTGGAGAATGCATGACCGGGCAACCTGGGGGGGATATGGTCTCGGACTGGAGAATGCATGACCGGACAACCAGGGAGGGAGGAACATGGTCTCGGACTGGAGAATGCATGACCGGGCAACCTGGGGGGGATATGGTCTCGGACTGGAGAATGCATGACCGGGCAACCTGGGGGGATATGGTCTCGGACTGGAGAATGCATGACCGGACAACCAGGGAGGGAGGAAAATGGTCTCGGACTGGAGAATGCATGACCGGGCAACCTGGGGGGGATATGGTCTCGGACTGGAGAATGCATGACCGGGCAACCTGGGGGGGATATGGTCTCGGACTGGAGAATGCATGACCGGACAACCAGGTAGGGAAGAACATGGTCTCGGACTGGAGAATGCATGACCGGACAACTCGGGAGGGAGGAAAATGGTCTCGGACTGGAGAATGCATGACCGGGCAACCTGGGGGGGATATGGTCTCGGACTGGAGAATGCATGACCGGGCAACCTGGGGGGGATATGGTCTCGGACTGGAGAATGCATGACCGGGCAACCTGGGGGGGACATGGTCTCGGACTGGAGAATGCATGACCGGGCAACCTGGGGGGGATATGGTCTCGGACTGGAGAATGCATGACCGGGCAACCTGGGGGGATATGGTCTCGGACTGGAGAATGCATGACCGGACAACCAGGGAGGGAGGAAAATGGTCTCGGACTGGAGAATGCATGACCGGGCAACCTGGGGGGGATATGGTCTCGGACTGGAGAATGCATGACCAGGCAACCTGGGGGGATATGGTCTCGGACTGGAGAATGCATGACCGGACAACTCGGGAGGGAGGAAAATGGTCTCGGACTGGAGAATGCATGACCGGGCCACCTGGGGGGGATATGGTCTCAGACTGGAGAATGCATGACCGGACAACCAGGGAGGGAGGAACATGGTCTCGGACTGGAGAATGCATGACCGGGCAACCTGGGGGGGATATGGTCTCGGACTGGAGAATGCATGACCGGGCAACCTGGGGGGGATATGGTCTCGGACTGGAGAATGCATGACCGGGCAACCTGGGGGGGATATGGTCTCGGACTGGAGAATGCATGACCGGACAACTCGGGAGGGAGGAAAATGGTCTCGGACTGGAGAATGCATGACCGGGCCACCGGGGGGGGACATGGTCTCGGACTGGAGAATGCATGACCGGGCAACCTGGGGGGGACATGGTCTCGGACTGGAGAATGCATGACCGGGCAAGCAGGGAGGGAGGAAAATGGTCTCGGACTGGAGAATGCATGACCGGGCAACCTGGGGGGGATATGGTCTCGGACTGGAGAATGCATGACCGGACAACCAGGGAGGGAGGAACATGGTCTCGGACTGGAGAATGCATGACCGGACAACCTGGGGGGGATATGGTCTCGGACTGGAGAATGCATGACCGGGCAACCTGGGGGGATATGGTCTCGGACTGGAGAATGCATGACCGGGCAACCTGGGGGGGATATGGTCTCGGACTGGAGAATGCATGACCGGGCAACCTGGGGGGATATGGTCTCGGACTGGAGAATGCATGACCGGGCAACCTGGGGGGATATGGTCTCGGACTGGAGAATGCATGACCGGGCAACCTGGGGGGGATATGGTCTCGGACTGGAGAATGCATGACCGGGCAACCTGGGGGGGACATGGTCTCGGACTGGAGAATGCATGACCGGGCAACCTGGGGGGGATATGGTCTCGGACTGGAGAATGCATGACCGGGCAACCTGGGGGGGATATGGTCTCGGACTGGAGAATGCATGACCGGACAACCAGGGAGGGAGGAACATGGTCTCGGACTGGAGAATGCATGACCGGGCAACCTGGGGGGGATATGGTCTCGGACTGGAGAATGCATGACCGGACAACCAGGGAGGGAGGAACATGGTCTCGGACTGGAGAATGCATGACCGGGCAACCTGGGGGGGACATGGTCTCGGACTGGAGAATGCATGACCGGGCAACCTGGGGGGGATATGGTCTCGGACTGGAGAATGCATGACCGGGCAACCTGGGGGGATATGGTCTCGGACTGGAGAATGCATGACCGGACAACCAGGGAGGGAGGAAAATGGTCTCGGACTGGAGAATGCATGACCGGGCAACCTGGGGGGGACATGGTCTCGGACTGGAGAATGCATGACCGGACAAGCAGGGAGGGAAGAAAATGGTCTCGGACTGGAGAATGCATGACCGGGCAACCTGGGGGGGACATGGTCTCGGACTGGAGAATGCATGACCGGGCAACCTGGGGGGGATATGGTCTCGGACTGGAGAATGCATGACCGGGCAACCTGGGGGGGATATGGTCTCGGACTGGAGAATGCATGACCGGACAACCAGGGAGGGAGGAACATGGTCTCGGACTGGAGAATGCATGACCGGGCAACCTGGGGGGGATATGGTCTCGGACTGGAGAATGCATGACCGGACAACCAGGGAGGGAGGAACATGGTCTCGGACTGGAGAATGCATGACCGGGCAACCTGGGGGGGACATGGTCTCGGACTGGAGAATGCATGACCGGGCAACCTGGGGGGGATATGGTCTCGGACTGGAGAATGCATGACCGGGCAACCTGGGGGGATATGGTCTCGGACTGGAGAATGCATGACCGGGCAACCTGGGGGGGATATGGTCTCGGACTGGAGAATGCATGACCGGGCAACCTGGGGGGGATATGGTCTCGGACTGGAGAATGCATGACCGGACAACTCGGGAGGGAGGAAAATGGTCTCGGACTGGAGAATGCATGACCGGGCCACCGGGGGGGGACATGGTCTCGGACTGGAGAATGCATGACCGGGCAACCTGGGGGGGACATGGTCTCGGACTGGAGAATGCATGACCGGGCAAGCAGGGAGGGAGGAAAATGGTCTCGGACTGGAGAATGCATGACCGGGCAACCTGGGGGGGATATGGTCTCGGACTGGAGAATGCATGACCGGACAACCAGGGAGGGAGGAACATGGTCTCGGACTGGAGAATGCATGACCGGACAACCTGGGGGGGATATGGTCTCGGACTGGAGAATGCATGACCGGGCAACCTGGGGGGATATGGTCTCGGACTGGAGAATGCATGACCGGGCAACCTGGGGGGGATATGGTCTCGGACTGGAGAATGCATGACCGGGCAACCTGGGGGGGACATGGTCTCGGACTGGAGAATGCATGACCGGGCAACCTGGGGGGGATATGGTCTCGGACTGGAGAATGCATGACCGGGCAACCTGGGGGGGATATGGTCTCGGACTGGAGAATGCATGACCGGACAACCAGGGAGGGAGGAACATGGTCTCGGACTGGAGAATGCATGACCGGGCAACCTGGGGGGGACATGGTCTCGGACTGGAGAATGCATGACCGGGCAACCTGGGGGGGATATGGTCTCGGACTGGAGAATGCATGACCGGGCAACCTGGGGGGATATGGTCTCGGACTGGAGAATGCATGACCGGGCAACCTGGGGGGGATATGGTCTCGGACTGGAGAATGCATGACCGGGCAACCTGGGGGGGATATGGTCTCGGACTGGAGAATGCATGACCGGACAACCAGGGAGGGAGGAACATGGTCTCGGACTGGAGAATGCATGACCGGGCAACCTGGGGGGGATATGGTCTCGGACTGGAGAATGCATGACCGGACAACCAGGGAGGGAGGAACATGGTCTCGGACTGGAGAATGCATGACCGGGCCACCGGGGGGGGGACATGGTCTCGGACTGGAGAATGCATGACCGGGCAACCTGGGGGGGATATGGTCTCGGACTGGAGAATGCATGACCGGGCAACCTGGGGGGGATATGGTCTCGGACTGGAGAATGCATGACCGGACAACTCGGGAGGGAGGAAAATGGTCTCGGACTGGAGAATGCATGACCGGGCCACCGGGGGGGGACATGGTCTCGGACTGGAGAATGCATGACCGGGCAACCTGGGGGGGACATGGTCTCGGACTGGAGAATGCATGACCGGGCAAGCAGGGAGGGAGGAAAATGGTCTCGGACTGGAGAATGCATGACCGGGCAACCTGGGGGGGATATGGTCTCGGACTGGAGAATGCATGACCGGACAACCAGGGAGGGAGGAACATGGTCTCGGACTGGAGAATGCATGACCGGACAACCTGGGGGGGATATGGTCTCGGACTGGAGAATGCATGACCGGGCAACCTGGGGGGATATGGTCTCGGACTGGAGAATGCATGACCGGGCAACCTGGGGGGGATATGGTCTCGGACTGGAGAATGCATGACCGGGCAACCTGGGGGGGACATGGTCTCGGACTGGAGAATGCATGACCGGGCAACCTGGGGGGGATATGGTCTCGGACTGGAGAATGCATGACCGGGCAACCTGGGGGGATATGGTCTCGGACTGGAGAATGCATGACCGGACAACCAGGGAGGGAGGAAAATGGTCTCGGACTGGAGAATGCATGACCGGGCAACCTGGGGGGGATATGGTCTCGGACTGGAGAATGCATGACCAGGCAACCTGGGGGGATATGGTCTCGGACTGGAGAATGCATGACCGGACAACTCGGGAGGGAGGAAAATGGTCTCGGACTGGAGAATGCATGACCGGGCCACCTGGGGGGGATATGGTCTCAGACTGGAGAATGCATGACCGGACAACCAGGGAGGGAGGAACATGGTCTCGGACTGGAGAATGCATGACCGGGCAACCTGGGGGGGATATGGTCTCGGACTGGAGAATGCATGACCAGGCAACCTGGGGGGATATGGTCTCGGACTGGAGAATGCATGACCGGACAACTCGGGAGGGAGGAAAATGGTCTCGGACTGGAGAATGCATGACCGGGCCACCTGGGGGGGATATGGTCTCAGACTGGAGAATGCATGACCGGACAACCAGGGAGGGAGGAACATGGTCTCGGACTGGAGAATGCATGACCGGGCAACCTGGGGGGGATATGGTCTCGGACTGGAGAATGCATGACCGGGCAACCTGGGGGGGATATGGTCTCGGACTGGAGAATGCATGACCGGGCAACCTGGGGGGGATATGGTCTCGGACTGGAGAATGCATGACCGGACAACTCGGGAGGGAGGAAAATGGTCTCGGACTGGAGAATGCATGACCGGGCCACCGGGGGGGGACATGGTCTCGGACTGGAGAATGCATGACCGGGCAACCTGGGGGGGACATGGTCTCGGACTGGAGAATGCATGACCGGGCAAGCAGGGAGGGAGGAAAATGGTCTCGGACTGGAGAATGCATGACCGGGCAACCTGGGGGGGATATGGTCTCGGACTGGAGAATGCATGACCGGACAACCAGGGAGGGAGGAACATGGTCTCGGACTGGAGAATGCATGACCGGACAACCTGGGGGGGATATGGTCTCGGACTGGAGAATGCATGACCGGGCAACCTGGGGGGATATGGTCTCGGACTGGAGAATGCATGACCGGGCAACCTGGGGGGGATATGGTCTCGGACTGGAGAATGCATGACCGGGCAACCTGGGGGTATATGGTCTCGGACTGGAGAATGCATGACCGGACAACCAGGGAGGGAGGAAAATGGTCTCGGACTGGAGAATGCATGACCGGGCAACCTGGGGGGGATATGGTCTCGGACTGGAGAATGCATGACCGGACAACCAGGGAGGGAGGAACATGGTCTCGGACTGGAGAATGCATGACCGGGCAACCTGGGGGGGACATGGTCTCGGACTGGAGAATGCATGACCGGGCAACCTGGGGGGGATATGGTCTCGGACTGGAGAATGCATGACCGGGCAACCTGGGGGGATATGGTCTCGGACTGGAGAATGCATGACCGGGCAACCTGGGGGGGATATGGTCTCGGACTGGAGAATGCATGACCGGGCAACCTGGGGGGGATATGGTCTCGGACTGGAGAATGCATGACCGGACAACCAGGGAGGGAGGAACATGGTCTCGGACTGGAGAATGCATGACCGGGCAACCTGGGGGGGATATGGTCTCGGACTGGAGAATGCATGACCGGACAACCAGGGAGGGAGGAACATGGTCTCGGACTGGAGAATGCATGACCGGGCCACCGGGGGGGGGACATGGTCTCGGACTGGAGAATGCATGACCGGGCAACCTGGGGGGGACATGGTCTCGGACTGGAGAATGCATGACCGGGCAACCTGGGGGGGATATGGTCTCGGACTGGAGAATGCATGACCGGACAACCAGGGAGGGAGGAACATGGTCTCGGACTGGAGAATGCATGACCGGGCAACCTGGGGGGGATATGGTCTCGGACTGGAGAATGCATGACCGGGCAACCTGGGGGGGATATGGTCTCGGACTGGAGAATGCATGACCGGGCAACCTGGGGGGGATATGGTCTCGGACTGGAGAATGCATGACCGGGCAACCTGGGGGGGACATGGTCTCGGACTGGAGAATGCATGACCGGGCAACCTGGGGGGGATATGGTCTCGGACTGGAGAATGCATGACCGGACAACTCGGGAGGGAGGAAAATGGTCTCGGACTGGAGAATGCATGACCGGGCCACCGGGGGGGGACATGGTCTCGGACTGGAGAATGCATGACCGGGCAACCTGGGGGGGACATGGTCTCGGACTGGAGAATGCATGACCAGGCAACCTGAGGGGATATGGTCTCGGACTGGAGAATGCATGACCGGGCAACCTGGGGAGGATATGGTCTCGGACTGGAGAATGCATGACCGGGCAACCTGGGGGGGACATGGTCTCGGACTGGAGAATGCATGACCGGGCAACCTGGGGGGGATATGGTCTCGGACTGGAGAATGCATGACCGGGCAACCTGGGGGGGATATGGTCTCGGACTGGAGAATGCATGACCGGACAACCAGGGAGGGAGGAACATGGTCTCGGACTGGAGAATGCATGACCAGGCAACCTGGGGGGATATGGTCTCGGACTGGAGAATGCATGACCGGACAACTCGGGAGGGAGGAAAATGGTCTCGGACTGGAGAATGCATGACCGGGCCACCAGGGGGGGACATGGTCTCGGACTGGAGAATGCATGACCGGGCAACCTGGGGGGGATATGGTCTCGGACTGGAGAATGCATGACCGGGCAACCTGGGGGGGATATGGTCTCGGACTGGAGAATGCATGACCGGACAACCAGGTAGGGAAGAACATGGTCTCGGACTGGAGAATGCATGACCGGACAACCAGGGAGGGAGGAAAATGGTCTCGGACTGGAGAATGCATGACCGGGCAACCTGGGGGGGATATGGTCTCGGACTGGAGAATGCATGACCAGGCAACCTGGGGGGATATGGTCTCGGACTGGAGAATGCATGACCGGACAACTCGGGAGGGAGGAAAATGGTCTCGGACTGGAGAATGCATGACCGGGCCACCTGGGGGGGATATGGTCTCAGACTGGAGAATGCATGACCGGACAACCAGGGAGGGAGGAACATGGTCTCGGACTGGAGAATGCATGACCGGGCAACCTGGGGGGGATATGGTCTCGGACTGGAGAATGCATGACCGGGCAACCTGGGGGGGATATGGTCTCGGACTGGAGAATGCATGACCGGGCAACCTGGGGGGGATATGGTCTCGGACTGGAGAATGCATGACCGGACAACTCGGGAGGGAGGAAAATGGTCTCGGACTGGAGAATGCATGACCGGGCCACCGGGGGGGGACATGGTCTCGGACTGGAGAATGCATGACCGGGCAACCTGGGGGGGACATGGTCTCGGACTGGAGAATGCATGACCGGGCAAGCAGGGAGGGAGGAAAATGGTCTCGGACTGGAGAATGCATGACCGGGCAACCTGGGGGGGATATGGTCTCGGACTGGAGAATGCATGACCGGACAACCAGGGAGGGAGGAACATGGTCTCGGACTGGAGAATGCATGACCGGACAACCTGGGGGGGATATGGTCTCGGACTGGAGAATGCATGACCGGGCAACCTGGGGGGATATGGTCTCGGACTGGAGAATGCATGACCGGGCAACCTGGGGGGGATATGGTCTCGGACTGGAGAATGCATGACCGGGCAACCTGGGGGGATATGGTCTCGGACTGGAGAATGCATGACCGGGCAACCTGGGGGGATATGGTCTCGGACTGGAGAATGCATGACCGGGCAACCTGGGGGGGATATGGTCTCGGACTGGAGAATGCATGACCGGGCAACCTGGGGGGGACATGGTCTCGGACTGGAGAATGCATGACCGGGCAACCTGGGGGGGATATGGTCTCGGACTGGAGAATGCATGACCGGGCAACCTGGGGGGGATATGGTCTCGGACTGGAGAATGCATGACCGGACAACCAGGGAGGGAGGAACATGGTCTCGGACTGGAGAATGCATGACCGGGCAACCTGGGGGGGATATGGTCTCGGACTGGAGAATGCATGACCGGACAACCAGGGAGGGAGGAACATGGTCTCGGACTGGAGAATGCATGACCGGGCAACCTGGGGGGGACATGGTCTCGGACTGGAGAATGCATGACCGGGCAACCTGGGGGGGATATGGTCTCGGACTGGAGAATGCATGACCGGGCAACCTGGGGGGATATGGTCTCGGACTGGAGAATGCATGACCGGACAACCAGGGAGGGAGGAAAATGGTCTCGGACTGGAGAATGCATGACCGGGCAACCTGGGGGGGACATGGTCTCGGACTGGAGAATGCATGACCGGACAAGCAGGGAGGGAAGAAAATGGTCTCGGACTGGAGAATGCATGACCGGGCAACCTGGGGGGGACATGGTCTCTGACTGGAGAATGCATGACCGGGCAAGCAGGGAGGGAGGAAAATGGTCTCGGACTGGAGAATGCATGACCGGGCAACCTGGGGGGATATGGTCTCGGACTGGAGAATGCATGACCGGGCAACCTGGGGGGGACATGGTCTCGGACTGGAGAATGCATGACCGGGCAACCTGGGGGGGATATGGTCTCGGACTGGAGAATGCATGACCGGGCAACCTGGGGGGGATATGGTCTCGGACTGGAGAATGCATGACCGGACAACCAGGGAGGGAGGAACATGGTCTCGGACTGGAGAATGCATGACCGGGCAACCTGGGGGGGATATGGTCTCGGACTGGAGAATGCATGACCGGACAACCAGGGAGGGAGGAACATGGTCTCGGACTGGAGAATGCATGACCGGGCAACCTGGGGGGGACATGGTCTCGGACTGGAGAATGCATGACCGGGCAACCTGGGGGGGATATGGTCTCGGACTGGAGAATGCATGACCGGGCAACCTGGGGGGATATGGTCTCGGACTGGAGAATGCATGACCGGACAACCAGGGAGGGAGGAAAATGGTCTCGGACTGGAGAATGCATGACCGGGCAACCTGGGGGGGATATGGTCTCGGACTGGAGAATGCATGACCGGGCAACCTGGGGGGGACATGGTCTCGGACTGGAGAATGCATGACCGGACAACCAGGGAGGGAGGAAAATGGTCTCGGACTGGAGAATGCATGACCGGGCAACCTGGGGGGGATATGGTCTCGGACTGGAGAATGCATGACCAGGCAACCTGGGGGGATATGGTCTCGGACTGGAGAATGCATGACCGGACAACTCGGGAGGGAGGAAAATGGTCTCGGACTGGAGAATGCATGACCGGGCCACCTGGGGGGGATATGGTCTCAGACTGGAGAATGCATGACCGGACAACCAGGGAGGGAGGAACATGGTCTCGGACTGGAGAATGCATGACCGGGCAACCTGGGGGGGATATGGTCTCGGACTGGAGAATGCATGACCGGGCAACCTGGGGGGGATATGGTCTCGGACTGGAGAATGCATGACCGGGCAACCTGGGGGGGATATGGTCTCGGACTGGAGAATGCATGACCGGACAACTCGGGAGGGAGGAAAATGGTCTCGGACTGGAGAATGCATGACCGGGCCACCGGGGGGGATATGGTCTCGGACTGGAGAATGCATGACCGGACAACCAGGGAGGGAGGAACATGGTCTCGGACTGGAGAATGCATGACCGGGCAACCTGGGGGGGATATGGTCTCGGACTGGAGAATGCATGACCGGACAACCAGGGAGGGAGGAACATGGTCTCGGACTGGAGAATGCATGACCGGGCAACCTGGGGGGGACATGGTCTCGGACTGGAGAATGCATGACCGGGCAAGCAGGGAGGGAGGAAAATGGTCTCGGACTGGAGAATGCATGACCGGGCAACCTGGGGGGATATGGTCTCGGACTGGAGAATGCATGACCGGACAACCAGGGAGGGAGGAACATGGTCTCGGACTGGAGAATGCATGACCGGGCAACCTGGGGGGGATATGGTCTCGGACTGGAGAATGCATGACCGGGCAACCTGGGGGGGATATGGTCTCGGACTGGAGAATGCATGACCGGGCAACCTGGGGGGGATATGGTCTCGGACTGGAGAATGCATGACCGGACTAGGGAAGGACATGGTCTCAGACTAGAGAATGCATGACCGGACAACTGGGGAGGGAGGAACATGGTCTCGGACTGGAGAATGCATGACCGGGCAACCGGGGGGGGACATGGTCTCGGACTGGAGAATGCATGACCGGGCAACCTGGGGGGGATATGGTCTCGGACTGGAGAATGCATGACCGGACAACCAGGTAGGGAAGAACATGGTCTCGGACTGGAGAATGCATGACCGGACAACTCGGGAGGGAGGAAAATGGTCTCGGACTGGAGAAAGCATGACCGGACAACCAGGGAGGGAGGAACATGGTCTCGGACTGGAGAATGCATGACCGGGCCACCGGGGGGGGGACATGGTCTCGGACTGGAGAATGCATGACCGGACAACCAGGTAGGGAAGAACATGGTCTCGGACTGGAGAATGCATGACCGGACAACTCGGGAGGGAGGAAAATGGTCTCGGACTGGAGAAAGCATGACCGGACAACCAGGGAGGGAGGAACATGGTCTCGGACTGGAGAATGCATGACCGGGCCACCGGGGGGGGGACATGGTCTCGGACTGGAGAATGCATGACCGGGCAACCTGGGGGGGACATGGTCTCGGACTGGAGAATGCATGACCGGGCAAGCAGGGAGGGAGGAAAATGGTCTCGGACTGGAGAATGCATGACCGGGCAACCTGGGGGGGATATGGTCTCGGACTGGAGAATGCATGACCGGACAACCAGGGAGGGAGGAACATGGTCTCGGACTGGAGAATGCATGACCGGGCAACCTGGGGGGGATATGGTCTCGGACTGGAGAATGCATGACCGGACAACCAGGGAGGGAGGAACATGGTCTCGGACTGGAGAATGCATGACCGGGCAACCTGGGGGGGATATGGTCTCGGACTGGAGAATGCATGACCGGACAACCAGGGAGGGAGGAACATGGTCTCGGACTGGAGAATGCATGACCGGGCCACCGGGGGGGGGACATGGTCTCGGACTGGAGAATGCATGACCGGGCAACCTGGGGGGGATATGGTCTCGGACTGGAGAATGCATGACCGGGCAACCTGGGGGGGATATGGTCTCGGACTGGAGAATGCATGACCGGACAACTCGGGAGGGAGGAAAATGGTCTCGGACTGGAGAATGCATGACCGGGCCACCGGGGGGGGACATGGTCTCGGACTGGAGAATGCATGACCGGGCAACCTGGGGGGGACATGGTCTCGGACTGGAGAATGCATGACCGGGCAAGCAGGGAGGGAGGAAAATGGTCTCGGACTGGAGAATGCATGACCGGGCAACCTGGGGGGGATATGGTCTCGGACTGGAGAATGCATGACCGGACAACCAGGGAGGGAGGAACATGGTCTCGGACTGGAGAATGCATGACCGGACAACCTGGGGGGGATATGGTCTCGGACTGGAGAATGCATGACCGGGCAACCTGGGGGGATATGGTCTCGGACTGGAGAATGCATGACCGGGCAACCTGGGGGGGATATGGTCTCGGACTGGAGAATGCATGACCGGGCAACCTGGGGGGGACATGGTCTCGGACTGGAGAATGCATGACCGGGCAACCTGGGGGGGATATGGTCTCGGACTGGAGAATGCATGACCGGGCAACCTGGGGGGATATGGTCTCGGACTGGAGAATGCATGACCGGACAACCAGGGAGGGAGGAAAATGGTCTCGGACTGGAGAATGCATGACCGGGCAACGTGGGGGGGATATGGTCTCGGACTGGAGAATGCATGACCAGGCAACCTGGGGGGATATGGTCTCGGACTGGAGAATGCATGACCGGACAACTCGGGAGGGAGGAAAATGGTCTCGGACTGGAGAATGCATGACCGGGCCACCTGGGGGGGATATGGTCTCAGACTGGAGAATGCATGACCGGACAACCAGGGAGGGAGGAACATGGTCTCGGACTGGAGAATGCATGACCGGGCAACCTGGGGGGGATATGGTCTCGGACTGGAGAATGCATGACCAGGCAACCTGGGGGGATATGGTCTCGGACTGGAGAATGCATGACCGGACAACTCGGGAGGGAGGAAAATGGTCTCGGACTGGAGAATGCATGACCGGGCCACCTGGGGGGGATATGGTCTCAGACTGGAGAATGCATGACCGGACAACCAGGGAGGGAGGAACATGGTCTCGGACTGGAGAATGCATGACCGGGCAACCTGGGGGGGATATGGTCTCGGACTGGAGAATGCATGACCGGGCAACCTGGGGGGGATATGGTCTCGGACTGGAGAATGCATGACCGGGCAACCTGGGGGGGATATGGTCTCGGACTGGAGAATGCATGACCGGACAACTCGGGAGGGAGGAAAATGGTCTCGGACTGGAGAATGCATGACCGGGCCACCGGGGGGGGACATGGTCTCGGACTGGAGAATGCATGACCGGGCAACCTGGGGGGGACATGGTCTCGGACTGGAGAATGCATGACCGGGCAAGCAGGGAGGGAGGAAAATGGTCTCGGACTGGAGAATGCATGACCGGGCAACCTGGGGGGGATATGGTCTCGGACTGGAGAATGCATGACCGGACAACCAGGGAGGGAGGAACATGGTCTCGGACTGGAGAATGCATGACCGGACAACCTGGGGGGGATATGGTCTCGGACTGGAGAATGCATGACCGGGCAACCTGGGGGGATATGGTCTCGGACTGGAGAATGCATGACCGGGCAACCTGGGGGGGATATGGTCTCGGACTGGAGAATGCATGACCGGGCAACCTGGGGGGATATGGTCTCGGACTGGAGAATGCATGACCGGGCAACCTGGGGGGGATATGGTCTCGGACTGGAGAATGCATGACCGGGCAACCTGGGGGGGATATGGTCTCGGACTGGAGAATGCATGACCGGACTAGGGAAGGACATGGTCTCAGACTAGAGAATGCATGACCGGACAACTGGGGAGGGAGGAACATGGTCTCGGACTGGAGAATGCATGACCGGGCAACCGGGGGGGGACATGGTCTCGGACTGGAGAATGCATGACCGGGCAACCTGGGGGGGATATGGTCTCGGACTGGAGAATGCATGACCGGACAACCAGGTAGGGAAGAACATGGTCTCGGACTGGAGAATGCATGACCGGACAACTCGGGAGGGAGGAAAATGGTCTCGGACTGGAGAAAGCATGACCGGACAACCAGGGAGGGAGGAACATGGTCTCGGACTGGAGAATGCATGACCGGGCCACCGGGGGGGGGACATGGTCTCGGACTGGAGAATGCATGACCGGACAACCAGGTAGGGAAGAACATGGTCTCGGACTGGAGAATGCATGACCGGACAACTCGGGAGGGAGGAAAATGGTCTCGGACTGGAGAAAGCATGACCGGACAACCAGGGAGGGAGGAACATGGTCTCGGACTGGAGAATGCATGACCGGGCCACCGGGGGGGGGACATGGTCTCGGACTGGAGAATGCATGACCGGGCAACCTGGGGGGGACATGGTCTCGGACTGGAGAATGCATGACCGGGCAAGCAGGGAGGGAGGAAAATGGTCTCGGACTGGAGAATGCATGACCGGGCAACCTGGGGGGGATATGGTCTCGGACTGGAGAATGCATGACCGGACAACCAGGGAGGGAGGAACATGGTCTCGGACTGGAGAATGCATGACCGGGCAACCTGGGGGGGATATGGTCTCGGACTGGAGAATGCATGACCGGACAACCAGGGAGGGAGGAACATGGTCTCGGACTGGAGAATGCATGACCGGGCAACCTGGGGGGGATATGGTCTCGGACTGGAGAATGCATGACCGGACAACCAGGGAGGGAGGAACATGGTCTCGGACTGGAGAATGCATGACCGGGCCACCGGGGGGGGGACATGGTCTCGGACTGGAGAATGCATGACCGGGCAACCTGGGGGGGATATGGTCTCGGACTGGAGAATGCATGACCGGGCAACCTGGGGGGGATATGGTCTCGGACTGGAGAATGCATGACCGGACAACTCGGGAGGGAGGAAAATGGTCTCGGACTGGAGAATGCATGACCGGGCCACCGGGGGGGGACATGGTCTCGGACTGGAGAATGCATGACCGGGCAACCTGGGGGGGACATGGTCTCGGACTGGAGAATGCATGACCGGGCAAGCAGGGAGGGAGGAAAATGGTCTCGGACTGGAGAATGCATGACCGGGCAACCTGGGGGGGATATGGTCTCGGACTGGAGAATGCATGACCGGACAACCAGGGAGGGAGGAACATGGTCTCGGACTGGAGAATGCATGACCGGACAACCTGGGGGGGATATGGTCTCGGACTGGAGAATGCATGACCGGGCAACCTGGGGGGATATGGTCTCGGACTGGAGAATGCATGACCGGGCAACCTGGGGGGGATATGGTCTCGGACTGGAGAATGCATGACCGGGCAACCTGGGGGGGACATGGTCTCGGACTGGAGAATGCATGACCGGGCAACCTGGGGGGGATATGGTCTCGGACTGGAGAATGCATGACCGGGCAACCTGGGGGGATATGGTCTCGGACTGGAGAATGCATGACCGGACAACCAGGGAGGGAGGAAAATGGTCTCGGACTGGAGAATGCATGACCGGGCAACGTGGGGGGGATATGGTCTCGGACTGGAGAATGCATGACCAGGCAACCTGGGGGGATATGGTCTCGGACTGGAGAATGCATGACCGGACAACTCGGGAGGGAGGAAAATGGTCTCGGACTGGAGAATGCATGACCGGGCCACCTGGGGGGGATATGGTCTCAGACTGGAGAATGCATGACCGGACAACCAGGGAGGGAGGAACATGGTCTCGGACTGGAGAATGCATGACCGGGCAACCTGGGGGGGATATGGTCTCGGACTGGAGAATGCATGACCAGGCAACCTGGGGGGATATGGTCTCGGACTGGAGAATGCATGACCGGACAACTCGGGAGGGAGGAAAATGGTCTCGGACTGGAGAATGCATGACCGGGCCACCAGGGGGGGACATGGTCTCGGACTGGAGAATGCATGACCGGGCAACCTGGGGGGGATATGGTCTCGGACTGGAGAATGCATGACCGGGCAACCTGGGGGGGATATGGTCTCGGACTGGAGAATGCATGACCGGACAACCAGGTAGGGAAGAACATGGTCTCGGACTGGAGAATGCATGACCGGACAACCAGGGAGGGAGGAAAATGGTCTCGGACTGGAGAATGCATGACCGGGCAACCTGGGGGGGATATGGTCTCGGACTGGAGAATGCATGACCAGGCAACCTGGGGGGATATGGTCTCGGACTGGAGAATGCATGACCGGACAACTCGGGAGGGAGGAAAATGGTCTCGGACTGGAGAATGCATGACCGGGCCACCTGGGGGGGATATGGTCTCAGACTGGAGAATGCATGACCGGACAACCAGGGAGGGAGGAACATGGTCTCGGACTGGAGAATGCATGACCGGGCAACCTGGGGGGGATATGGTCTCGGACTGGAGAATGCATGACCGGGCAACCTGGGGGGGATATGGTCTCGGACTGGAGAATGCATGACCGGGCAACCTGGGGGGGATATGGTCTCGGACTGGAGAATGCATGACCGGACAACTCGGGAGGGAGGAAAATGGTCTCGGACTGGAGAATGCATGACCGGGCCACCGGGGGGGGACATGGTCTCGGACTGGAGAATGCATGACCGGGCAACCTGGGGGGGACATGGTCTCGGACTGGAGAATGCATGACCGGGCAAGCAGGGAGGGAGGAAAATGGTCTCGGACTGGAGAATGCATGACCGGGCAACCTGGGGGGGATATGGTCTCGGACTGGAGAATGCATGACCGGACAACCAGGGAGGGAGGAACATGGTCTCGGACTGGAGAATGCATGACCGGACAACCTGGGGGGGATATGGTCTCGGACTGGAGAATGCATGACCGGGCAACCTGGGGGGATATGGTCTCGGACTGGAGAATGCATGACCGGGCAACCTGGGGGGGATATGGTCTCGGACTGGAGAATGCATGACCGGGCAACCTGGGGGGATATGGTCTCGGACTGGAGAATGCATGACCGGGCAACCTGGGGGGATATGGTCTCGGACTGGAGAATGCATGACCGGGCAACCTGGGGGGGATATGGTCTCGGACTGGAGAATGCATGACCGGGCAACCTGGGGGGGACATGGTCTCGGACTGGAGAATGCATGACCGGGCAACCTGGGGGGGATATGGTCTCGGACTGGAGAATGCATGACCGGGCAACCTGGGGGGGATATGGTCTCGGACTGGAGAATGCATGACCGGACAACCAGGGAGGGAGGAACATGGTCTCGGACTGGAGAATGCATGACCGGGCAACCTGGGGGGGATATGGTCTCGGACTGGAGAATGCATGACCGGACAACCAGGGAGGGAGGAACATGGTCTCGGACTGGAGAATGCATGACCGGGCAACCTGGGGGGGACATGGTCTCGGACTGGAGAATGCATGACCGGGCAACCTGGGGGGGATATGGTCTCGGACTGGAGAATGCATGACCGGGCAACCTGGGGGGATATGGTCTCGGACTGGAGAATGCATGACCGGACAACCAGGGAGGGAGGAAAATGGTCTCGGACTGGAGAATGCATGACCGGGCAACCTGGGGGGGACATGGTCTCGGACTGGAGAATGCATGACCGGACAAGCAGGGAGGGAAGAAAATGGTCTCGGACTGGAGAATGCATGACCGGGCAACCTGGGGGGGACATGGTCTCTGACTGGAGAATGCATGACCGGGCAAGCAGGGAGGGAGGAAAATGGTCTCGGACTGGAGAATGCATGACCGGGCAACCTGGGGGGATATGGTCTCGGACTGGAGAATGCATGACCGGGCAACCTGGGGGGGACATGGTCTCGGACTGGAGAATGCATGACCGGGCAACCTGGGGGGGATATGGTCTCGGACTGGAGAATGCATGACCGGGCAACCTGGGGGGGATATGGTCTCGGACTGGAGAATGCATGACCGGACAACCAGGGAGGGAGGAACATGGTCTCGGACTGGAGAATGCATGACCGGGCAACCTGGGGGGGATATGGTCTCGGACTGGAGAATGCATGACCGGACAACCAGGGAGGGAGGAACATGGTCTCGGACTGGAGAATGCATGACCGGGCAACCTGGGGGGGACATGGTCTCGGACTGGAGAATGCATGACCGGGCAACCTGGGGGGGATATGGTCTCGGACTGGAGAATGCATGACCGGGCAACCTGGGGGGATATGGTCTCGGACTGGAGAATGCATGACCGGACAACCAGGGAGGGAGGAAAATGGTCTCGGACTGGAGAATGCATGACCGGGCAACCTGGGGGGGATATGGTCTCGGACTGGAGAATGCATGACCGGGCAACCTGGGGGGGACATGGTCTCGGACTGGAGAATGCATGACCGGACAACCAGGGAGGGAGGAAAATGGTCTCGGACTGGAGAATGCATGACCGGGCAACCTGGGGGGGATATGGTCTCGGACTGGAGAATGCATGACCAGGCAACCTGGGGGGATATGGTCTCGGACTGGAGAATGCATGACCGGACAACTCGGGAGGGAGGAAAATGGTCTCGGACTGGAGAATGCATGACCGGGCCACCTGGGGGGGATATGGTCTCAGACTGGAGAATGCATGACCGGACAACCAGGGAGGGAGGAACATGGTCTCGGACTGGAGAATGCATGACCGGGCAACCTGGGGGGGATATGGTCTCGGACTGGAGAATGCATGACCGGGCAACCTGGGGGGGATATGGTCTCGGACTGGAGAATGCATGACCGGGCAACCTGGGGGGGATATGGTCTCGGACTGGAGAATGCATGACCGGACAACTCGGGAGGGAGGAAAATGGTCTCGGACTGGAGAATGCATGACCGGGCCACCGGGGGGGATATGGTCTCGGACTGGAGAATGCATGACCGGACAACCAGGGAGGGAGGAACATGGTCTCGGACTGGAGAATGCATGACCGGGCAACCTGGGGGGGATATGGTCTCGGACTGGAGAATGCATGACCGGACAACCAGGGAGGGAGGAACATGGTCTCGGACTGGAGAATGCATGACCGGGCAACCTGGGGGGGACATGGTCTCGGACTGGAGAATGCATGACCGGGCAAGCAGGGAGGGAGGAAAATGGTCTCGGACTGGAGAATGCATGACCGGGCAACCTGGGGGGATATGGTCTCGGACTGGAGAATGCATGACCGGACAACCAGGGAGGGAGGAACATGGTCTCGGACTGGAGAATGCATGACCGGGCAACCTGGGGGGGATATGGTCTCGGACTGGAGAATGCATGACCGGGCAACCTGGGGGGGATATGGTCTCGGACTGGAGAATGCATGACCGGGCAACCTGGGGGGGATATGGTCTCGGACTGGAGAATGCATGACCGGACTAGGGAAGGACATGGTCTCAGACTAGAGAATGCATGACCGGACAACTGGGGAGGGAGGAACATGGTCTCGGACTGGAGAATGCATGACCGGGCAACCGGGGGGGGACATGGTCTCGGACTGGAGAATGCATGACCGGGCAACCTGGGGGGGATATGGTCTCGGACTGGAGAATGCATGACCGGACAACCAGGTAGGGAAGAACATGGTCTCGGACTGGAGAATGCATGACCGGACAACTCGGGAGGGAGGAAAATGGTCTCGGACTGGAGAAAGCATGACCGGACAACCAGGGAGGGAGGAACATGGTCTCGGACTGGAGAATGCATGACCGGGCCACCGGGGGGGGGACATGGTCTCGGACTGGAGAATGCATGACCGGACAACCAGGTAGGGAAGAACATGGTCTCGGACTGGAGAATGCATGACCGGACAACTCGGGAGGGAGGAAAATGGTCTCGGACTGGAGAAAGCATGACCGGACAACCAGGGAGGGAGGAACATGGTCTCGGACTGGAGAATGCATGACCGGGCCACCGGGGGGGGGACATGGTCTCGGACTGGAGAATGCATGACCGGGCAACCTGGGGGGGACATGGTCTCGGACTGGAGAATGCATGACCGGGCAAGCAGGGAGGGAGGAAAATGGTCTCGGACTGGAGAATGCATGACCGGGCAACCTGGGGGGGATATGGTCTCGGACTGGAGAATGCATGACCGGACAACCAGGGAGGGAGGAACATGGTCTCGGACTGGAGAATGCATGACCGGGCAACCTGGGGGGGATATGGTCTCGGACTGGAGAATGCATGACCGGACAACCAGGGAGGGAGGAACATGGTCTCGGACTGGAGAATGCATGACCGGGCAACCTGGGGGGGATATGGTCTCGGACTGGAGAATGCATGACCGGACAACCAGGGAGGGAGGAACATGGTCTCGGACTGGAGAATGCATGACCGGGCCACCGGGGGGGGGACATGGTCTCGGACTGGAGAATGCATGACCGGGCAACCTGGGGGGGATATGGTCTCGGACTGGAGAATGCATGACCGGGCAACCTGGGGGGGATATGGTCTCGGACTGGAGAATGCATGACCGGACAACTCGGGAGGGAGGAAAATGGTCTCGGACTGGAGAATGCATGACCGGGCCACCGGGGGGGGACATGGTCTCGGACTGGAGAATGCATGACCGGGCAACCTGGGGGGGACATGGTCTCGGACTGGAGAATGCATGACCGGGCAAGCAGGGAGGGAGGAAAATGGTCTCGGACTGGAGAATGCATGACCGGGCAACCTGGGGGGGATATGGTCTCGGACTGGAGAATGCATGACCGGACAACCAGGGAGGGAGGAACATGGTCTCGGACTGGAGAATGCATGACCGGACAACCTGGGGGGGATATGGTCTCGGACTGGAGAATGCATGACCGGGCAACCTGGGGGGATATGGTCTCGGACTGGAGAATGCATGACCGGGCAACCTGGGGGGGATATGGTCTCGGACTGGAGAATGCATGACCGGGCAACCTGGGGGGGACATGGTCTCGGACTGGAGAATGCATGACCGGGCAACCTGGGGGGGATATGGTCTCGGACTGGAGAATGCATGACCGGGCAACCTGGGGGGATATGGTCTCGGACTGGAGAATGCATGACCGGACAACCAGGGAGGGAGGAAAATGGTCTCGGACTGGAGAATGCATGACCGGGCAACGTGGGGGGGATATGGTCTCGGACTGGAGAATGCATGACCAGGCAACCTGGGGGGATATGGTCTCGGACTGGAGAATGCATGACCGGACAACTCGGGAGGGAGGAAAATGGTCTCGGACTGGAGAATGCATGACCGGGCCACCTGGGGGGGATATGGTCTCAGACTGGAGAATGCATGACCGGACAACCAGGGAGGGAGGAACATGGTCTCGGACTGGAGAATGCATGACCGGGCAACCTGGGGGGGATATGGTCTCGGACTGGAGAATGCATGACCAGGCAACCTGGGGGGATATGGTCTCGGACTGGAGAATGCATGACCGGACAACTCGGGAGGGAGGAAAATGGTCTCGGACTGGAGAATGCATGACCGGGCCACCTGGGGGGGATATGGTCTCAGACTGGAGAATGCATGACCGGACAACCAGGGAGGGAGGAACATGGTCTCGGACTGGAGAATGCATGACCGGGCAACCTGGGGGGGATATGGTCTCGGACTGGAGAATGCATGACCGGGCAACCTGGGGGGGATATGGTCTCGGACTGGAGAATGCATGACCGGGCAACCTGGGGGGGATATGGTCTCGGACTGGAGAATGCATGACCGGACAACTCGGGAGGGAGGAAAATGGTCTCGGACTGGAGAATGCATGACCGGGCCACCGGGGGGGGACATGGTCTCGGACTGGAGAATGCATGACCGGGCAACCTGGGGGGGACATGGTCTCGGACTGGAGAATGCATGACCGGGCAAGCAGGGAGGGAGGAAAATGGTCTCGGACTGGAGAATGCATGACCGGGCAACCTGGGGGGGATATGGTCTCGGACTGGAGAATGCATGACCGGACAACCAGGGAGGGAGGAACATGGTCTCGGACTGGAGAATGCATGACCGGACAACCTGGGGGGGATATGGTCTCGGACTGGAGAATGCATGACCGGGCAACCTGGGGGGATATGGTCTCGGACTGGAGAATGCATGACCGGGCAACCTGGGGGGGATATGGTCTCGGACTGGAGAATGCATGACCGGGCAACCTGGGGGGATATGGTCTCGGACTGGAGAATGCATGACCGGGCAACCTGGGGGGGATATGGTCTCGGACTGGAGAATGCATGACCGGGCAACCTGGGGGGGATATGGTCTCGGACTGGAGAATGCATGACCGGACTAGGGAAGGACATGGTCTCAGACTAGAGAATGCATGACCGGACAACTGGGGAGGGAGGAACATGGTCTCGGACTGGAGAATGCATGACCGGGCAACCGGGGGGGGACATGGTCTCGGACTGGAGAATGCATGACCGGGCAACCTGGGGGGGATATGGTCTCGGACTGGAGAATGCATGACCGGACAACCAGGTAGGGAAGAACATGGTCTCGGACTGGAGAATGCATGACCGGACAACTCGGGAGGGAGGAAAATGGTCTCGGACTGGAGAAAGCATGACCGGACAACCAGGGAGGGAGGAACATGGTCTCGGACTGGAGAATGCATGACCGGGCCACCGGGGGGGGGACATGGTCTCGGACTGGAGAATGCATGACCGGACAACCAGGTAGGGAAGAACATGGTCTCGGACTGGAGAATGCATGACCGGACAACTCGGGAGGGAGGAAAATGGTCTCGGACTGGAGAAAGCATGACCGGACAACCAGGGAGGGAGGAACATGGTCTCGGACTGGAGAATGCATGACCGGGCCACCGGGGGGGGGACATGGTCTCGGACTGGAGAATGCATGACCGGGCAACCTGGGGGGGACATGGTCTCGGACTGGAGAATGCATGACCGGGCAAGCAGGGAGGGAGGAAAATGGTCTCGGACTGGAGAATGCATGACCGGGCAACCTGGGGGGGATATGGTCTCGGACTGGAGAATGCATGACCGGACAACCAGGGAGGGAGGAACATGGTCTCGGACTGGAGAATGCATGACCGGGCAACCTGGGGGGGATATGGTCTCGGACTGGAGAATGCATGACCGGACAACCAGGGAGGGAGGAACATGGTCTCGGACTGGAGAATGCATGACCGGGCAACCTGGGGGGGATATGGTCTCGGACTGGAGAATGCATGACCGGACAACCAGGGAGGGAGGAACATGGTCTCGGACTGGAGAATGCATGACCGGGCCACCGGGGGGGGGACATGGTCTCGGACTGGAGAATGCATGACCGGGCAACCTGGGGGGGATATGGTCTCGGACTGGAGAATGCATGACCGGGCAACCTGGGGGGGATATGGTCTCGGACTGGAGAATGCATGACCGGACAACTCGGGAGGGAGGAAAATGGTCTCGGACTGGAGAATGCATGACCGGGCCACCGGGGGGGGACATGGTCTCGGACTGGAGAATGCATGACCGGGCAACCTGGGGGGGACATGGTCTCGGACTGGAGAATGCATGACCGGGCAAGCAGGGAGGGAGGAAAATGGTCTCGGACTGGAGAATGCATGACCGGGCAACCTGGGGGGGATATGGTCTCGGACTGGAGAATGCATGACCGGACAACCAGGGAGGGAGGAACATGGTCTCGGACTGGAGAATGCATGACCGGACAACCTGGGGGGGATATGGTCTCGGACTGGAGAATGCATGACCGGGCAACCTGGGGGGATATGGTCTCGGACTGGAGAATGCATGACCGGGCAACCTGGGGGGGATATGGTCTCGGACTGGAGAATGCATGACCGGGCAACCTGGGGGGGACATGGTCTCGGACTGGAGAATGCATGACCGGGCAACCTGGGGGGGATATGGTCTCGGACTGGAGAATGCATGACCGGGCAACCTGGGGGGATATGGTCTCGGACTGGAGAATGCATGACCGGACAACCAGGGAGGGAGGAAAATGGTCTCGGACTGGAGAATGCATGACCGGGCAACGTGGGGGGGATATGGTCTCGGACTGGAGAATGCATGACCAGGCAACCTGGGGGGATATGGTCTCGGACTGGAGAATGCATGACCGGACAACTCGGGAGGGAGGAAAATGGTCTCGGACTGGAGAATGCATGACCGGGCCACCTGGGGGGGATATGGTCTCAGACTGGAGAATGCATGACCGGACAACCAGGGAGGGAGGAACATGGTCTCGGACTGGAGAATGCATGACCGGGCAACCTGGGGGGGATATGGTCTCGGACTGGAGAATGCATGACCAGGCAACCTGGGGGGATATGGTCTCGGACTGGAGAATGCATGACCGGACAACTCGGGAGGGAGGAAAATGGTCTCGGACTGGAGAATGCATGACCGGGCCACCTGGGGGGGATATGGTCTCAGACTGGAGAATGCATGACCGGACAACCAGGGAGGGAGGAACATGGTCTCGGACTGGAGAATGCATGACCGGGCAACCTGGGGGGGATATGGTCTCGGACTGGAGAATGCATGACCGGGCAACCTGGGGGGGATATGGTCTCGGACTGGAGAATGCATGACCGGGCAACCTGGGGGGGATATGGTCTCGGACTGGAGAATGCATGACCGGACAACTCGGGAGGGAGGAAAATGGTCTCGGACTGGAGAATGCATGACCGGGCCACCGGGGGGGGACATGGTCTCGGACTGGAGAATGCATGACCGGGCAACCTGGGGGGGACATGGTCTCGGACTGGAGAATGCATGACCGGGCAAGCAGGGAGGGAGGAAAATGGTCTCGGACTGGAGAATGCATGACCGGGCAACCTGGGGGGGATATGGTCTCGGACTGGAGAATGCATGACCGGACAACCAGGGAGGGAGGAACATGGTCTCGGACTGGAGAATGCATGACCGGACAACCTGGGGGGGATATGGTCTCGGACTGGAGAATGCATGACCGGGCAACCTGGGGGGATATGGTCTCGGACTGGAGAATGCATGACCGGGCAACCTGGGGGGGATATGGTCTCGGACTGGAGAATGCATGACCGGGCAACCTGGGGGGATATGGTCTCGGACTGGAGAATGCATGACCGGACAACCAGGGAGGGAGGAAAATGGTCTCGGACTGGAGAATGCATGACCGGGCAACCTGGGGGGGATATGGTCTCGGACTGGAGAATGCATGACCGGACAACCAGGGAGGGAGGAACATGGTCTCGGACTGGAGAATGCATGACCGGGCAACCTGGGGGGGACATGGTCTCGGACTGGAGAATGCATGACCGGGCAACCTGGGGGGATATGGTCTCGGACTGGAGAATGCATGACCGGGCAACCTGGGGGGGATATGGTCTCGGACTGGAGAATGCATGACCGGGCAACCTGGGGGGATATGGTCTCGGACTGGAGAATGCATGACCGGGCAACCTGGGGGGATATGGTCTCGGACTGGAGAATGCATGACCGGGCAACCTGGGGGGGATATGGTCTCGGACTGGAGAATGCATGACCGGGCAACCTGGGGGGGACATGGTCTCGGACTGGAGAATGCATGACCGGGCAACCTGGGGGGGATATGGTCTCGGACTGGAGAATGCATGACCGGGCAACCTGGGGGGGATATGGTCTCGGACTGGAGAATGCATGACCGGACAACCAGGGAGGGAGGAACATGGTCTCGGACTGGAGAATGCATGACCGGGCAACCTGGGGGGGATATGGTCTCGGACTGGAGAATGCATGACCGGACAACCAGGGAGGGAGGAACATGGTCTCGGACTGGAGAATGCATGACCGGGCAACCTGGGGGGGACATGGTCTCGGACTGGAGAATGCATGACCGGGCAACCTGGGGGGGATATGGTCTCGGACTGGAGAATGCATGACCGGGCAACCTGGGGGGATATGGTCTCGGACTGGAGAATGCATGACCGGACAACCAGGGAGGGAGGAAAATGGTCTCGGACTGGAGAATGCATGACCGGGCAACCTGGGGGGGACATGGTCTCGGACTGGAGAATGCATGACCGGACAAGCAGGGAGGGAAGAAAATGGTCTCGGACTGGAGAATGCATGACCGGGCAACCTGGGGGGGACATGGTCTCTGACTGGAGAATGCATGACCGGGCAAGCAGGGAGGGAGGAAAATGGTCTCGGACTGGAGAATGCATGACCGGGCAACCTGGGGGGATATGGTCTCGGACTGGAGAATGCATGACCGGGCAACCTGGGGGGGACATGGTCTCGGACTGGAGAATGCATGACCGGGCAACCTGGGGGGGATATGGTCTCGGACTGGAGAATGCATGACCGGGCAACCTGGGGGGGATATGGTCTCGGACTGGAGAATGCATGACCGGACAACCAGGGAGGGAGGAACATGGTCTCGGACTGGAGAATGCATGACCGGGCAACCTGGGGGGGATATGGTCTCGGACTGGAGAATGCATGACCGGACAACCAGGGAGGGAGGAACATGGTCTCGGACTGGAGAATGCATGACCGGGCAACCTGGGGGGGACATGGTCTCGGACTGGAGAATGCATGACCGGGCAACCTGGGGGGGATATGGTCTCGGACTGGAGAATGCATGACCGGGCAACCTGGGGGGATATGGTCTCGGACTGGAGAATGCATGACCGGACAACCAGGGAGGGAGGAAAATGGTCTCGGACTGGAGAATGCATGACCGGGCAACCTGGGGGGGATATGGTCTCGGACTGGAGAATGCATGACCGGGCAACCTGGGGGGGACATGGTCTCGGACTGGAGAATGCATGACCGGACAACCAGGGAGGGAGGAAAATGGTCTCGGACTGGAGAATGCATGACCGGGCAACCTGGGGGGGATATGGTCTCGGACTGGAGAATGCATGACCAGGCAACCTGGGGGGATATGGTCTCGGACTGGAGAATGCATGACCGGACAACTCGGGAGGGAGGAAAATGGTCTCGGACTGGAGAATGCATGACCGGGCCACCTGGGGGGGATATGGTCTCAGACTGGAGAATGCATGACCGGACAACCAGGGAGGGAGGAACATGGTCTCGGACTGGAGAATGCATGACCGGGCAACCTGGGGGGGATATGGTCTCGGACTGGAGAATGCATGACCGGGCAACCTGGGGGGGATATGGTCTCGGACTGGAGAATGCATGACCGGGCAACCTGGGGGGGATATGGTCTCGGACTGGAGAATGCATGACCGGACAACTCGGGAGGGAGGAAAATGGTCTCGGACTGGAGAATGCATGACCGGGCCACCGGGGGGGATATGGTCTCGGACTGGAGAATGCATGACCGGACAACCAGGGAGGGAGGAACATGGTCTCGGACTGGAGAATGCATGACCGGGCAACCTGGGGGGGATATGGTCTCGGACTGGAGAATGCATGACCGGACAACCAGGGAGGGAGGAACATGGTCTCGGACTGGAGAATGCATGACCGGGCAACCTGGGGGGGACATGGTCTCGGACTGGAGAATGCATGACCGGGCAAGCAGGGAGGGAGGAAAATGGTCTCGGACTGGAGAATGCATGACCGGGCAACCTGGGGGGATATGGTCTCGGACTGGAGAATGCATGACCGGACAACCAGGGAGGGAGGAACATGGTCTCGGACTGGAGAATGCATGACCGGGCAACCTGGGGGGGATATGGTCTCGGACTGGAGAATGCATGACCGGGCAACCTGGGGGGGATATGGTCTCGGACTGGAGAATGCATGACCGGGCAACCTGGGGGGGATATGGTCTCGGACTGGAGAATGCATGACCGGACTAGGGAAGGACATGGTCTCAGACTAGAGAATGCATGACCGGACAACTGGGGAGGGAGGAACATGGTCTCGGACTGGAGAATGCATGACCGGGCAACCGGGGGGGGACATGGTCTCGGACTGGAGAATGCATGACCGGGCAACCTGGGGGGGATATGGTCTCGGACTGGAGAATGCATGACCGGACAACCAGGTAGGGAAGAACATGGTCTCGGACTGGAGAATGCATGACCGGACAACTCGGGAGGGAGGAAAATGGTCTCGGACTGGAGAAAGCATGACCGGACAACCAGGGAGGGAGGAACATGGTCTCGGACTGGAGAATGCATGACCGGGCCACCGGGGGGGGGACATGGTCTCGGACTGGAGAATGCATGACCGGACAACCAGGTAGGGAAGAACATGGTCTCGGACTGGAGAATGCATGACCGGACAACTCGGGAGGGAGGAAAATGGTCTCGGACTGGAGAAAGCATGACCGGACAACCAGGGAGGGAGGAACATGGTCTCGGACTGGAGAATGCATGACCGGGCCACCGGGGGGGGGACATGGTCTCGGACTGGAGAATGCATGACCGGGCAACCTGGGGGGGACATGGTCTCGGACTGGAGAATGCATGACCGGGCAAGCAGGGAGGGAGGAAAATGGTCTCGGACTGGAGAATGCATGACCGGGCAACCTGGGGGGGATATGGTCTCGGACTGGAGAATGCATGACCGGACAACCAGGGAGGGAGGAACATGGTCTCGGACTGGAGAATGCATGACCGGGCAACCTGGGGGGGATATGGTCTCGGACTGGAGAATGCATGACCGGACAACCAGGGAGGGAGGAACATGGTCTCGGACTGGAGAATGCATGACCGGGCAACCTGGGGGGGATATGGTCTCGGACTGGAGAATGCATGACCGGACAACCAGGGAGGGAGGAACATGGTCTCGGACTGGAGAATGCATGACCGGGCCACCGGGGGGGGGACATGGTCTCGGACTGGAGAATGCATGACCGGGCAACCTGGGGGGGATATGGTCTCGGACTGGAGAATGCATGACCGGGCAACCTGGGGGGGATATGGTCTCGGACTGGAGAATGCATGACCGGACAACTCGGGAGGGAGGAAAATGGTCTCGGACTGGAGAATGCATGACCGGGCCACCGGGGGGGGACATGGTCTCGGACTGGAGAATGCATGACCGGGCAACCTGGGGGGGACATGGTCTCGGACTGGAGAATGCATGACCGGGCAAGCAGGGAGGGAGGAAAATGGTCTCGGACTGGAGAATGCATGACCGGGCAACCTGGGGGGGATATGGTCTCGGACTGGAGAATGCATGACCGGACAACCAGGGAGGGAGGAACATGGTCTCGGACTGGAGAATGCATGACCGGACAACCTGGGGGGGATATGGTCTCGGACTGGAGAATGCATGACCGGGCAACCTGGGGGGATATGGTCTCGGACTGGAGAATGCATGACCGGGCAACCTGGGGGGGATATGGTCTCGGACTGGAGAATGCATGACCGGGCAACCTGGGGGGGACATGGTCTCGGACTGGAGAATGCATGACCGGGCAACCTGGGGGGGATATGGTCTCGGACTGGAGAATGCATGACCGGGCAACCTGGGGGGATATGGTCTCGGACTGGAGAATGCATGACCGGACAACCAGGGAGGGAGGAAAATGGTCTCGGACTGGAGAATGCATGACCGGGCAACGTGGGGGGGATATGGTCTCGGACTGGAGAATGCATGACCAGGCAACCTGGGGGGATATGGTCTCGGACTGGAGAATGCATGACCGGACAACTCGGGAGGGAGGAAAATGGTCTCGGACTGGAGAATGCATGACCGGGCCACCTGGGGGGGATATGGTCTCAGACTGGAGAATGCATGACCGGACAACCAGGGAGGGAGGAACATGGTCTCGGACTGGAGAATGCATGACCGGGCAACCTGGGGGGGATATGGTCTCGGACTGGAGAATGCATGACCAGGCAACCTGGGGGGATATGGTCTCGGACTGGAGAATGCATGACCGGACAACTCGGGAGGGAGGAAAATGGTCTCGGACTGGAGAATGCATGACCGGGCCACCTGGGGGGGATATGGTCTCAGACTGGAGAATGCATGACCGGACAACCAGGGAGGGAGGAACATGGTCTCGGACTGGAGAATGCATGACCGGGCAACCTGGGGGGGATATGGTCTCGGACTGGAGAATGCATGACCGGGCAACCTGGGGGGGATATGGTCTCGGACTGGAGAATGCATGACCGGGCAACCTGGGGGGGATATGGTCTCGGACTGGAGAATGCATGACCGGACAACTCGGGAGGGAGGAAAATGGTCTCGGACTGGAGAATGCATGACCGGGCCACCGGGGGGGGACATGGTCTCGGACTGGAGAATGCATGACCGGGCAACCTGGGGGGGACATGGTCTCGGACTGGAGAATGCATGACCGGGCAAGCAGGGAGGGAGGAAAATGGTCTCGGACTGGAGAATGCATGACCGGGCAACCTGGGGGGGATATGGTCTCGGACTGGAGAATGCATGACCGGACAACCAGGGAGGGAGGAACATGGTCTCGGACTGGAGAATGCATGACCGGACAACCTGGGGGGGATATGGTCTCGGACTGGAGAATGCATGACCGGGCAACCTGGGGGGATATGGTCTCGGACTGGAGAATGCATGACCGGGCAACCTGGGGGGGATATGGTCTCGGACTGGAGAATGCATGACCGGGCAACCTGGGGGGATATGGTCTCGGACTGGAGAATGCATGACCGGGCAACCTGGGGGGGATATGGTCTCGGACTGGAGAATGCATGACCGGGCAACCTGGGGGGGATATGGTCTCGGACTGGAGAATGCATGACCGGACTAGGGAAGGACATGGTCTCAGACTAGAGAATGCATGACCGGACAACTGGGGAGGGAGGAACATGGTCTCGGACTGGAGAATGCATGACCGGGCAACCGGGGGGGGACATGGTCTCGGACTGGAGAATGCATGACCGGGCAACCTGGGGGGGATATGGTCTCGGACTGGAGAATGCATGACCGGACAACCAGGTAGGGAAGAACATGGTCTCGGACTGGAGAATGCATGACCGGACAACTCGGGAGGGAGGAAAATGGTCTCGGACTGGAGAAAGCATGACCGGACAACCAGGGAGGGAGGAACATGGTCTCGGACTGGAGAATGCATGACCGGGCCACCGGGGGGGGGACATGGTCTCGGACTGGAGAATGCATGACCGGACAACCAGGTAGGGAAGAACATGGTCTCGGACTGGAGAATGCATGACCGGACAACTCGGGAGGGAGGAAAATGGTCTCGGACTGGAGAAAGCATGACCGGACAACCAGGGAGGGAGGAACATGGTCTCGGACTGGAGAATGCATGACCGGGCCACCGGGGGGGGGACATGGTCTCGGACTGGAGAATGCATGACCGGGCAACCTGGGGGGGACATGGTCTCGGACTGGAGAATGCATGACCGGGCAAGCAGGGAGGGAGGAAAATGGTCTCGGACTGGAGAATGCATGACCGGGCAACCTGGGGGGGATATGGTCTCGGACTGGAGAATGCATGACCGGACAACCAGGGAGGGAGGAACATGGTCTCGGACTGGAGAATGCATGACCGGGCAACCTGGGGGGGATATGGTCTCGGACTGGAGAATGCATGACCGGACAACCAGGGAGGGAGGAACATGGTCTCGGACTGGAGAATGCATGACCGGGCAACCTGGGGGGGATATGGTCTCGGACTGGAGAATGCATGACCGGACAACCAGGGAGGGAGGAACATGGTCTCGGACTGGAGAATGCATGACCGGGCCACCGGGGGGGGGACATGGTCTCGGACTGGAGAATGCATGACCGGGCAACCTGGGGGGGATATGGTCTCGGACTGGAGAATGCATGACCGGGCAACCTGGGGGGGATATGGTCTCGGACTGGAGAATGCATGACCGGACAACTCGGGAGGGAGGAAAATGGTCTCGGACTGGAGAATGCATGACCGGGCCACCGGGGGGGGACATGGTCTCGGACTGGAGAATGCATGACCGGGCAACCTGGGGGGGACATGGTCTCGGACTGGAGAATGCATGACCGGGCAAGCAGGGAGGGAGGAAAATGGTCTCGGACTGGAGAATGCATGACCGGGCAACCTGGGGGGGATATGGTCTCGGACTGGAGAATGCATGACCGGACAACCAGGGAGGGAGGAACATGGTCTCGGACTGGAGAATGCATGACCGGACAACCTGGGGGGGATATGGTCTCGGACTGGAGAATGCATGACCGGGCAACCTGGGGGGATATGGTCTCGGACTGGAGAATGCATGACCGGGCAACCTGGGGGGGATATGGTCTCGGACTGGAGAATGCATGACCGGGCAACCTGGGGGGGACATGGTCTCGGACTGGAGAATGCATGACCGGGCAACCTGGGGGGGATATGGTCTCGGACTGGAGAATGCATGACCGGGCAACCTGGGGGGATATGGTCTCGGACTGGAGAATGCATGACCGGACAACCAGGGAGGGAGGAAAATGGTCTCGGACTGGAGAATGCATGACCGGGCAACGTGGGGGGGATATGGTCTCGGACTGGAGAATGCATGACCAGGCAACCTGGGGGGATATGGTCTCGGACTGGAGAATGCATGACCGGACAACTCGGGAGGGAGGAAAATGGTCTCGGACTGGAGAATGCATGACCGGGCCACCTGGGGGGGATATGGTCTCAGACTGGAGAATGCATGACCGGACAACCAGGGAGGGAGGAACATGGTCTCGGACTGGAGAATGCATGACCGGGCAACCTGGGGGGGATATGGTCTCGGACTGGAGAATGCATGACCAGGCAACCTGGGGGGATATGGTCTCGGACTGGAGAATGCATGACCGGACAACTCGGGAGGGAGGAAAATGGTCTCGGACTGGAGAATGCATGACCGGGCCACCTGGGGGGGATATGGTCTCGGACTGGAGAATGCATGACCGGGCAAGCAGGGAGGGAGGAAAATGGTCTCGGACTGGAGAATGCATGACCGGGCAACCTGGGGGGGATATGGTCTCGGACTGGAGAATGCATGACCGGACAACCAGGGAGGGAGGAACATGGTCTCGGACTGGAGAATGCATGACCGGACAACCTGGGGGGGATATGGTCTCGGACTGGAGAATGCATGACCGGGCAACCTGGGGGGATATGGTCTCGGACTGGAGAATGCATGACCGGGCAACCTGGGGGGGATATGGTCTCGGACTGGAGAATGCATGACCGGGCAACCTGGGGGGATATGGTCTCGGACTGGAGAATGCATGACCGGACAACCAGGGAGGGAGGAAAATGGTCTCGGACTGGAGAATGCATGACCGGGCAACCTGGGGGGGATATGGTCTCGGACTGGAGAATGCATGACCGGACAACCAGGGAGGGAGGAACATGGTCTCGGACTGGAGAATGCATGACCGGGCAACCTGGGGGGGACATGGTCTCGGACTGGAGAATGCATGACCGGGCAACCTGGGGGGGATATGGTCTCGGACTGGAGAATGCATGACCGGGCAACCTGGGGGGATATGGTCTCGGACTGGAGAATGCATGACCGGGCAACCTGGGGGGGATATGGTCTCGGACTGGAGAATGCATGACCGGGCAACCTGGGGGGGATATGGTCTCGGACTGGAGAATGCATGACCGGACAACCAGGGAGGGAGGAACATGGTCTCGGACTGGAGAATGCATGACCGGGCAACCTGGGGGGGATATGGTCTCGGACTGGAGAATGCATGACCGGACAACCAGGGAGGGAGGAACATGGTCTCGGACTGGAGAATGCATGACCGGGCCACCGGGGGGGGGACATGGTCTCGGACTGGAGAATGCATGACCAGGCAACCTGGGGGGGACATGGTCTCGGACTGGAGAATGCATGACCGGGCAACCTGGGGGGGATATGGTCTCGGACTGGAGAATGCATGACCGGACAACCAGGGAGGGAGGAACATGGTCTCGGACTGGAGAATGCATGACCGGGCAACCTGGGGGGGATATGGTCTCGGACTGGAGAATGCATGACCGGGCAACCTGGGGGGGATATGGTCTCGGACTGGAGAATGCATGACCGGGCAACCTGGGGGGGATATGGTCTCGGACTGGAGAATGCATGACCGGGCAACCTGGGGGGGACATGGTCTCGGACTGGAGAATGCATGACCGGGCAACCTGGGGGGGATATGGTCTCGGACTGGAGAATGCATGACCGGACAACTCGGGAGGGAGGAAAATGGTCTCGGACTGGAGAATGCATGACCGGGCCACCGGGGGGGGACATGGTCTCGGACTGGAGAATGCATGACCGGGCAACCTGGGGGGGACATGGTCTCGGACTGGAGAATGCATGACCGGGCAACCTGAGGGGATATGGTCTCGGACTGGAGAATGCATGACCGGGCAACCTGGGGAGGATATGGTCTCGGACTGGAGAATGCATGACCGGGCAACCTGGGGGGGACATGGTCTCGGACTGGAGAATGCATGACCGGGCAACCTGGGGGGGATATGGTCTCGGACTGGAGAATGCATGACCGGGCAACCTGGGGGGGATATGGTCTCGGACTGGAGAATGCATGACCGGACAACCAGGGAGGGAGGAACATGGTCTCGGACTGGAGAATGCATGACCGGGCAACCTGGGGGGGATATGGTCTCGGACTGGAGAATGCATGACCGGGCAACCTGGGGGGATATGGTCTCGGACTGGAGAATGCATGACCGGACAACCAGGGAGGGAGGAAAATGGTCTCGGACTGGAGAATGCATGACCGGGCAACCTGGGGGGGATATGGTCTCGGACTGGAGAATGCATGACCGGGCAACCTGGGGGGGATATGGTCTCGGACTGGAGAATGCATGACCGGACAACCAGGTAGGGAAGAACATGGTCTCGGACTGGAGAATGCATGACCGGGCAACCTGGGGGGGATATGGTCTCGGACTGGAGAATGCATGACCGGGCAACCTGGGGGGGATATGGTCTCGGACTGGAGAATGCATGACCGGGCAACCTGGGGGGGATATGGTCTCGGACTGGAGAATGCATGACCGGGCAACCTGGGGGGGACATGGTCTCGGACTGGAGAATGCATGACCGGGCAACCTGGGGGGGATATGGTCTCGGACTGGAGAATGCATGACCGGGCAACCTGGGGGGATATGGTCTCGGACTGGAGAATGCATGACCGGACAACCAGGGAGGGAGGAAAATGGTCTCGGACTGGAGAATGCATGACCGGGCAACCTGGGGGGGATATGGTCTCGGACTGGAGAATGCATGACCAGGCAACCTGGGGGGATATGGTCTCGGACTGGAGAATGCATGACCGGACAACTCGGGAGGGAGGAAAATGGTCTCGGACTGGAGAATGCATGACCGGGCCACCTGGGGGGGATATGGTCTCAGACTGGAGAATGCATGACCGGACAACCAGGGAGGGAGGAACATGGTCTCGGACTGGAGAATGCATGACCGGGCAACCTGGGGGGGATATGGTCTCGGACTGGAGAATGCATGACCGGGCAACCTGGGGGGGATATGGTCTCGGACTGGAGAATGCATGACCGGGCAACCTGGGGGGGATATGGTCTCGGACTGGAGAATGCATGACCGGACAACTCGGGAGGGAGGAAAATGGTCTCGGACTGGAGAATGCATGACCGGGCCACCGGGGGGGGACATGGTCTCGGACTGGAGAATGCATGACCGGGCAACCTGGGGGGGACATGGTCTCGGACTGGAGAATGCATGACCGGGCAAGCAGGGAGGGAGGAAAATGGTCTCGGACTGGAGAATGCATGACCGGGCAACCTGGGGGGGATATGGTCTCGGACTGGAGAATGCATGACCGGACAACCAGGGAGGGAGGAACATGGTCTCGGACTGGAGAATGCATGACCGGACAACCTGGGGGGGATATGGTCTCGGACTGGAGAATGCATGACCGGGCAACCTGGGGGGATATGGTCTCGGACTGGAGAATGCATGACCGGGCAACCTGGGGGGGATATGGTCTCGGACTGGAGAATGCATGACCGGGCAACCTGGGGGGATATGGTCTCGGACTGGAGAATGCATGACCGGGCAACCTGGGGGGATATGGTCTCGGACTGGAGAATGCATGACCGGGCAACCTGGGGGGGATATGGTCTCGGACTGGAGAATGCATGACCGGGCAACCTGGGGGGGACATGGTCTCGGACTGGAGAATGCATGACCGGGCAAGCAGGGAGGGAGGAAAATGGTCTCGGACTGGAGAATGCATGACCGGGCAACCTGGGGGGGATATGGTCTCGGACTGGAGAATGCATGACCGGACAACCAGGGAGGGAGGAACATGGTCTCGGACTGGAGAATGCATGACCGGACAACCTGGGGGGGATATGGTCTCGGACTGGAGAATGCATGACCGGGCAACCTGGGGGGATATGGTCTCGGACTGGAGAATGCATGACCGGGCAACCTGGGGGGGATATGGTCTCGGACTGGAGAATGCATGACCGGGCAACCTGGGGGGATATGGTCTCGGACTGGAGAATGCATGACCGGGCAACCTGGGGGGATATGGTCTCGGACTGGAGAATGCATGACCGGGCAACCTGGGGGGGATATGGTCTCGGACTGGAGAATGCATGACCGGGCAACCTGGGGGGGACATGGTCTCGGACTGGAGAATGCATGACCGGGCAACCTGGGGGGGATATGGTCTCGGACTGGAGAATGCATGACCGGGCAACCTGGGGGGGATATGGTCTCGGACTGGAGAATGCATGACCGGACAACCAGGGAGGGAGGAACATGGTCTCGGACTGGAGAATGCATGACCGGGCAACCTGGGGGGGATATGGTCTCGGACTGGAGAATGCATGACCGGACAACCAGGGAGGGAGGAACATGGTCTCGGACTGGAGAATGCATGACCGGGCAACCTGGGGGGGACATGGTCTCGGACTGGAGAATGCATGACCGGGCAACCTGGGGGGGATATGGTCTCGGACTGGAGAATGCATGACCGGGCAACCTGGGGGGATATGGTCTCGGACTGGAGAATGCATGACCGGACAACCAGGGAGGGAGGAAAATGGTCTCGGACTGGAGAATGCATGACCGGGCAACCTGGGGGGGACATGGTCTCGGACTGGAGAATGCATGACCGGACAACCAGGGAGGGAGGAAAATGGTCTCGGACTGGAGAATGCATGACCGGGCAACCTGGGGGGGATATGGTCTCGGACTGGAGAATGCATGACCAGGCAACCTGGGGGGATATGGTCTCGGACTGGAGAATGCATGACCGGACAACTCGGGAGGGAGGAAAATGGTCTCGGACTGGAGAATGCATGACCGGGCCACCTGGGGGGGATATGGTCTCAGACTGGAGAATGCATGACCGGACAACCAGGGAGGGAGGAACATGGTCTCGGACTGGAGAATGCATGACCGGGCAACCTGGGGGGGATATGGTCTCGGACTGGAGAATGCATGACCGGGCAACCTGGGGGGGATATGGTCTCGGACTGGAGAATGCATGACCGGGCAACCTGGGGGGGATATGGTCTCGGACTGGAGAATGCATGACCGGACAACTCGGGAGGGAGGAAAATGGTCTCGGACTGGAGAATGCATGACCGGGCCACCGGGGGGGATATGGTCTCGGACTGGAGAATGCATGACCGGACAACCAGGGAGGGAGGAACATGGTCTCGGACTGGAGAATGCATGACCGGGCAACCTGGGGGGGATATGGTCTCGGACTGGAGAATGCATGACCGGACAACCAGGGAGGGAGGAACATGGTCTCGGACTGGAGAATGCATGACCGGGCAACCTGGGGGGGACATGGTCTCGGACTGGAGAATGCATGACCGGGCAAGCAGGGAGGGAGGAAAATGGTCTCGGACTGGAGAATGCATGACCGGGCAACCTGGGGGGATATGGTCTCGGACTGGAGAATGCATGACCGGACAACCAGGGAGGGAGGAACATGGTCTCGGACTGGAGAATGCATGACCGGGCAACCTGGGGGGGATATGGTCTCGGACTGGAGAATGCATGACCGGGCAACCTGGGGGGGATATGGTCTCGGACTGGAGAATGCATGACCGGGCAACCTGGGGGGGATATGGTCTCGGACTGGAGAATGCATGACCGGACTAGGGAAGGACATGGTCTCAGACTAGAGAATGCATGACCGGACAACTGGGGAGGGAGGAACATGGTCTCGGACTGGAGAATGCATGACCGGGCAACCGGGGGGGGACATGGTCTCGGACTGGAGAATGCATGACCGGGCAACCTGGGGGGGATATGGTCTCGGACTGGAGAATGCATGACCGGACAACCAGGTAGGGAAGAACATGGTCTCGGACTGGAGAATGCATGACCGGACAACTCGGGAGGGAGGAAAATGGTCTCGGACTGGAGAAAGCATGACCGGACAACCAGGGAGGGAGGAACATGGTCTCGGACTGGAGAATGCATGACCGGGCCACCGGGGGGGGGACATGGTCTCGGACTGGAGAATGCATGACCGGACAACCAGGTAGGGAAGAACATGGTCTCGGACTGGAGAATGCATGACCGGACAACTCGGGAGGGAGGAAAATGGTCTCGGACTGGAGAAAGCATGACCGGACAACCAGGGAGGGAGGAACATGGTCTCGGACTGGAGAATGCATGACCGGGCCACCGGGGGGGGGACATGGTCTCGGACTGGAGAATGCATGACCGGGCAACCTGGGGGGGACATGGTCTCGGACTGGAGAATGCATGACCGGGCAAGCAGGGAGGGAGGAAAATGGTCTCGGACTGGAGAATGCATGACCGGGCAACCTGGGGGGGATATGGTCTCGGACTGGAGAATGCATGACCGGACAACCAGGGAGGGAGGAACATGGTCTCGGACTGGAGAATGCATGACCGGGCAACCTGGGGGGGATATGGTCTCGGACTGGAGAATGCATGACCGGACAACCAGGGAGGGAGGAACATGGTCTCGGACTGGAGAATGCATGACCGGGCAACCTGGGGGGGATATGGTCTCGGACTGGAGAATGCATGACCGGACAACCAGGGAGGGAGGAACATGGTCTCGGACTGGAGAATGCATGACCGGGCCACCGGGGGGGGGACATGGTCTCGGACTGGAGAATGCATGACCGGGCAACCTGGGGGGGATATGGTCTCGGACTGGAGAATGCATGACCGGGCAACCTGGGGGGGATATGGTCTCGGACTGGAGAATGCATGACCGGACAACTCGGGAGGGAGGAAAATGGTCTCGGACTGGAGAATGCATGACCGGGCCACCGGGGGGGGACATGGTCTCGGACTGGAGAATGCATGACCGGGCAACCTGGGGGGGACATGGTCTCGGACTGGAGAATGCATGACCGGGCAAGCAGGGAGGGAGGAAAATGGTCTCGGACTGGAGAATGCATGACCGGGCAACCTGGGGGGGATATGGTCTCGGACTGGAGAATGCATGACCGGACAACCAGGGAGGGAGGAACATGGTCTCGGACTGGAGAATGCATGACCGGACAACCTGGGGGGGATATGGTCTCGGACTGGAGAATGCATGACCGGGCCACCGGGGGGGGACATGGTCTCGGACTGGAGAATGCATGACCGGGCAACCTGGGGGGGACATGGTCTCGGACTGGAGAATGCATGACCGGGCAAGCAGGGAGGGAGGAAAATGGTCTCGGACTGGAGAATGCATGACCGGGCAACCTGGGGGGGATATGGTCTCGGACTGGAGAATGCATGACCGGACAACCAGGGAGGGAGGAACATGGTCTCGGACTGGAGAATGCATGACCGGACAACCTGGGGGGGATATGGTCTCGGACTGGAGAATGCATGACCGGGCAACCTGGGGGGATATGGTCTCGGACTGGAGAATGCATGACCGGGCAACCTGGGGGGGATATGGTCTCGGACTGGAGAATGCATGACCGGGCAACCTGGGGGGATATGGTCTCGGACTGGAGAATGCATGACCGGACAACCAGGGAGGGAGGAAAATGGTCTCGGACTGGAGAATGCATGACCGGGCAACCTGGGGGGGATATGGTCTCGGACTGGAGAATGCATGACCGGACAACCAGGGAGGGAGGAACATGGTCTCGGACTGGAGAATGCATGACCGGGCAACCTGGGGGGGATATGGTCTCGGACTGGAGAATGCATGACCGGGCAACCTGGGGGGGACATGGTCTCGGACTGGAGAATGCATGACCGGGCAACCTGGGGGGGATATGGTCTCGGACTGGAGAATGCATGACCGGGCAACCTGGGGGGATATGGTCTCGGACTGGAGAATGCATGACCGGACAACCAGGGAGGGAGGAAAATGGTCTCGGACTGGAGAATGCATGACCGGGCAACCTGGGGGGGATATGGTCTCGGACTGGAGAATGCATGACCAGGCAACCTGGGGGGATATGGTCTCGGACTGGAGAATGCATGACCGGACAACTCGGGAGGGAGGAAAATGGTCTCGGACTGGAGAATGCATGACCGGGCCACCTGGGGGGGATATGGTCTCAGACTGGAGAATGCATGACCGGACAACCAGGGAGGGAGGAACATGGTCTCGGACTGGAGAATGCATGACCGGGCAACCTGGGGGGGATATGGTCTCGGACTGGAGAATGCATGACCAGGCAACCTGGGGGGATATGGTCTCGGACTGGAGAATGCATGACCGGACAACTCGGGAGGGAGGAAAATGGTCTCGGACTGGAGAATGCATGACCGGGCCACCTGGGGGGGATATGGTCTCAGACTGGAGAATGCATGACCGGACAACCAGGGAGGGAGGAACATGGTCTCGGACTGGAGAATGCATGACCGGGCAACCTGGGGGGGATATGGTCTCGGACTGGAGAATGCATGACCGGGCAACCTGGGGGGGATATGGTCTCGGACTGGAGAATGCATGACCGGGCAACCTGGGGGGGATATGGTCTCGGACTGGAGAATGCATGACCGGACAACTCGGGAGGGAGGAAAATGGTCTCGGACTGGAGAATGCATGACCGGGCCACCGGGGGGGGACATGGTCTCGGACTGGAGAATGCATGACCGGGCAACCTGGGGGGGACATGGTCTCGGACTGGAGAATGCATGACCGGGCAAGCAGGGAGGGAGGAAAATGGTCTCGGACTGGAGAATGCATGACCGGGCAACCTGGGGGGGATATGGTCTCGGACTGGAGAATGCATGACCGGACAACCAGGGAGGGAGGAACATGGTCTCGGACTGGAGAATGCATGACCGGACAACCTGGGGGGGATATGGTCTCGGACTGGAGAATGCATGACCGGGCAACCTGGGGGGATATGGTCTCGGACTGGAGAATGCATGACCGGGCAACCTGGGGGGGATATGGTCTCGGACTGGAGAATGCATGACCGGGCAACCTGGGGGGATATGGTCTCGGACTGGAGAATGCATGACCGGACAACCAGGGAGGGAGGAAAATGGTCTCGGACTGGAGAATGCATGACCGGGCAACCTGGGGGGGATATGGTCTCGGACTGGAGAATGCATGACCGGACAACCAGGGAGGGAGGAACATGGTCTCGGACTGGAGAATGCATGACCGGGCAACCTGGGGGGGACATGGTCTCGGACTGGAGAATGCATGACCGGGCAACCTGGGGGGGATATGGTCTCGGACTGGAGAATGCATGACCGGGCAACCTGGGGGGATATGGTCTCGGACTGGAGAATGCATGACCGGGCAACCTGGGGGGGATATGGTCTCGGACTGGAGAATGCATGACCGGGCAACCTGGGGGGGATATGGTCTCGGACTGGAGAATGCATGACCGGACAACCAGGGAGGGAGGAACATGGTCTCGGACTGGAGAATGCATGACCGGGCAACCTGGGGGGGATATGGTCTCGGACTGGAGAATGCATGACCGGACAACCAGGGAGGGAGGAACATGGTCTCGGACTGGAGAATGCATGACCGGGCCACCGGGGGGGGGACATGGTCTCGGACTGGAGAATGCATGACCGGGCAACCTGGGGGGGACATGGTCTCGGACTGGAGAATGCATGACCGGGCAACCTGGGGGGGATATGGTCTCGGACTGGAGAATGCATGACCGGACAACCAGGGAGGGAGGAACATGGTCTCGGACTGGAGAATGCATGACCGGGCAACCTGGGGGGGATATGGTCTCGGACTGGAGAATGCATGACCGGGCAACCTGGGGGGGATATGGTCTCGGACTGGAGAATGCATGACCGGGCAACCTGGGGGGGATATGGTCTCGGACTGGAGAATGCATGACCGGGTAACCTGGGGGGGACATGGTCTCGGACTGGAGAATGCATGACCGGGCAACCTGGGGGGGATATGGTCTCGGACTGGAGAATGCATGACCGGACAACTCGGGAGGGAGGAAAATGGTCTCGGACTGGAGAATGCATGACCGGGCCACCGGGGGGGGACATGGTCTCGGACTGGAGAATGCATGACCGGGCAACCTGGGGGGGACATGGTCTCGGACTGGAGAATGCATGACCGGGCAACCTGAGGGGATATGGTCTCGGACTGGAGAATGCATGACCGGGCAACCTGGGGAGGATATGGTCTCGGACTGGAGAATGCATGACCGGGCAACCTGGGGGGGACATGGTCTCGGACTGGAGAATGCATGACCGGGCAACCTGGGGGGGATATGGTCTCGGACTGGAGAATGCATGACCGGGCAACCTGGGGGGGATATGGTCTCGGACTGGAGAATGCATGACCGGGCAACCTGGGGGGATATGGTCTCGGACTGGAGAATGCATGACCGGACAACCAGGGAGGGAGGAAAATGGTCTCGGACTGGAGAATGCATGACCGGACAACCAGGGAGGGAGGAAAATGGTCTCGGACTGGAGAATGCATGACCGGGCAACCTGGGGGGGATATGGTCTCGGACTGGAGAATGCATGACCAGGCAACCTGGGGGGATATGGTCTCGGACTGGAGAATGCATGACCGGACAACTCGGGAGGGAGGAAAATGGTCTCGGACTGGAGAATGCATGACCGGGCCACCTGGGGGGGATATGGTCTCAGACTGGAGAATGCATGACCGGACAACCAGGGAGGGAGGAACATGGTCTCGGACTGGAGAATGCATGACCGGGCAACCTGGGGGGGATATGGTCTCGGACTGGAGAATGCATGACCGGGCAACCTGGGGGGGATATGGTCTCGGACTGGAGAATGCATGACCGGGCAACCTGGGGGGGATATGGTCTCGGACTGGAGAATGCATGACCGGACAACTCGGGAGGGAGGAAAATGGTCTCGGACTGGAGAATGCATGACCGGGCCACCGGGGGGGATATGGTCTCGGACTGGAGAATGCATGACCGGACAACCAGGGAGGGAGGAACATGGTCTCGGACTGGAGAATGCATGACCGGGCAACCTGGGGGGGATATGGTCTCGGACTGGAGAATGCATGACCGGACAACCAGGGAGGGAGGAACATGGTCTCGGACTGGAGAATGCATGACCGGGCAACCTGGGGGGGACATGGTCTCGGACTGGAGAATGCATGACCGGGCAAGCAGGGAGGGAGGAAAATGGTCTCGGACTGGAGAATGCATGACCGGGCAACCTGGGGGGATATGGTCTCGGACTGGAGAATGCATGACCGGACAACCAGGGAGGGAGGAACATGGTCTCGGACTGGAGAATGCATGACCGGGCAACCTGGGGGGGATATGGTCTCGGACTGGAGAATGCATGACCGGGCAACCTGGGGGGGATATGGTCTCGGACTGGAGAATGCATGACCGGGCAACCTGGGGGGGATATGGTCTCGGACTGGAGAATGCATGACCGGACTAGGGAAGGACATGGTCTCAGACTAGAGAATGCATGACCGGACAACTGGGGAGGGAGGAACATGGTCTCGGACTGGAGAATGCATGACCGGGCAACCGGGGGGGGACATGGTCTCGGACTGGAGAATGCATGACCGGGCAACCTGGGGGGGATATGGTCTCGGACTGGAGAATGCATGACCGGACAACCAGGTAGGGAAGAACATGGTCTCGGACTGGAGAATGCATGACCGGACAACTCGGGAGGGAGGAAAATGGTCTCGGACTGGAGAAAGCATGACCGGACAACCAGGGAGGGAGGAACATGGTCTCGGACTGGAGAATGCATGACCGGGCCACCGGGGGGGGGACATGGTCTCGGACTGGAGAATGCATGACCGGGCAACCTGGGGGGGACATGGTCTCGGACTGGAGAATGCATGACCGGGCAAGCAGGGAGGGAGGAAAATGGTCTCGGACTGGAGAATGCATGACCGGGCAACCTGGGGGGGATATGGTCTCGGACTGGAGAATGCATGACCGGACAACCAGGGAGGGAGGAACATGGTCTCGGACTGGAGAATGCATGACCGGGCAACCTGGGGGGGATATGGTCTCGGACTGGAGAATGCATGACCGGACAACCAGGGAGGGAGGAACATGGTCTCGGACTGGAGAATGCATGACCGGGCAACCTGGGGGGGATATGGTCTCGGACTGGAGAATGCATGACCGGACAACCAGGGAGGGAGGAACATGGTCTCGGACTGGAGAATGCATGACCGGGCCACCGGGGGGGGGACATGGTCTCGGACTGGAGAATGCATGACCGGGCAACCTGGGGGGGATATGGTCTCGGACTGGAGAATGCATGACCGGGCAACCTGGGGGGGATATGGTCTCGGACTGGAGAATGCATGACCGGACAACTCGGGAGGGAGGAAAATGGTCTCGGACTGGAGAATGCATGACCGGGCCACCGGGGGGGGACATGGTCTCGGACTGGAGAATGCATGACCGGGCAACCTGGGGGGGACATGGTCTCGGACTGGAGAATGCATGACCGGGCAAGCAGGGAGGGAGGAAAATGGTCTCGGACTGGAGAATGCATGACCGGGCAACCTGGGGGGGATATGGTCTCGGACTGGAGAATGCATGACCGGACAACCAGGGAGGGAGGAACATGGTCTCGGACTGGAGAATGCATGACCGGACAACCTGGGGGGGATATGGTCTCGGACTGGAGAATGCATGACCGGGCAACCTGGGGGGATATGGTCTCGGACTGGAGAATGCATGACCGGGCAACCTGGGGGGGATATGGTCTCGGACTGGAGAATGCATGACCGGGCAACTTGGGGGGGACATGGTCTCGGACTGGAGAATGCATGACCGGGCAACCTGGGGGGGATATGGTCTCGGACTGGAGAATGCATGACCGGGCAACCTGGGGGGATATGGTCTCGGACTGGAGAATGCATGACCGGACAACCAGGGAGGGAGGAAAATGGTCTCGGACTGGAGAATGCATGACCGGGCAACGTGGGGGGGATATGGTCTCGGACTGGAGAATGCATGACCAGGCAACCTGGGGGGATATGGTCTCGGACTGGAGAATGCATGACCGGACAACTCGGGAGGGAGGAAAATGGTCTCGGACTGGAGAATGCATGACCGGGCCACCTGGGGGGGATATGGTCTCAGACTGGAGAATGCATGACCGGACAACCAGGGAGGGAGGAACATGGTCTCGGACTGGAGAATGCATGACCGGGCAACCTGGGGGGGATATGGTCTCGGACTGGAGAATGCATGACCAGGCAACCTGGGGGGATATGGTCTCGGACTGGAGAATGCATGACCGGACAACTCGGGAGGGAGGAAAATGGTCTCGGACTGGAGAATGCATGACCGGGCCACCTGGGGGGGATATGGTCTCAGACTGGAGAATGCATGACCGGACAACCAGGGAGGGAGGAACATGGTCTCGGACTGGAGAATGCATGACCGGGCAACCTGGGGGGGACATGGTCTCGGACTGGAGAATGCATGACCGGGCAAGCAGGGAGGGAGGAAAATGGTCTCGGACTGGAGAATGCATGACCGGGCAACCTGGGGGGATATGGTCTCGGACTGGAGAATGCATGACCGGACAACCAGGGAGGGAGGAACATGGTCTCGGACTGGAGAATGCATGACCGGGCAACCTGGGGGGGATATGGTCTCGGACTGGAGAATGCATGACCGGGCAACCTGGGGGGGATATGGTCTCGGACTGGAGAATGCATGACCGGGCAACCTGGGGGGGATATGGTCTCGGACTGGAGAATGCATGACCGGACTAGGGAAGGACATGGTCTCAGACTAGAGAATGCATGACCGGACAACTGGGGAGGGAGGAACATGGTCTCGGACTGGAGAATGCATGACCGGGCAACCGGGGGGGGACATGGTCTCGGACTGGAGAATGCATGACCGGGCAACCTGGGGGGGATATGGTCTCGGACTGGAGAATGCATGACCGGACAACCAGGTAGGGAAGAACATGGTCTCGGACTGGAGAATGCATGACCGGACAACTCGGGAGGGAGGAAAATGGTCTCGGACTGGAGAAAGCATGACCGGACAACCAGGGAGGGAGGAACATGGTCTCGGACTGGAGAATGCATGACCGGGCCACCGGGGGGGGGACATGGTCTCGGACTGGAGAATGCATGACCGGGCAACCTGGGGGGGACATGGTCTCGGACTGGAGAATGCATGACCGGGCAAGCAGGGAGGGAGGAAAATGGTCTCGGACTGGAGAATGCATGACCGGGCAACCTGGGGGGGATATGGTCTCGGACTGGAGAATGCATGACCGGACAACCAGGGAGGGAGGAACATGGTCTCGGACTGGAGAATGCATGACCGGGCAACCTGGGGGGGATATGGTCTCGGACTGGAGAATGCATGACCGGACAACCAGGGAGGGAGGAACATGGTCTCGGACTGGAGAATGCATGACCGGGCAACCTGGGGGGGATATGGTCTCGGACTGGAGAATGCATGACCGGACAACCAGGGAGGGAGGAACATGGTCTCGGACTGGAGAATGCATGACCGGGCCACCGGGGGGGGGACATGGTCTCGGACTGGAGAATGCATGACCGGGCAACCTGGGGGGGATATGGTCTCGGACTGGAGAATGCATGACCGGGCAACCTGGGGGGGATATGGTCTCGGACTGGAGAATGCATGACCGGACAACTCGGGAGGGAGGAAAATGGTCTCGGACTGGAGAATGCATGACCGGGCCACCGGGGGGGGACATGGTCTCGGACTGGAGAATGCATGACCGGGCAACCTGGGGGGGACATGGTCTCGGACTGGAGAATGCATGACCGGGCAAGCAGGGAGGGAGGAAAATGGTCTCGGACTGGAGAATGCATGACCGGGCAACCTGGGGGGGATATGGTCTCGGACTGGAGAATGCATGACCGGACAACCAGGGAGGGAGGAACATGGTCTCGGACTGGAGAATGCATGACCGGACAACCTGGGGGGGATATGGTCTCGGACTGGAGAATGCATGACCGGGCAACCTGGGGGGATATGGTCTCGGACTGGAGAATGCATGACCGGGCAACCTGGGGGGGATATGGTCTCGGACTGGAGAATGCATGACCGGGCAACTTGGGGGGGACATGGTCTCGGACTGGAGAATGCATGACCGGGCAACCTGGGGGGGATATGGTCTCGGACTGGAGAATGCATGACCGGGCAACCTGGGGGGATATGGTCTCGGACTGGAGAATGCATGACCGGACAACCAGGGAGGGAGGAAAATGGTCTCGGACTGGAGAATGCATGACCGGGCAACGTGGGGGGGATATGGTCTCGGACTGGAGAATGCATGACCAGGCAACCTGGGGGGATATGGTCTCGGACTGGAGAATGCATGACCGGACAACTCGGGAGGGAGGAAAATGGTCTCGGACTGGAGAATGCATGACCGGGCCACCTGGGGGGGATATGGTCTCAGACTGGAGAATGCATGACCGGACAACCAGGGAGGGAGGAACATGGTCTCGGACTGGAGAATGCATGACCGGGCAACCTGGGGGGGATATGGTCTCGGACTGGAGAATGCATGACCAGGCAACCTGGGGGGATATGGTCTCGGACTGGAGAATGCATGACCGGACAACTCGGGAGGGAGGAAAATGGTCTCGGACTGGAGAATGCATGACCGGGCCACCTGGGGGGGATATGGTCTCAGACTGGAGAATGCATGACCGGACAACCAGGGAGGGAGGAACATGGTCTCGGACTGGAGAATGCATGACCGGGCAACCTGGGGGGGATATGGTCTCGGACTGGAGAATGCATGACCGGGCAACCTGGGGGGGATATGGTCTCGGACTGGAGAATGCATGACCGGGCAACCTGGGGGGGATATGGTCTCGGACTGGAGAATGCATGACCGGACAACTCGGGAGGGAGGAAAATGGTCTCGGACTGGAGAATGCATGACCGGGCCACCGGGGGGGGACATGGTCTCGGACTGGAGAATGCATGACCGGGCAACCTGGGGGGGACATGGTCTCGGACTGGAGAATGCATGACCGGGCAAGCAGGGAGGGAGGAAAATGGTCTCGGACTGGAGAATGCATGACCGGGCAACCTGGGGGGGATATGGTCTCGGACTGGAGAATGCATGACCGGACAACCAGGGAGGGAGGAACATGGTCTCGGACTGGAGAATGCATGACCGGACAACCTGGGGGGGATATGGTCTCGGACTGGAGAATGCATGACCGGGCAACCTGGGGGGATATGGTCTCGGACTGGAGAATGCATGACCGGGCAACCTGGGGGGGATATGGTCTCGGACTGGAGAATGCATGACCGGGCAACCTGGGGGGATATGGTCTCGGACTGGAGAATGCATGACCGGACAACCAGGGAGGGAGGAAAATGGTCTCGGACTGGAGAATGCATGACCGGGCAACCTGGGGGGGATATGGTCTCGGACTGGAGAATGCATGACCGGACAACCAGGGAGGGAGGAACATGGTCTCGGACTGGAGAATGCATGACCGGGCAACCTGGGGGGGACATGGTCTCGGACTGGAGAATGCATGACCGGGCAACCTGGGGGGGATATGGTCTCGGACTGGAGAATGCATGACCGGGCAACCTGGGGGGATATGGTCTCGGACTGGAGAATGCATGACCGGGCAACCTGGGGGGGATATGGTCTCGGACTGGAGAATGCATGACCGGGCAACCTGGGGGGGATATGGTCTCGGACTGGAGAATGCATGACCGGACAACCAGGGAGGGAGGAACATGGTCTCGGACTGGAGAATGCATGACCGGGCAACCTGGGGGGGATATGGTCTCGGACTGGAGAATGCATGACCGGACAACCAGGGAGGGAGGAACATGGTCTCGGACTGGAGAATGCATGACCGGGCCACCGGGGGGGGGACATGGTCTCGGACTGGAGAATGCATGACCGGGCAACCTGGGGGGGACATGGTCTCGGACTGGAGAATGCATGACCGGGCAACCTGGGGGGGATATGGTCTCGGACTGGAGAATGCATGACCGGACAACCAGGGAGGGAGGAACATGGTCTCGGACTGGAGAATGCATGACCGGGCAACCTGGGGGGGATATGGTCTCGGACTGGAGAATGCATGACCGGGCAACCTGGGGGGGATATGGTCTCGGACTGGAGAATGCATGACCGGGCAACCTGGGGGGGATATGGTCTCGGACTGGAGAATGCATGACCGGGCAACCTGGGGGGGATATGGTCTCGGACTGGAGAATGCATGACCGGGCCACCGGGGGGGGACATGGTCTCGGACTGGAGAATGCATGACCGGGCAACCTGGGGGGGACATGGTCTCGGACTGGAGAATGCATGACCGGGCAACCTGAGGGGATATGGTCTCGGACTGGAGAATGCATGACCGGGCAACCTGGGGAGGATATGGTCTCGGACTGGAGAATGCATGACCGGGCAACCTGGGGGGGACATGGTCTCGGACTGGAGAATGCATGACCGGGCAACCTGGGGGGGATATGGTCTCGGACTGGAGAATGCATGACCGGGCAACCTGGGGGGGATATGGTCTCGGACTGGAGAATGCATGACCGGACAACCAGGGAGGGAGGAACATGGTCTCGGACTGGAGAATGCATGACCGGGCAACCTGGGGGGGATATGGTCTCGGACTGGAGAATGCATGACCGGGCAACCTGGGGGGATATGGTCTCGGACTGGAGAATGCATGACCGGACAACCAGGGAGGGAGGAAAATGGTCTCGGACTGGAGAATGCATGACCGGGCAACCTGGGGGGGATATGGTCTCGGACTGGAGAATGCATGACCGGGCAACCTGGGGGGGATATGGTCTCGGACTGGAGAATGCATGACCGGACAACCAGGTAGGGAAGAACATGGTCTCGGACTGGAGAATGCATGACCGGGCAACCTGGGGGGGATATGGTCTCGGACTGGAGAATGCATGACCGGGCAACCTGGGGGGGATATGGTCTCGGACTGGAGAATGCATGACCGGGCAACCTGGGGGGGATATGGTCTCGGACTGGAGAATGCATGACCGGGCAACCTGGGGGGGACATGGTCTCGGACTGGAGAATGCATGACCGGGCAACCTGGGGGGGATATGGTCTCGGACTGGAGAATGCATGACCGGGCAACCTGGGGGGATATGGTCTCGGACTGGAGAATGCATGACCGGGCAACCTGGGGGGATATGGTCTCGGACTGGAGAATGCATGACCGGGCAACCTGGGGGGGATATGGTCTCGGACTGGAGAATGCATGACCGGGCAACCTGGGGGGGATATGGTCTCGGACTGGAGAATGCATGACCGGACAACCAGGTAGGGAAGAACATGGTCTCGGACTGGAGAATGCATGACCGGACAACTCGGGAGGGAGGAAAATGGTCTCGGACTGGAGAATGCATGACCGGGCAACCTGGGGGGGATATGGTCTCGGACTGGAGAATGCATGACCAGGCAACCTGGGGGGATATGGTCTCGGACTGGAGAATGCATGACCGGACAACTCGGGAGGGAGGAAAATGGTCTCGGACTGGAGAATGCATGACCGGGCCACCAGGGGGGGACATGGTCTCGGACTGGAGAATGCATGACCGGGCAACCTGGGGGGGATATGGTCTCGGACTGGAGAATGCATGACCGGGCAACCTGGGGGGGATATGGTCTCGGACTGGAGAATGCATGACCGGGCAACCTGGGGGGGATATGGTCTCGGACTGGAGAATGCATGACCGGGCAACCTGGGGGGGACATGGTCTCGGACTGGAGAATGCATGACCGGGCAACCTGGGGGGGATATGGTCTCGGACTGGAGAATGCATGACCGGGCAACCTGGGGGGATATGGTCTCGGACTGGAGAATGCATGACCGGACAACCAGGGAGGGAGGAAAATGGTCTCGGACTGGAGAATGCATGACCGGGCAACCTGGGGGGGATATGGTCTCGGACTGGAGAATGCATGACCAGGCAACCTGGGGGGATATGGTCTCGGACTGGAGAATGCATGACCGGACAACTCGGGAGGGAGGAAAATGGTCTCGGACTGGAGAATGCATGACCGGGCCACCTGGGGGGGATATGGTCTCAGACTGGAGAATGCATGACCGGACAACCAGGGAGGGAGGAACATGGTCTCGGACTGGAGAATGCATGACCGGGCAACCTGGGGGGGATATGGTCTCGGACTGGAGAATGCATGACCGGGCAACCTGGGGGGGATATGGTCTCGGACTGGAGAATGCATGACCGGGCAACCTGGGGGGGATATGGTCTCGGACTGGAGAATGCATGACCGGACAACTCGGGAGGGAGGAAAATGGTCTCGGACTGGAGAATGCATGACCGGGCCACCGGGGGGGATATGGTCTCGGACTGGAGAATGCATGACCGGACAACCAGGGAGGGAGGAACATGGTCTCGGACTGGAGAATGCATGACCGGGCAACCTGGGGGGGATATGGTCTCGGACTGGAGAATGCATGACCGGACAACCAGGGAGGGAGGAACATGGTCTCGGACTGGAGAATGCATGACCGGGCAACCTGGGGGGGACATGGTCTCGGACTGGAGAATGCATGACCGGGCAAGCAGGGAGGGAGGAAAATGGTCTCGGACTGGAGAATGCATGACCGGGCAACCTGGGGGGATATGGTCTCGGACTGGAGAATGCATGACCGGACAACCAGGGAGGGAGGAACATGGTCTCGGACTGGAGAATGCATGACCGGGCAACCTGGGGGGGATATGGTCTCGGACTGGAGAATGCATGACCGGGCAACCTGGGGGGGATATGGTCTCGGACTGGAGAATGCATGACCGGGCAACCTGGGGGGGATATGGTCTCGGACTGGAGAATGCATGACCGGACTAGGGAAGGACATGGTCTCAGACTAGAGAATGCATGACCGGACAACTGGGGAGGGAGGAACATGGTCTCGGACTGGAGAATGCATGACCGGGCAACCGGGGGGGGACATGGTCTCGGACTGGAGAATGCATGACCGGGCAACCTGGGGGGGATATGGTCTCGGACTGGAGAATGCATGACCGGACAACCAGGTAGGGAAGAACATGGTCTCGGACTGGAGAATGCATGACCGGACAACTCGGGAGGGAGGAAAATGGTCTCGGACTGGAGAAAGCATGACCGGACAACCAGGGAGGGAGGAACATGGTCTCGGACTGGAGAATGCATGACCGGGCAACCTGGGGGGGACATGGTCTCGGACTGGAGAATGCATGACCGGGCAAGCAGGGAGGGAGGAAAATGGTCTCGGACTGGAGAATGCATGACCGGGCAACCTGGGGGGATATGGTCTCGGACTGGAGAATGCATGACCGGACAACCAGGGAGGGAGGAACATGGTCTCGGACTGGAGAATGCATGACCGGGCAACCTGGGGGGGATATGGTCTCGGACTGGAGAATGCATGACCGGGCAACCTGGGGGGGATATGGTCTCGGACTGGAGAATGCATGACCGGGCAACCTGGGGGGGATATGGTCTCGGACTGGAGAATGCATGACCGGACTAGGGAAGGACATGGTCTCAGACTAGAGAATGCATGACCGGACAACTGGGGAGGGAGGAACATGGTCTCGGACTGGAGAATGCATGACCGGGCAACCGGGGGGGGACATGGTCTCGGACTGGAGAATGCATGACCGGGCAACCTGGGGGGGATATGGTCTCGGACTGGAGAATGCATGACCGGACAACCAGGTAGGGAAGAACATGGTCTCGGACTGGAGAATGCATGACCGGACAACTCGGGAGGGAGGAAAATGGTCTCGGACTGGAGAAAGCATGACCGGACAACCAGGGAGGGAGGAACATGGTCTCGGACTGGAGAATGCATGACCGGGCCACCGGGGGGGGGACATGGTCTCGGACTGGAGAATGCATGACCGGACAACCAGGTAGGGAAGAACATGGTCTCGGACTGGAGAATGCATGACCGGACAACTCGGGAGGGAGGAAAATGGTCTCGGACTGGAGAAAGCATGACCGGACAACCAGGGAGGGAGGAACATGGTCTCGGACTGGAGAATGCATGACCGGGCCACCGGGGGGGGGACATGGTCTCGGACTGGAGAATGCATGACCGGGCAACCTGGGGGGGACATGGTCTCGGACTGGAGAATGCATGACCGGGCAAGCAGGGAGGGAGGAAAATGGTCTCGGACTGGAGAATGCATGACCGGGCAACCTGGGGGGGATATGGTCTCGGACTGGAGAATGCATGACCGGACAACCAGGGAGGGAGGAACATGGTCTCGGACTGGAGAATGCATGACCGGGCAACCTGGGGGGGATATGGTCTCGGACTGGAGAATGCATGACCGGACAACCAGGGAGGGAGGAACATGGTCTCGGACTGGAGAATGCATGACCGGGCAACCTGGGGGGGATATGGTCTCGGACTGGAGAATGCATGACCGGACAACCAGGGAGGGAGGAACATGGTCTCGGACTGGAGAATGCATGACCGGGCCACCGGGGGGGGGACATGGTCTCGGACTGGAGAATGCATGACCGGTCAACCTGGGGGGGATATGGTCTCGGACTGGAGAATGCATGACCGGGCAACCTGGGGGGGATATGGTCTCGGACTGGAGAATGCATGACCGGACAACTCGGGAGGGAGGAAAATGGTCTCGGACTGGAGAATGCATGACCGGGCCACCGGGGGGGGACATGGTCTCGGACTGGAGAATGCATGACCGGGCAACCTGGGGGGGACATGGTCTCGGACTGGAGAATGCATGACCGGGCAAGCAGGGAGGGAGGAAAATGGTCTCGGACTGGAGAATGCATGACCGGGCAACCTGGGGGGGATATGGTCTCGGACTGGAGAATGCATGACCGGACAACCAGGGAGGGAGGAACATGGTCTCGGACTGGAGAATGCATGACCGGACAACCTGGGGGGGATATGGTCTCGGACTGGAGAATGCATGACCGGGCAACCTGGGGGGATATGGTCTCGGACTGGAGAATGCATGACCGGGCAACCTGGGGGGGATATGGTCTCGGACTGGAGAATGCATGACCGGGCAACCTGGGGGGGACATGGTCTCGGACTGGAGAATGCATGACCGGGCAACCTGGGGGGGATATGGTCTCGGACTGGAGAATGCATGACCGGGCAACCTGGGGGGATATGGTCTCGGACTGGAGAATGCATGACCGGACAACCAGGGAGGGAGGAAAATGGTCTCGGACTGGAGAATGCATGACCGGGCAACCTGGGGGGGATATGGTCTCGGACTGGAGAATGCATGACCAGGCAACCTGGGGGGATATGGTCTCGGACTGGAGAATGCATGACCGGACAACTCGGGAGGGAGGAAAATGGTCTCGGACTGGAGAATGCATGACCGGGCCACCTGGGGGGGATATGGTCTCAGACTGGAGAATGCATGACCGGACAACCAGGGAGGGAGGAACATGGTCTCGGACTGGAGAATGCATGACCGGGCAACCTGGGGGGGATATGGTCTCGGACTGGAGAATGCATGACCAGGCAACCTGGGGGGATATGGTCTCGGACTGGAGAATGCATGACCGGACAACTCGGGAGGGAGGAAAATGGTCTCGGACTGGAGAATGCATGACCGGGCCACCTGGGGGGGATATGGTCTCAGACTGGAGAATGCATGACCGGACAACCAGGGAGGGAGGAACATGGTCTCGGACTGGAGAATGCATGACCGGGCAACCTGGGGGGGATATGGTCTCGGACTGGAGAATGCATGACCGGGCAACCTGGGGGGGATATGGTCTCGGACTGGAGAATGCATGACCGGGCAACCTGGGGGGGATATGGTCTCGGACTGGAGAATGCATGACCGGACAACTCGGGAGGGAGGAAAATGGTCTCGGACTGGAGAATGCATGACCGGGCCACCGGGGGGGGACATGGTCTCGGACTGGAGAATGCATGACCGGGCAACCTGGGGGGGACATGGTCTCGGACTGGAGAATGCATGACCGGGCAAGCAGGGAGGGAGGAAAATGGTCTCGGACTGGAGAATGCATGACCGGGCAACCTGGGGGGGATATGGTCTCGGACTGGAGAATGCATGACCGGACAACCAGGGAGGGAGGAACATGGTCTCGGACTGGAGAATGCATGACCGGACAACCTGGGGGGGATATGGTCTCGGACTGGAGAATGCATGACCGGGCAACCTGGGGGGATATGGTCTCGGACTGGAGAATGCATGACCGGGCAACCTGGGGGGGATATGGTCTCGGACTGGAGAATGCATGACCGGGCAACCTGGGGGGATATGGTCTCGGACTGGAGAATGCATGACCGGACAACCAGGGAGGGAGGAAAATGGTCTCGGACTGGAGAATGCATGACCGGGCAACCTGGGGGGGATATGGTCTCGGACTGGAGAATGCATGACCGGACAACCAGGGAGGGAGGAACATGGTCTCGGACTGGAGAATGCATGACCGGGCAACCTGGGGGGGATATGGTCTCGGACTGGAGAATGCATGACCGGGCAACCTGGGGGGGACATGGTCTCGGACTGGAGAATGCATGACCGGGCAACCTGGGGGGGATATGGTCTCGGACTGGAGAATGCATGACCGGGCAACCTGGGGGGATATGGTCTCGGACTGGAGAATGCATGACCGGACAACCAGGGAGGGAGGAAAATGGTCTCGGACTGGAGAATGCATGACCGGGCAACCTGGGGGGGATATGGTCTCGGACTGGAGAATGCATGACCAGGCAACCTGGGGGGATATGGTCTCGGACTGGAGAATGCATGACCGGACAACTCGGGAGGGAGGAAAATGGTCTCGGACTGGAGAATGCATGACCGGGCCACCTGGGGGGGATATGGTCTCAGACTGGAGAATGCATGACCGGACAACCAGGGAGGGAGGAACATGGTCTCGGACTGGAGAATGCATGACCGGGCAACCTGGGGGGGATATGGTCTCGGACTGGAGAATGCATGACCAGGCAACCTGGGGGGATATGGTCTCGGACTGGAGAATGCATGACCGGACAACTCGGGAGGGAGGAAAATGGTCTCGGACTGGAGAATGCATGACCGGGCCACCTGGGGGGGATATGGTCTCAGACTGGAGAATGCATGACCGGACAACCAGGGAGGGAGGAACATGGTCTCGGACTGGAGAATGCATGACCGGGCAACCTGGGGGGGATATGGTCTCGGACTGGAGAATGCATGACCGGGCAACCTGGGGGGGATATGGTCTCGGACTGGAGAATGCATGACCGGGCAACCTGGGGGGGATATGGTCTCGGACTGGAGAATGCATGACCGGACAACTCGGGAGGGAGGAAAATGGTCTCGGACTGGAGAATGCATGACCGGGCCACCGGGGGGGGACATGGTCTCGGACTGGAGAATGCATGACCGGGCAACCTGGGGGGGACATGGTCTCGGACTGGAGAATGCATGACCGGGCAAGCAGGGAGGGAGGAAAATGGTCTCGGACTGGAGAATGCATGACCGGGCAACCTGGGGGGGATATGGTCTCGGACTGGAGAATGCATGACCGGACAACCAGGGAGGGAGGAACATGGTCTCGGACTGGAGAATGCATGACCGGACAACCTGGGGGGGATATGGTCTCGGACTGGAGAATGCATGACCGGGCAACCTGGGGGGATATGGTCTCGGACTGGAGAATGCATGACCGGGCAACCTGGGGGGGATATGGTCTCGGACTGGAGAATGCATGACCGGGCAACCTGGGGGGGATATGGTCTCGGACTGGAGAATGCATGACCGGACAACCAGGGAGGGAGGAACATGGTCTCGGACTGGAGAATGCATGACCGGGCAACCTGGGGGGGATATGGTCTCGGACTGGAGAATGCATGACCGGACAACCAGGGAGGGAGGAACATGGTCTCGGACTGGAGAATGCATGACCGGGCAACCTGGGGGGGACATGGTCTCGGACTGGAGAATGCATGACCGGGCAACCTGGGGGGGATATGGTCTCGGACTGGAGAATGCATGACCGGGCAACCTGGGGGGATATGGTCTCGGACTGGAGAATGCATGACCGGACAACCAGGGAGGGAGGAAAATGGTCTCGGACTGGAGAATGCATGACCGGGCAACCTGGGGGGGACATGGTCTCGGACTGGAGAATGCATGACCGGACAAGCAGGGAGGGAAGAAAATGGTCTCGGACTGGAGAATGCATGACCGGGCAACCTGGGGGGGACATGGTCTCTGACTGGAGAATGCATGACCGGGCAAGCAGGGAGGGAGGAAAATGGTCTCGGACTGGAGAATGCATGACCGGGCAACCTGGGGGGATATGGTCTCGGACTGGAGAATGCATGACCGGACAACCAGGGAGGGAGGAACATGGTCTCGGACTGGAGAATGCATGACCGGGCAACCTGGGGGGGATATGGTCTCGGACTGGAGAATGCATGACCGGGCAACCTGGGGGGGATATGGTCTCGGACTGGAGAATGCATGACCGGGCAACCTGGGGGGGATATGGTCTCGGACTGGAGAATGCATGACCGGACTAGGGAAGGACATGGTCTCAGACTAGAGAATGCATGACCGGACAACTGGGGAGGGAGGAACATGGTCTCGGACTGGAGAATGCATGACCGGGCAACCGGGGGGGGACATGGTCTCGGACTGGAGAATGCATGACCGGGCAACCTGGGGGGGATATGGTCTCGGACTGGAGAATGCATGACCGGACAACCAGGTAGGGAAGAACATGGTCTCGGACTGGAGAATGCATGACCGGACAACTCGGGAGGGAGGAAAATGGTCTCGGACTGGAGAAAGCATGACCGGACAACCAGGGAGGGAGGAACATGGTCTCGGACTGGAGAATGCATGACCGGGCCACCGGGGGGGGGACATGGTCTCGGACTGGAGAATGCATGACCGGACAACCAGGTAGGGAAGAACATGGTCTCGGACTGGAGAATGCATGACCGGACAACTCGGGAGGGAGGAAAATGGTCTCGGACTGGAGAAAGCATGACCGGACAACCAGGGAGGGAGGAACATGGTCTCGGACTGGAGAATGCATGACCGGGCCACCGGGGGGGGGACATGGTCTCGGACTGGAGAATGCATGACCGGGCAACCTGGGGGGGACATGGTCTCGGACTGGAGAATGCATGACCGGGCAAGCAGGGAGGGAGGAAAATGGTCTCGGACTGGAGAATGCATGACCGGGCAACCTGGGGGGGATATGGTCTCGGACTGGAGAATGCATGACCGGACAACCAGGGAGGGAGGAACATGGTCTCGGACTGGAGAATGCATGACCGGGCAACCTGGGGGGGATATGGTCTCGGACTGGAGAATGCATGACCGGGCAACCTGGGGGGGACATGGTCTCGGACTGGAGAATGCATGACCGGGCAACCTGGGGGGGATATGGTCTCGGACTGGAGAATGCATGACCGGGCAACCTGGGGGGGACATGGTCTCGGACTGGAGAATGCATGACCGGGCAACCTGGGGGGGATATGGTCTCGGACTGGAGAATGCATGACCGGGCAACCTGGGGGGATATGGTCTCGGACTGGAGAATGCATGACCGGACAACCAGGGAGGGAGGAAAATGGTCTCGGACTGGAGAATGCATGACCGGGCAACCTGGGGGGGATATGGTCTCGGACTGGAGAATGCATGACCAGGCAACCTGGGGGGATATGGTCTCGGACTGGAGAATGCATGACCGGACAACTCGGGAGGGAGGAAAATGGTCTCGGACTGGAGAATGCATGACCGGGCCACCTGGGGGGGATATGGTCTCAGACTGGAGAATGCATGACCGGACAACCAGGGAGGGAGGAACATGGTCTCGGACTGGAGAATGCATGACCGGGCAACCTGGGGGGGATATGGTCTCGGACTGGAGAATGCATGACCAGGCAACCTGGGGGGATATGGTCTCGGACTGGAGAATGCATGACCGGACAACTCGGGAGGGAGGAAAATGGTCTCGGACTGGAGAATGCATGACCGGGCCACCTGGGGGGGATATGGTCTCAGACTGGAGAATGCATGACCGGACAACCAGGGAGGGAGGAACATGGTCTCGGACTGGAGAATGCATGACCGGGCAACCTGGGGGGGATATGGTCTCGGACTGGAGAATGCATGACCGGGCAACCTGGGGGGGATATGGTCTCGGACTGGAGAATGCATGACCGGGCAACCTGGGGGGGATATGGTCTCGGACTGGAGAATGCATGACCGGACAACTCGGGAGGGAGGAAAATGGTCTCGGACTGGAGAATGCATGACCGGGCCACCGGGGGGGGACATGGTCTCGGACTGGAGAATGCATGACCGGGCAACCTGGGGGGGACATGGTCTCGGACTGGAGAATGCATGACCGGGCAAGCAGGGAGGGAGGAAAATGGTCTCGGACTGGAGAATGCATGACCGGGCAACCTGGGGGGGATATGGTCTCGGACTGGAGAATGCATGACCGGACAACCAGGGAGGGAGGAACATGGTCTCGGACTGGAGAATGCATGACCGGACAACCTGGGGGGGATATGGTCTCGGACTGGAGAATGCATGACCGGGCAACCTGGGGGGATATGGTCTCGGACTGGAGAATGCATGACCGGGCAACCTGGGGGGGATATGGTCTCGGACTGGAGAATGCATGACCGGGCAACCTGGGGGGATATGGTCTCGGACTGGAGAATGCATGACCGGACAACCAGGGAGGGAGGAAAATGGTCTCGGACTGGAGAATGCATGACCGGGCAACCTGGGGGGGATATGGTCTCGGACTGGAGAATGCATGACCGGACAACCAGGGAGGGAGGAACATGGTCTCGGACTGGAGAATGCATGACCGGGCAACCTGGGGGGGATATGGTCTCGGACTGGAGAATGCATGACCGGGCAACCTGGGGGGGACATGGTCTCGGACTGGAGAATGCATGACCGGGCAACCTGGGGGGGATATGGTCTCGGACTGGAGAATGCATGACCGGGCAACCTGGGGGGATATGGTCTCGGACTGGAGAATGCATGACCGGACAACCAGGGAGGGAGGAAAATGGTCTCGGACTGGAGAATGCATGACCGGGCAACCTGGGGGGGATATGGTCTCGGACTGGAGAATGCATGACCAGGCAACCTGGGGGGATATGGTCTCGGACTGGAGAATGCATGACCGGACAACTCGGGAGGGAGGAAAATGGTCTCGGACTGGAGAATGCATGACCGGGCCACCTGGGGGGGATATGGTCTCAGACTGGAGAATGCATGACCGGACAACCAGGGAGGGAGGAACATGGTCTCGGACTGGAGAATGCATGACCGGGCAACCTGGGGGGGATATGGTCTCGGACTGGAGAATGCATGACCAGGCAACCTGGGGGGATATGGTCTCGGACTGGAGAATGCATGACCGGACAACTCGGGAGGGAGGAAAATGGTCTCGGACTGGAGAATGCATGACCGGGCCACCTGGGGGGGATATGGTCTCAGACTGGAGAATGCATGACCGGACAACCAGGGAGGGAGGAACATGGTCTCGGACTGGAGAATGCATGACCGGGCAACCTGGGGGGGATATGGTCTCGGACTGGAGAATGCATGACCGGGCAACCTGGGGGGGATATGGTCTCGGACTGGAGAATGCATGACCGGGCAACCTGGGGGGGATATGGTCTCGGACTGGAGAATGCATGACCGGACAACTCGGGAGGGAGGAAAATGGTCTCGGACTGGAGAATGCATGACCGGGCCACCGGGGGGGGACATGGTCTCGGACTGGAGAATGCATGACCGGGCAACCTGGGGGGGACATGGTCTCGGACTGGAGAATGCATGACCGGGCAAGCAGGGAGGGAGGAAAATGGTCTCGGACTGGAGAATGCATGACCGGGCAACCTGGGGGGGATATGGTCTCGGACTGGAGAATGCATGACCGGACAACCAGGGAGGGAGGAACATGGTCTCGGACTGGAGAATGCATGACCGGACAACCTGGGGGGGATATGGTCTCGGACTGGAGAATGCATGACCGGGCAACCTGGGGGGATATGGTCTCGGACTGGAGAATGCATGACCGGGCAACCTGGGGGGGATATGGTCTCGGACTGGAGAATGCATGACCGGGCAACCTGGGGGGGATATGGTCTCGGACTGGAGAATGCATGACCGGACAACCAGGGAGGGAGGAACATGGTCTCGGACTGGAGAATGCATGACCGGGCAACCTGGGGGGGATATGGTCTCGGACTGGAGAATGCATGACCGGACAACCAGGGAGGGAGGAACATGGTCTCGGACTGGAGAATGCATGACCGGGCAACCTGGGGGGGACATGGTCTCGGACTGGAGAATGCATGACCGGGCAACCTGGGGGGGATATGGTCTCGGACTGGAGAATGCATGACCGGGCAACCTGGGGGGATATGGTCTCGGACTGGAGAATGCATGACCGGACAACCAGGGAGGGAGGAAAATGGTCTCGGACTGGAGAATGCATGACCGGGCAACCTGGGGGGGACATGGTCTCGGACTGGAGAATGCATGACCGGACAAGCAGGGAGGGAAGAAAATGGTCTCGGACTGGAGAATGCATGACCGGGCAACCTGGGGGGGACATGGTCTCTGACTGGAGAATGCATGACCGGGCAAGCAGGGAGGGAGGAAAATGGTCTCGGACTGGAGAATGCATGACCGGGCAACCTGGGGGGATATGGTCTCGGACTGGAGAATGCATGACCGGACAACCAGGGAGGGAGGAACATGGTCTCGGACTGGAGAATGCATGACCGGGCAACCTGGGGGGGATATGGTCTCGGACTGGAGAATGCATGACCGGGCAACCTGGGGGGGATATGGTCTCGGACTGGAGAATGCATGACCGGGCAACCTGGGGGGGATATGGTCTCGGACTGGAGAATGCATGACCGGACTAGGGAAGGACATGGTCTCAGACTAGAGAATGCATGACCGGACAACTGGGGAGGGAGGAACATGGTCTCGGACTGGAGAATGCATGACCGGGCAACCGGGGGGGGACATGGTCTCGGACTGGAGAATGCATGACCGGGCAACCTGGGGGGGATATGGTCTCGGACTGGAGAATGCATGACCGGACAACCAGGTAGGGAAGAACATGGTCTCGGACTGGAGAATGCATGACCGGACAACTCGGGAGGGAGGAAAATGGTCTCGGACTGGAGAAAGCATGACCGGACAACCAGGGAGGGAGGAACATGGTCTCGGACTGGAGAATGCATGACCGGGCCACCGGGGGGGGGACATGGTCTCGGACTGGAGAATGCATGACCGGACAACCAGGTAGGGAAGAACATGGTCTCGGACTGGAGAATGCATGACCGGACAACTCGGGAGGGAGGAAAATGGTCTCGGACTGGAGAAAGCATGACCGGACAACCAGGGAGGGAGGAACATGGTCTCGGACTGGAGAATGCATGACCGGGCCACCGGGGGGGGGACATGGTCTCGGACTGGAGAATGCATGACCGGGCAACCTGGGGGGGACATGGTCTCGGACTGGAGAATGCATGACCGGGCAAGCAGGGAGGGAGGAAAATGGTCTCGGACTGGAGAATGCATGACCGGGCAACCTGGGGGGGATATGGTCTCGGACTGGAGAATGCATGACCGGACAACCAGGGAGGGAGGAACATGGTCTCGGACTGGAGAATGCATGACCGGGCAACCTGGGGGGGATATGGTCTCGGACTGGAGAATGCATGACCGGGCAACCTGGGGGGGACATGGTCTCGGACTGGAGAATGCATGACCGGGCAACCTGGGGGGGATATGGTCTCGGACTGGAGAATGCATGACCGGGCAACCTGGGGGGGACATGGTCTCGGACTGGAGAATGCATGACCGGGCAACCTGGGGGGGATATGGTCTCGGACTGGAGAATGCATGACCGGGCAACCTGGGGGGATATGGTCTCGGACTGGAGAATGCATGACCGGACAACCAGGGAGGGAGGAAAATGGTCTCGGACTGGAGAATGCATGACCGGGCAACCTGGGGGGGATATGGTCTCGGACTGGAGAATGCATGACCAGGCAACCTGGGGGGATATGGTCTCGGACTGGAGAATGCATGACCGGACAACTCGGGAGGGAGGAAAATGGTCTCGGACTGGAGAATGCATGACCGGGCCACCTGGGGGGGATATGGTCTCAGACTGGAGAATGCATGACCGGACAACCAGGGAGGGAGGAACATGGTCTCGGACTGGAGAATGCATGACCGGGCAACCTGGGGGGGATATGGTCTCGGACTGGAGAATGCATGACCGGGCAACCTGGGGGGGATATGGTCTCGGACTGGAGAATGCATGACCGGGCAACCTGGGGGGGATATGGTCTCGGACTGGAGAATGCATGACCGGACAACTCGGGAGGGAGGAAAATGGTCTCGGACTGGAGAATGCATGACCGGGCCACCGGGGGGGGACATGGTCTCGGACTGGAGAATGCATGACCGGGCAACCTGGGGGGGACATGGTCTCGGACTGGAGAATGCATGACCGGGCAAGCAGGGAGGGAGGAAAATGGTCTCGGACTGGAGAATGCATGACCGGGCAACCTGGGGGGGATATGGTCTCGGACTGGAGAATGCATGACCGGACAACCAGGGAGGGAGGAACATGGTCTCGGACTGGAGAATGCATGACCGGACAACCTGGGGGGGATATGGTCTCGGACTGGAGAATGCATGACCGGGCAACCTGGGGGGATATGGTCTCGGACTGGAGAATGCATGACCGGGCAACCTGGGGGGGATATGGTCTCGGACTGGAGAATGCATGACCGGGCAACCTGGGGGGATATGGTCTCGGACTGGAGAATGCATGACCGGACAACCAGGGAGGGAGGAAAATGGTCTCGGACTGGAGAATGCATGACCGGGCAACCTGGGGGGGATATGGTCTCGGACTGGAGAATGCATGACCGGACAACCAGGGAGGGAGGAACATGGTCTCGGACTGGAGAATGCATGACCGGGCAACCTGGGGGGGACATGGTCTCGGACTGGAGAATGCATGACCGGGCAACCTGGGGGGGATATGGTCTCGGACTGGAGAATGCATGACCGGGCAACCTGGGGGGATATGGTCTCGGACTGGAGAATGCATGACCGGGCAACCTGGGGGGGATATGGTCTCGGACTGGAGAATGCATGACCGGGCAACCTGGGGGGGATATGGTCTCGGACTGGAGAATGCATGACCGGACAACCAGGGAGGGAGGAACATGGTCTCGGACTGGAGAATGCATGACCGGGCAACCTGGGGGGGATATGGTCTCGGACTGGAGAATGCATGACCGGACAACCAGGGAGGGAGGAACATGGTCTCGGACTGGAGAATGCATGACCGGGCCACCGGGGGGGGGACATGGTCTCGGACTGGAGAATGCATGACCGGGCAACCTGGGGGGGACATGGTCTCGGACTGGAGAATGCATGACCGGGCAACCTGGGGGGGATATGGTCTCGGACTGGAGAATGCATGACCGGACAACCAGGGAGGGAGGAACATGGTCTCGGACTGGAGAATGCATGACCGGGCAACCTGGGGGGGATATGGTCTCGGACTGGAGAATGCATGACCGGGCAACCTGGGGGGGATATGGTCTCGGACTGGAGAATGCATGACCGGGCAACCTGGGGGGGATATGGTCTCGGACTGGAGAATGCATGACCGGGCAACCTGGGGGGGACATGGTCTCGGACTGGAGAATGCATGACCGGGCAACCTGGGGGGGATATGGTCTCGGACTGGAGAATGCATGACCGGGCAACCTGGGGGGGATATGGTCTCGGACTGGAGAATGCATGACCGGACAACCAGGGAGGGAGGAACATGGTCTCGGACTGGAGAATGCATGACCGGGCAACCTGGGGGGGATATGGTCTCGGACTGGAGAATGCATGACCGGGCAACCTGGGGGGATATGGTCTCGGACTGGAGAATGCATGACCGGGCAAGCAGGGAGGGAGGAAAATGGTCTCGGACTGGAGAATGCATGACCGGGCAACCTGGGGGGGATATGGTCTCGGACTGGAGAATGCATGACCGGACAACCAGGGAGGGAGGAACATGGTCTCGGACTGGAGAATGCATGACCGGGCAACCTGGGGGGGATATGGTCTCGGACTGGAGAATGCATGACCGGGCAACCTGGGGGGGACATGGTCTCGGACTGGAGAATGCATGACCGGGCAACCTGGGGGGGATATGGTCTCGGACTGGAGAATGCATGACCGGGCAACCTGGGGGGGACATGGTCTCGGACTGGAGAATGCATGACCGGGCAACCTGGGGGGGATATGGTCTCGGACTGGAGAATGCATGACCGGGCAACCTGGGGGGATATGGTCTCGGACTGGAGAATGCATGACCGGACAACCAGGGAGGGAGGAAAATGGTCTCGGACTGGAGAATGCATGACCGGGCAACCTGGGGGGGATATGGTCTCGGACTGGAGAATGCATGACCAGGCAACCTGGGGGGATATGGTCTCGGACTGGAGAATGCATGACCGGACAACTCGGGAGGGAGGAAAATGGTCTCGGACTGGAGAATGCATGACCGGGCCACCTGGGGGGGATATGGTCTCAGACTGGAGAATGCATGACCGGACAACCAGGGAGGGAGGAACATGGTCTCGGACTGGAGAATGCATGACCGGGCAACCTGGGGGGGATATGGTCTCGGACTGGAGAATGCATGACCGGGCAACCTGGGGGGGATATGGTCTCGGACTGGAGAATGCATGACCGGGCAACCTGGGGGGGATATGGTCTCGGACTGGAGAATGCATGACCGGACAACTCGGGAGGGAGGAAAATGGTCTCGGACTGGAGAATGCATGACCGGGCCACCGGGGGGGGACATGGTCTCGGACTGGAGAATGCATGACCGGGCAACCTGGGGGGGACATGGTCTCGGACTGGAGAATGCATGACCGGGCAAGCAGGGAGGGAGGAAAATGGTCTCGGACTGGAGAATGCATGACCGGGCAACCTGGGGGGGATATGGTCTCGGACTGGAGAATGCATGACCGGACAACCAGGGAGGGAGGAACATGGTCTCGGACTGGAGAATGCATGACCGGACAACCTGGGGGGGATATGGTCTCGGACTGGAGAATGCATGACCGGGCAACCTGGGGGGATATGGTCTCGGACTGGAGAATGCATGACCGGGCAACCTGGGGGGGATATGGTCTCGGACTGGAGAATGCATGACCGGGCAACCTGGGGGGATATGGTCTCGGACTGGAGAATGCATGACCGGACAACCAGGGAGGGAGGAAAATGGTCTCGGACTGGAGAATGCATGACCGGGCAACCTGGGGGGGATATGGTCTCGGACTGGAGAATGCATGACCGGACAACCAGGGAGGGAGGAACATGGTCTCGGACTGGAGAATGCATGACCGGGCAACCTGGGGGGGACATGGTCTCGGACTGGAGAATGCATGACCGGGCAACCTGGGGGGGATATGGTCTCGGACTGGAGAATGCATGACCGGGCAACCTGGGGGGATATGGTCTCGGACTGGAGAATGCATGACCGGGCAACCTGGGGGGGATATGGTCTCGGACTGGAGAATGCATGACCGGGCAACCTGGGGGGGATATGGTCTCGGACTGGAGAATGCATGACCGGACAACCAGGGAGGGAGGAACATGGTCTCGGACTGGAGAATGCATGACCGGGCAACCTGGGGGGGATATGGTCTCGGACTGGAGAATGCATGACCGGACAACCAGGGAGGGAGGAACATGGTCTCGGACTGGAGAATGCATGACCGGGCCACCGGGGGGGGGACATGGTCTCGGACTGGAGAATGCATGACCGGGCAACCTGGGGGGGACATGGTCTCGGACTGGAGAATGCATGACCGGGCAACCTGGGGGGGATATGGTCTCGGACTGGAGAATGCATGACCGGACAACCAGGGAGGGAGGAACATGGTCTCGGACTGGAGAATGCATGACCGGGCAACCTGGGGGGGATATGGTCTCGGACTGGAGAATGCATGACCGGGCAACCTGGGGGGGATATGGTCTCGGACTGGAGAATGCATGACCGGGCAACCTGGGGGGGATATGGTCTCGGACTGGAGAATGCATGACCGGGCAACCTGGGGGGGACATGGTCTCGGACTGGAGAATGCATGACCGGGCAACCTGGGGGGGATATGGTCTCGGACTGGAGAATGCATGACCGGGCAACCTGGGGGGGATATGGTCTCGGACTGGAGAATGCATGACCGGACAACCAGGGAGGGAGGAACATGGTCTCGGACTGGAGAATGCATGACCGGGCAACCTGGGGGGGATATGGTCTCGGACTGGAGAATGCATGACCGGGCAACCTGGGGGGATATGGTCTCGGACTGGAGAATGCATGACCGGACAACCAGGGAGGGAGGAAAATGGTCTCGGACTGGAGAATGCATGACCGGGCAACCTGGGGGGGATATGGTCTCGGACTGGAGAATGCATGACCGGGCAACCTGGGGGGGATATGGTCTCGGACTGGAGAATGCATGACCGGACAACCAGGTAGGGAAGAACATGGTCTCGGACTGGAGAATGCATGACCGGACAACTCGGGAGGGAGGAAAATGGTCTCGGACTGGAGAATGCATGACCGGGCAACCTGGGGGGGATATGGTCTCGGACTGGAGAATGCATGACCAGGCAACCTGGGGGGATATGGTCTCGGACTGGAGAATGCATGACCGGACAACTCGGGAGGGAGGAAAATGGTCTCGGACTGGAGAATGCATGACCGGGCCACCGGGGGGGGACATGGTCTCGGACTGGAGAATGCATGACCGGGCAACCTGGGGGGGATATGGTCTCGGACTGGAGAATGCATGACCGGGCAACCTGGGGGGGATATGGTCTCGGACTGGAGAATGCATGACCGGGCAACCTGGGGGGGATATGGTCTCGGACTGGAGAATGCATGACCGGGCAAGCAGGGAGGGAGGAAAATGGTCTCGGACTGGAGAATGCATGACCGGGCAACCTGGGGGGGATATGGTCTCGGACTGGAGAATGCATGACCGGACAACCAGGGAGGGAGGAACATGGTCTCGGACTGGAGAATGCATGACCGGACAACCTGGGGGGGATATGGTCTCGGACTGGAGAATGCATGACCGGGCAACCTGGGGGGATATGGTCTCGGACTGGAGAATGCATGACCGGGCAACCTGGGGGGGATATGGTCTCGGACTGGAGAATGCATGACCGGGCAACCTGGGGGGATATGGTCTCGGACTGGAGAATGCATGACCGGACAACCAGGGAGGGAGGAAAATGGTCTCGGACTGGAGAATGCATGACCGGGCAACCTGGGGGGGATATGGTCTCGGACTGGAGAATGCATGACCGGACAACCAGGGAGGGAGGAACATGGTCTCGGACTGGAGAATGCATGACCGGGCAACCTGGGGGGGATATGGTCTCGGACTGGAGAATGCATGACCGGACAACCAGGGAGGGAGGAACATGGTCTCGGACTGGAGAATGCATGACCGGGCCACCGGGGGGGGGACATGGTCTCGGACTGGAGAATGCATGACCGGGCAACCTGGGGGGGACATGGTCTCGGACTGGAGAATGCATGACCGGGCAACCTGGGGGGGATATGGTCTCGGACTGGAGAATGCATGACCGGGCAACCTGGGGGGATATGGTCTCGGACTGGAGAATGCATGACCGGACAACCAGGGAGGGAGGAAAATGGTCTCGGACTGGAGAATGCATGACCGGGCAACCTGGGGGGGATATGGTCTCGGACTGGAGAATGCATGACCGGGCAACCTGGGGGGGATATGGTCTCGGACTGGAGAATGCATGACCGGACAACCAGGTAGGGAAGAACATGGTCTCGGACTGGAGAATGCATGACCGGACAACTCGGGAGGGAGGAAAATGGTCTCGGACTGGAGAATGCATGACCGGGCAACCTGGGGGGGATATGGTCTCGGACTGGAGAATGCATGACCAGGCAACCTGGGGGGATATGGTCTCGGACTGGAGAATGCATGACCGGACAACTCGGGAGGGAGGAAAATGGTCTCGGACTGGAGAATGCATGACCGGGCCACCGGGGGGGGACATGGTCTCGGACTGGAGAATGCATGACCGGGCAACCTGGGGGGGATATGGTCTCGGACTGGAGAATGCATGACCGGGCAACCTGGGGGGGACATGGTCTCGGACTGGAGAATGCATGACCGGGCAACCTGGGGGGGATATGGTCTCGGACTGGAGAATGCATGACCGGGCAACCTGGGGGGATATGGTCTCGGACTGGAGAATGCATGACCGGACAACCAGGGAGGGAGGAAAATGGTCTCGGACTGGAGAATGCATGACCGGGCAACCTGGGGGGGATATGGTCTCGGACTGGAGAATGCATGACCAGGCAACCTGGGGGGATATGGTCTCGGACTGGAGAATGCATGACCGGACAACTCGGGAGGGAGGAAAATGGTCTCGGACTGGAGAATGCATGACCGGGCCACCTGGGGGGGATATGGTCTCAGACTGGAGAATGCATGACCGGACAACCAGGGAGGGAGGAACATGGTCTCGGACTGGAGAATGCATGACCGGGCAACCTGGGGGGGATATGGTCTCGGACTGGAGAATGCATGACCGGGCAACCTGGGGGGGATATGGTCTCGGACTGGAGAATGCATGACCGGGCAACCTGGGGGGGATATGGTCTCGGACTGGAGAATGCATGACCGGACAACTCGGGAGGGAGGAAAATGGTCTCGGACTGGAGAATGCATGACCGGGCCACCGGGGGGGGACATGGTCTCGGACTGGAGAATGCATGACCGGGCAACCTGGGGGGGACATGGTCTCGGACTGGAGAATGCATGACCGGGCCACCGGGGGGGGGACATGGTCTCGGACTGGAGAATGCATGACCGGGCAACCTGGGGGGGACATGGTCTCGGACTGGAGAATGCATGACCGGGCAACCTGGGGGGGATATGGTCTCGGACTGGAGAATGCATGCCCGGACAACCAGGGAGGGAGGAACATGGTCTCGGACTGGAGAATGCATGACCGGGCAACCTGGGGGGGATATGGTCTCGGACTGGAGAATGCATGACCGGGCAACCTGGGGGGGATATGGTCTCGGACTGGAGAATGCATGACCGGACAACCAGGTAGGGAAGAACATGGTCTCGGACTGGAGAATGCATGACCGGACAACTCGGGAGGGAGGAAAATGGTCTCGGACTGGAGAATGCATGACCGGGCAACCTGGGGGGGATATGGTCTCGGACTGGAGAATGCATGACCAGGCAACCTGGGGGGATATGGTCTCGGACTGGAGAATGCATGACCGGACAACTCGGGAGGGAGGAAAATGGTCTCGGACTGGAGAATGCATGACCGGGCAACCTGGGGGGGATATGGTCTCGGACTGGAGAATGCATGACCGGGCAACCTGGGGGGGATATGGTCTCGGACTGGAGAATGCATGACCGGGCAACCTGGGGGGGACATGGTCTCGGACTGGAGAATGCATGACCGGGCAACCTGGGGGGGATATGGTCTCGGACTGGAGAATGCATGACCGGGCAACCTGGGGGGATATGGTCTCGGACTGGAGAATGCATGACCGGACAACCAGGGAGGGAGGAAAATGGTCTCGGACTGGAGAATGCATGACCGGGCAACCTGGGGGGGATATGGTCTCGGACTGGAGAATGCATGACCAGGCAACCTGGGGGGATATGGTCTCGGACTGGAGAATGCATGACCGGACAACTCGGGAGGGAGGAAAATGGTCTCGGACTGGAGAATGCATGACCGGGCAACCTGGGGGGGATATGGTCTCGGACTGGAGAATGCATGACCGGGCAACCTGGGGGGGATATGGTCTCGGACTGGAGAATGCATGACCGGGCAACCTGGGGGGGACATGGTCTCGGACTGGAGAATGCATGACCGGGCAACCTGGGGGGGATATGGTCTCGGACTGGAGAATGCATGACCGGGCAACCTGGGGGGATATGGTCTCGGACTGGAGAATGCATGACCGGACAACCAGGGAGGGAGGAACATGGTCTCGGACTGGAGAATGCATGACCGGGCAACCTGGGGGGGATATGGTCTCGGACTGGAGAATGCATGACCGGACAACCAGGGAGGGATATGGTCTCGGACTGGAGAATGCATGACCGGGCAACCTGGGGGGGATATGGTCTCGGACTGGAGAATGCATGACCGGACAACTCGGGAGGGAGGAAAATGGTCTCGGACTGGAGAATGCATGACCGGGCCACCGGGGGGGGACATGGTCTCGGACTGGAGAATGCATGACCGGGCAACCTGGGGGGGACATGGTCTCGGACTGGAGAATGCATGACCGGGCAAGCAGGGAGGGAGGAAAATGGTCTCGGACTGGAGAATGCATGACCGGGCAACCTGGGGGGGATATGGTCTCGGACTGGAGAATGCATGACCGGACAACCAGGGAGGGAGGAACATGGTCTCGGACTGGAGAATGCATGACCGGACAACCTGGGGGGGATATGGTCTCGGACTGGAGAATGCATGACCGGGCAACCTGGGGGGATATGGTCTCGGACTGGAGAATGCATGACCGGGCAACCTGGGGGGGATATGGTCTCGGACTGGAGAATGCATGACCGGGCAACCTGGGGGGATATGGTCTCGGACTGGAGAATGCATGACCGGACAACTCGGGAGGGAGGAAAATGGTCTCGGACTGGAGAATGCATGACCGGGCCACCTGGGGGGGATATGGTCTCAGACTGGAGAATGCATGACCGGACAACCAGGGAGGGAGGAACATGGTCTCGGACTGGAGAATGCATGACCGGGCAACCTGGGGGGGATATGGTCTCGGACTGGAGAATGCATGACCGGGCAACCTGGGGGGGATATGGTCTCGGACTGGAGAATGCATGACCGGGCAACCTGGGGGGGATATGGTCTCGGACTGGAGAATGCATGACCGGACAACTCGGGAGGGAGGAAAATGGTCTCGGACTGGAGAATGCATGACCGGGCCACCGGGGGGGGACATGGTCTCGGACTGGAGAATGCATGACCGGGCAACCTGGGGGGGACATGGTCTCGGACTGGAGAATGCATGACCGGGCAAGCAGGGAGGGAGGAAAATGGTCTCGGACTGGAGAATGCATGACCGGGCAACCTGGGGGGGATATGGTCTCGGACTGGAGAATGCATGACCGGGCAACCTGGGGGGGATATGGTCTCGGACTGGAGAATGCATGACCGGACAACCAGGTAGGGAAGAACATGGTCTCGGACTGGAGAATGCATGACCGGACAACTCGGGAGGGAGGAAAATGGTCTCGGACTGGAGAATGCATGACCGGGCAACCTGGGGGGGATATGGTCTCGGACTGGAGAATGCATGACCAGGCAACCTGGGGGGATATGGTCTCGGACTGGAGAATGCATGACCGGACAACTCGGGAGGGAGGAAAATGGTCTCGGACTGGAGAATGCATGACCGGGCCACCGGGGGGGGACATGGTCTCGGACTGGAGAATGCATGACCGGGCAACCTGGGGGGGATATGGTCTCGGACTGGAGAATGCATGACCGGGCAACCTGGGGGGGACATGGTCTCGGACTGGAGAATGCATGACCGGGCAACCTGGGGGGGATATGGTCTCGGACTGGAGAATGCATGACCGGGCAACCTGGGGGGATATGGTCTCGGACTGGAGAATGCATGACCGGACAACCAGGGAGGGAGGAACATGGTCTCGGACTGGAGAATGCATGACCGGGCAACCTGGGGGGGATATGGTCTCGGACTGGAGAATGCATGACCAGGCAACCTGGGGGGATATGGTCTCGGACTGGAGAATGCATGACCGGACAACTCGGGAGGGAGGAAAATGGTCTCGGACTGGAGAATGCATGACCGGGCCACCTGGGGGGGATATGGTCTCAGACTGGAGAATGCATGACCGGACAACCAGGGAGGGAGGAACATGGTCTCGGACTGGAGAATGCATGACCGGGCAACCTGGGGGGGATATGGTCTCGGACTGGAGAATGCATGACCGGGCAACCTGGGGGGGATATGGTCTCGGACTGGAGAATGCATGACCGGACAACTCGGGAGGGAGGAAAATGGTCTCGGACTGGAGAAAGCATGACCGGACAACCAGGGAGGGAGGAACATGGTCTCGGACTGGAGAATGCATGACCGGGCCACCGGGGGGGGGACATGGTCTCGGACTGGAGAATGCATGACCGGACAACCAGGGAGGGAGGAACATGGTCTCGGACTGGAGAATGCATGACCGGGCAACCTGGGGGGGATATGGTCTCGGACTGGAGAATGCATGACCGGACAACCAGGGAGGGAGGAACATGGTCTCGGACTGGAGAATGCATGACCGGGCAACCTGGGGGGGATATGGTCTCGGACTGGAGAATGCATGACCGGACAACCAGGGAGGGAGGAACATGGTCTCGGACTGGAGAATGCATGACCGGGCCACCGGGGGGGGGACATGGTCTCGGACTGGAGAATGCATGACCGGGCAACCTGGGGGGGATATGGTCTCGGACTGGAGAATGCATGACCGGGCAACCTGGGGGGGATATGGTCTCGGACTGGAGAATGCATGACCGGACAACTCGGGAGGGAGGAAAATGGTCTCGGACTGGAGAATGCATGACCGGGCCACCGGGGGGGGACATGGTCTCGGACTGGAGAATGCATGACCGGGCAACCTGGGGGGGACATGGTCTCGGACTGGAGAATGCATGACCGGGCAAGCAGGGAGGGAGGAAAATGGTCTCGGACTGGAGAATGCATGACCGGGCAACCTGGGGGGGATATGGTCTCGGACTGGAGAATGCATGACCGGACAACCAGGGAGGGAGGAACATGGTCTCGGACTGGAGAATGCATGACCGGACAACCTGGGGGGGATATGGTCTCGGACTGGAGAATGCATGACCGGGCAACCTGGGGGGATATGGTCTCGGACTGGAGAATGCATGACCGGGCAACCTGGGGGGGATATGGTCTCGGACTGGAGAATGCATGACCGGGCAACCTGGGGGGGACATGGTCTCGGACTGGAGAATGCATGACCGGGCAACCTGGGGGGGATATGGTCTCGGACTGGAGAATGCATGACCGGGCAACCTGGGGGGATATGGTCTCGGACTGGAGAATGCATGACCGGACAACCAGGGAGGGAGGAAAATGGTCTCGGACTGGAGAATGCATGACCGGGCAACGTGGGGGGGATATGGTCTCGGACTGGAGAATGCATGACCAGGCAACCTGGGGGGATATGGTCTCGGACTGGAGAATGCATGACCGGACAACTCGGGAGGGAGGAAAATGGTCTCGGACTGGAGAATGCATGACCGGGCCACCTGGGGGGGATATGGTCTCAGACTGGAGAATGCATGACCGGACAACCAGGGAGGGAGGAACATGGTCTCGGACTGGAGAATGCATGACCGGGCAACCTGGGGGGGATATGGTCTCGGACTGGAGAATGCATGACCAGGCAACCTGGGGGGATATGGTCTCGGACTGGAGAATGCATGACCGGACAACTCGGGAGGGAGGAAAATGGTCTCGGACTGGAGAATGCATGACCGGGCCACCTGGGGGGGATATGGTCTCAGACTGGAGAATGCATGACCGGACAACCAGGGAGGGAGGAACATGGTCTCGGACTGGAGAATGCATGACCGGGCAACCTGGGGGGGATATGGTCTCGGACTGGAGAATGCATGACCGGGCAACCTGGGGGGGATATGGTCTCGGACTGGAGAATGCATGACCGGGCAACCTGGGGGGGATATGGTCTCGGACTGGAGAATGCATGACCGGACAACTCGGGAGGGAGGAAAATGGTCTCGGACTGGAGAATGCATGACCGGGCCACCGGGGGGGGACATGGTCTCGGACTGGAGAATGCATGACCGGGCAACCTGGGGGGGACATGGTCTCGGACTGGAGAATGCATGACCGGGCAAGCAGGGAGGGAGGAAAATGGTCTCGGACTGGAGAATGCATGACCGGGCAACCTGGGGGGGATATGGTCTCGGACTGGAGAATGCATGACCGGACAACCAGGGAGGGAGGAACATGGTCTCGGACTGGAGAATGCATGACCGGACAACCTGGGGGGGATATGGTCTCGGACTGGAGAATGCATGACCGGGCAACCTGGGGGGGATATGGTCTCGGACTGGAGAATGCATGACCGGACAACCTGGGGGGGATATGGTCTCGGACTGGAGAATGCATGACCGGGCAACCTGGGGGGATATGGTCTCGGACTGGAGAATGCATGACCGGGCAACCTGGGGGGGATATGGTCTCGGACTGGAGAATGCATGACCGGGCAACCTGGGGGGATATGGTCTCGGACTGGAGAATGCATGACCGGGCAACCTGGGGGGGATATGGTCTCGGACTGGAGAATGCATGACCGGGCAACCTGGGGGGGATATGGTCTCGGACTGGAGAATGCATGACCGGACTAGGGAAGGACATGGTCTCAGACTAGAGAATGCATGACCGGACAACTGGGGAGGGAGGAACATGGTCTCGGACTGGAGAATGCATGACCGGGCAACCGGGGGGGGACATGGTCTCGGACTGGAGAATGCATGACCGGGCAACCTGGGGGGGATATGGTCTCGGACTGGAGAATGCATGACCGGACAACCAGGTAGGGAAGAACATGGTCTCGGACTGGAGAATGCATGACCGGACAACTCGGGAGGGAGGAAAATGGTCTCGGACTGGAGAAAGCATGACCGGACAACCAGGGAGGGAGGAACATGGTCTCGGACTGGAGAATGCATGACCGGGCCACCGGGGGGGGGACATGGTCTCGGACTGGAGAATGCATGACCGGACAACCAGGTAGGGAAGAACATGGTCTCGGACTGGAGAATGCATGACCGGACAACTCGGGAGGGAGGAAAATGGTCTCGGACTGGAGAAAGCATGACCGGACAACCAGGGAGGGAGGAACATGGTCTCGGACTGGAGAATGCATGACCGGGCCACCGGGGGGGGGACATGGTCTCGGACTGGAGAATGCATGACCGGGCAACCTGGGGGGGACATGGTCTCGGACTGGAGAATGCATGACCGGGCAAGCAGGGAGGGAGGAAAATGGTCTCGGACTGGAGAATGCATGACCGGGCAACCTGGGGGGGATATGGTCTCGGACTGGAGAATGCATGACCGGACAACCAGGGAGGGAGGAACATGGTCTCGGACTGGAGAATGCATGACCGGGCAACCTGGGGGGGATATGGTCTCGGACTGGAGAATGCATGACCGGACAACCAGGGAGGGAGGAACATGGTCTCGGACTGGAGAATGCATGACCGGGCAACCTGGGGGGGATATGGTCTCGGACTGGAGAATGCATGACCGGACAACCAGGGAGGGAGGAACATGGTCTCGGACTGGAGAATGCATGACCGGGCCACCGGGGGGGGGACATGGTCTCGGACTGGAGAATGCATGACCGGGCAACCTGGGGGGGATATGGTCTCGGACTGGAGAATGCATGACCGGGCAACCTGGGGGGGATATGGTCTCGGACTGGAGAATGCATGACCGGACAACTCGGGAGGGAGGAAAATGGTCTCGGACTGGAGAATGCATGACCGGGCCACCGGGGGGGGACATGGTCTCGGACTGGAGAATGCATGACCGGGCAACCTGGGGGGGACATGGTCTCGGACTGGAGAATGCATGACCGGGCAAGCAGGGAGGGAGGAAAATGGTCTCGGACTGGAGAATGCATGACCGGGCAACCTGGGGGGGATATGGTCTCGGACTGGAGAATGCATGACCGGACAACCAGGGAGGGAGGAACATGGTCTCGGACTGGAGAATGCATGACCGGACAACCTGGGGGGGATATGGTCTCGGACTGGAGAATGCATGACCGGGCAACCTGGGGGGATATGGTCTCGGACTGGAGAATGCATGACCGGGCAACCTGGGGGGGATATGGTCTCGGACTGGAGAATGCATGACCGGGCAACCTGGGGGGGACATGGTCTCGGACTGGAGAATGCATGACCGGGCAACCTGGGGGGGATATGGTCTCGGACTGGAGAATGCATGACCGGGCAACCTGGGGGGATATGGTCTCGGACTGGAGAATGCATGACCGGACAACCAGGGAGGGAGGAAAATGGTCTCGGACTGGAGAATGCATGACCGGGCAACGTGGGGGGGATATGGTCTCGGACTGGAGAATGCATGACCAGGCAACCTGGGGGGATATGGTCTCGGACTGGAGAATGCATGACCGGACAACTCGGGAGGGAGGAAAATGGTCTCGGACTGGAGAATGCATGACCGGGCCACCTGGGGGGGATATGGTCTCAGACTGGAGAATGCATGACCGGACAACCAGGGAGGGAGGAACATGGTCTCGGACTGGAGAATGCATGACCGGGCAACCTGGGGGGGATATGGTCTCGGACTGGAGAATGCATGACCAGGCAACCTGGGGGGATATGGTCTCGGACTGGAGAATGCATGACCGGACAACTCGGGAGGGAGGAAAATGGTCTCGGACTGGAGAATGCATGACCGGGCCACCAGGGGGGGACATGGTCTCGGACTGGAGAATGCATGACCGGGCAACCTGGGGGGGATATGGTCTCGGACTGGAGAATGCATGACCGGGCAACCTGGGGGGGATATGGTCTCGGACTGGAGAATGCATGACCGGACAACCAGGTAGGGAAGAACATGGTCTCGGACTGGAGAATGCATGACCGGACAACCAGGGAGGGAGGAAAATGGTCTCGGACTGGAGAATGCATGACCGGGCAACCTGGGGGGGATATGGTCTCGGACTGGAGAATGCATGACCAGGCAACCTGGGGGGATATGGTCTCGGACTGGAGAATGCATGACCGGACAACTCGGGAGGGAGGAAAATGGTCTCGGACTGGAGAATGCATGACCGGGCCACCTGGGGGGGATATGGTCTCAGACTGGAGAATGCATGACCGGACAACCAGGGAGGGAGGAACATGGTCTCGGACTGGAGAATGCATGACCGGGCAACCTGGGGGGGATATGGTCTCGGACTGGAGAATGCATGACCGGGCAACCTGGGGGGGATATGGTCTCGGACTGGAGAATGCATGACCGGGCAACCTGGGGGGGATATGGTCTCGGACTGGAGAATGCATGACCGGACAACTCGGGAGGGAGGAAAATGGTCTCGGACTGGAGAATGCATGACCGGGCCACCGGGGGGGGACATGGTCTCGGACTGGAGAATGCATGACCGGGCAACCTGGGGGGGACATGGTCTCGGACTGGAGAATGCATGACCGGGCAAGCAGGGAGGGAGGAAAATGGTCTCGGACTGGAGAATGCATGACCGGGCAACCTGGGGGGGATATGGTCTCGGACTGGAGAATGCATGACCGGACAACCAGGGAGGGAGGAACATGGTCTCGGACTGGAGAATGCATGACCGGACAACCTGGGGGGGATATGGTCTCGGACTGGAGAATGCATGACCGGGCAACCTGGGGGGATATGGTCTCGGACTGGAGAATGCATGACCGGGCAACCTGGGGGGGATATGGTCTCGGACTGGAGAATGCATGACCGGGCAACCTGGGGGGATATGGTCTCGGACTGGAGAATGCATGACCGGGCAACCTGGGGGGATATGGTCTCGGACTGGAGAATGCATGACCGGGCAACCTGGGGGGGATATGGTCTCGGACTGGAGAATGCATGACCGGGCAACCTGGGGGGGACATGGTCTCGGACTGGAGAATGCATGACCGGGCAACCTGGGGGGGATATGGTCTCGGACTGGAGAATGCATGACCGGGCAACCTGGGGGGGATATGGTCTCGGACTGGAGAATGCATGACCGGACAACCAGGGAGGGAGGAACATGGTCTCGGACTGGAGAATGCATGACCGGGCAACCTGGGGGGGATATGGTCTCGGACTGGAGAATGCATGACCGGACAACCAGGGAGGGAGGAACATGGTCTCGGACTGGAGAATGCATGACCGGGCAACCTGGGGGGGACATGGTCTCGGACTGGAGAATGCATGACCGGGCAACCTGGGGGGGATATGGTCTCGGACTGGAGAATGCATGACCGGGCAACCTGGGGGGATATGGTCTCGGACTGGAGAATGCATGACCGGACAACCAGGGAGGGAGGAAAATGGTCTCGGACTGGAGAATGCATGACCGGGCAACCTGGGGGGGACATGGTCTCGGACTGGAGAATGCATGACCGGACAAGCAGGGAGGGAAGAAAATGGTCTCGGACTGGAGAATGCATGACCGGGCAACCTGGGGGGGACATGGTCTCTGACTGGAGAATGCATGACCGGGCAAGCAGGGAGGGAGGAAAATGGTCTCGGACTGGAGAATGCATGACCGGGCAACCTGGGGGGATATGGTCTCGGACTGGAGAATGCATGACCGGGCAACCTGGGGGGGACATGGTCTCGGACTGGAGAATGCATGACCGGGCAACCTGGGGGGGATATGGTCTCGGACTGGAGAATGCATGACCGGGCAACCTGGGGGGGATATGGTCTCGGACTGGAGAATGCATGACCGGACAACCAGGGAGGGAGGAACATGGTCTCGGACTGGAGAATGCATGACCGGGCAACCTGGGGGGGATATGGTCTCGGACTGGAGAATGCATGACCGGACAACCAGGGAGGGAGGAACATGGTCTCGGACTGGAGAATGCATGACCGGGCAACCTGGGGGGGACATGGTCTCGGACTGGAGAATGCATGACCGGGCAACCTGGGGGGGATATGGTCTCGGACTGGAGAATGCATGACCGGGCAACCTGGGGGGATATGGTCTCGGACTGGAGAATGCATGACCGGACAACCAGGGAGGGAGGAAAATGGTCTCGGACTGGAGAATGCATGACCGGGCAACCTGGGGGGGATATGGTCTCGGACTGGAGAATGCATGACCGGGCAACCTGGGGGGGACATGGTCTCGGACTGGAGAATGCATGACCGGACAACCAGGGAGGGAGGAAAATGGTCTCGGACTGGAGAATGCATGACCGGGCAACCTGGGGGGGATATGGTCTCGGACTGGAGAATGCATGACCAGGCAACCTGGGGGGATATGGTCTCGGACTGGAGAATGCATGACCGGACAACTCGGGAGGGAGGAAAATGGTCTCGGACTGGAGAATGCATGACCGGGCCACCTGGGGGGGATATGGTCTCAGACTGGAGAATGCATGACCGGACAACCAGGGAGGGAGGAACATGGTCTCGGACTGGAGAATGCATGACCGGGCAACCTGGGGGGGATATGGTCTCGGACTGGAGAATGCATGACCGGGCAACCTGGGGGGGATATGGTCTCGGACTGGAGAATGCATGACCGGGCAACCTGGGGGGGATATGGTCTCGGACTGGAGAATGCATGACCGGACAACTCGGGAGGGAGGAAAATGGTCTCGGACTGGAGAATGCATGACCGGGCCACCGGGGGGGATATGGTCTCGGACTGGAGAATGCATGACCGGACAACCAGGGAGGGAGGAACATGGTCTCGGACTGGAGAATGCATGACCGGGCAACCTGGGGGGGATATGGTCTCGGACTGGAGAATGCATGACCGGACAACCAGGGAGGGAGGAACATGGTCTCGGACTGGAGAATGCATGACCGGGCAACCTGGGGGGGACATGGTCTCGGACTGGAGAATGCATGACCGGGCAAGCAGGGAGGGAGGAAAATGGTCTCGGACTGGAGAATGCATGACCGGGCAACCTGGGGGGATATGGTCTCGGACTGGAGAATGCATGACCGGACAACCAGGGAGGGAGGAACATGGTCTCGGACTGGAGAATGCATGACCGGGCAACCTGGGGGGGATATGGTCTCGGACTGGAGAATGCATGACCGGGCAACCTGGGGGGGATATGGTCTCGGACTGGAGAATGCATGACCGGGCAACCTGGGGGGGATATGGTCTCGGACTGGAGAATGCATGACCGGACTAGGGAAGGACATGGTCTCAGACTAGAGAATGCATGACCGGACAACTGGGGAGGGAGGAACATGGTCTCGGACTGGAGAATGCATGACCGGGCAACCGGGGGGGGACATGGTCTCGGACTGGAGAATGCATGACCGGGCAACCTGGGGGGGATATGGTCTCGGACTGGAGAATGCATGACCGGACAACCAGGTAGGGAAGAACATGGTCTCGGACTGGAGAATGCATGACCGGACAACTCGGGAGGGAGGAAAATGGTCTCGGACTGGAGAAAGCATGACCGGACAACCAGGGAGGGAGGAACATGGTCTCGGACTGGAGAATGCATGACCGGGCCACCGGGGGGGGGACATGGTCTCGGACTGGAGAATGCATGACCGGACAACCAGGTAGGGAAGAACATGGTCTCGGACTGGAGAATGCATGACCGGACAACTCGGGAGGGAGGAAAATGGTCTCGGACTGGAGAAAGCATGACCGGACAACCAGGGAGGGAGGAACATGGTCTCGGACTGGAGAATGCATGACCGGGCCACCGGGGGGGGGACATGGTCTCGGACTGGAGAATGCATGACCGGGCAACCTGGGGGGGACATGGTCTCGGACTGGAGAATGCATGACCGGGCAAGCAGGGAGGGAGGAAAATGGTCTCGGACTGGAGAATGCATGACCGGGCAACCTGGGGGGGATATGGTCTCGGACTGGAGAATGCATGACCGGACAACCAGGGAGGGAGGAACATGGTCTCGGACTGGAGAATGCATGACCGGGCAACCTGGGGGGGATATGGTCTCGGACTGGAGAATGCATGACCGGACAACCAGGGAGGGAGGAACATGGTCTCGGACTGGAGAATGCATGACCGGGCAACCTGGGGGGGATATGGTCTCGGACTGGAGAATGCATGACCGGACAACCAGGGAGGGAGGAACATGGTCTCGGACTGGAGAATGCATGACCGGGCCACCGGGGGGGGGACATGGTCTCGGACTGGAGAATGCATGACCGGGCAACCTGGGGGGGATATGGTCTCGGACTGGAGAATGCATGACCGGGCAACCTGGGGGGGATATGGTCTCGGACTGGAGAATGCATGACCGGACAACTCGGGAGGGAGGAAAATGGTCTCGGACTGGAGAATGCATGACCGGGCCACCGGGGGGGGACATGGTCTCGGACTGGAGAATGCATGACCGGGCAACCTGGGGGGGACATGGTCTCGGACTGGAGAATGCATGACCGGGCAAGCAGGGAGGGAGGAAAATGGTCTCGGACTGGAGAATGCATGACCGGGCAACCTGGGGGGGATATGGTCTCGGACTGGAGAATGCATGACCGGACAACCAGGGAGGGAGGAACATGGTCTCGGACTGGAGAATGCATGACCGGACAACCTGGGGGGGATATGGTCTCGGACTGGAGAATGCATGACCGGGCAACCTGGGGGGATATGGTCTCGGACTGGAGAATGCATGACCGGGCAACCTGGGGGGGATATGGTCTCGGACTGGAGAATGCATGACCGGGCAACCTGGGGGGGACATGGTCTCGGACTGGAGAATGCATGACCGGGCAACCTGGGGGGGATATGGTCTCGGACTGGAGAATGCATGACCGGGCAACCTGGGGGGATATGGTCTCGGACTGGAGAATGCATGACCGGACAACCAGGGAGGGAGGAAAATGGTCTCGGACTGGAGAATGCATGACCGGGCAACGTGGGGGGGATATGGTCTCGGACTGGAGAATGCATGACCAGGCAACCTGGGGGGATATGGTCTCGGACTGGAGAATGCATGACCGGACAACTCGGGAGGGAGGAAAATGGTCTCGGACTGGAGAATGCATGACCGGGCCACCTGGGGGGGATATGGTCTCAGACTGGAGAATGCATGACCGGACAACCAGGGAGGGAGGAACATGGTCTCGGACTGGAGAATGCATGACCGGGCAACCTGGGGGGGATATGGTCTCGGACTGGAGAATGCATGACCAGGCAACCTGGGGGGATATGGTCTCGGACTGGAGAATGCATGACCGGACAACTCGGGAGGGAGGAAAATGGTCTCGGACTGGAGAATGCATGACCGGGCCACCTGGGGGGGATATGGTCTCAGACTGGAGAATGCATGACCGGACAACCAGGGAGGGAGGAACATGGTCTCGGACTGGAGAATGCATGACCGGGCAACCTGGGGGGGATATGGTCTCGGACTGGAGAATGCATGACCGGGCAACCTGGGGGGGATATGGTCTCGGACTGGAGAATGCATGACCGGGCAACCTGGGGGGGATATGGTCTCGGACTGGAGAATGCATGACCGGACAACTCGGGAGGGAGGAAAATGGTCTCGGACTGGAGAATGCATGACCGGGCCACCGGGGGGGGACATGGTCTCGGACTGGAGAATGCATGACCGGGCAACCTGGGGGGGACATGGTCTCGGACTGGAGAATGCATGACCGGGCAAGCAGGGAGGGAGGAAAATGGTCTCGGACTGGAGAATGCATGACCGGGCAACCTGGGGGGGATATGGTCTCGGACTGGAGAATGCATGACCGGACAACCAGGGAGGGAGGAACATGGTCTCGGACTGGAGAATGCATGACCGGACAACCTGGGGGGGATATGGTCTCGGACTGGAGAATGCATGACCGGGCAACCTGGGGGGATATGGTCTCGGACTGGAGAATGCATGACCGGGCAACCTGGGGGGGATATGGTCTCGGACTGGAGAATGCATGACCGGGCAACCTGGGGGGATATGGTCTCGGACTGGAGAATGCATGACCGGGCAACCTGGGGGGGATATGGTCTCGGACTGGAGAATGCATGACCGGGCAACCTGGGGGGGATATGGTCTCGGACTGGAGAATGCATGACCGGACTAGGGAAGGACATGGTCTCAGACTAGAGAATGCATGACCGGACAACTGGGGAGGGAGGAACATGGTCTCGGACTGGAGAATGCATGACCGGGCAACCGGGGGGGGACATGGTCTCGGACTGGAGAATGCATGACCGGGCAACCTGGGGGGGATATGGTCTCGGACTGGAGAATGCATGACCGGACAACCAGGTAGGGAAGAACATGGTCTCGGACTGGAGAATGCATGACCGGACAACTCGGGAGGGAGGAAAATGGTCTCGGACTGGAGAAAGCATGACCGGACAACCAGGGAGGGAGGAACATGGTCTCGGACTGGAGAATGCATGACCGGGCCACCGGGGGGGGGACATGGTCTCGGACTGGAGAATGCATGACCGGACAACCAGGTAGGGAAGAACATGGTCTCGGACTGGAGAATGCATGACCGGACAACTCGGGAGGGAGGAAAATGGTCTCGGACTGGAGAAAGCATGACCGGACAACCAGGGAGGGAGGAACATGGTCTCGGACTGGAGAATGCATGACCGGGCCACCGGGGGGGGGACATGGTCTCGGACTGGAGAATGCATGACCGGGCAACCTGGGGGGGACATGGTCTCGGACTGGAGAATGCATGACCGGGCAAGCAGGGAGGGAGGAAAATGGTCTCGGACTGGAGAATGCATGACCGGGCAACCTGGGGGGGATATGGTCTCGGACTGGAGAATGCATGACCGGACAACCAGGGAGGGAGGAACATGGTCTCGGACTGGAGAATGCATGACCGGGCAACCTGGGGGGGATATGGTCTCGGACTGGAGAATGCATGACCGGACAACCAGGGAGGGAGGAACATGGTCTCGGACTGGAGAATGCATGACCGGGCAACCTGGGGGGGATATGGTCTCGGACTGGAGAATGCATGACCGGACAACCAGGGAGGGAGGAACATGGTCTCGGACTGGAGAATGCATGACCGGGCCACCGGGGGGGGGACATGGTCTCGGACTGGAGAATGCATGACCGGGCAACCTGGGGGGGATATGGTCTCGGACTGGAGAATGCATGACCGGGCAACCTGGGGGGGATATGGTCTCGGACTGGAGAATGCATGACCGGACAACTCGGGAGGGAGGAAAATGGTCTCGGACTGGAGAATGCATGACCGGGCCACCGGGGGGGGACATGGTCTCGGACTGGAGAATGCATGACCGGGCAACCTGGGGGGGACATGGTCTCGGACAGGAGAATGCATGACCGGGCAAGCAGGGAGGGAGGAAAATGGTCTCGGACTGGAGAATGCATGACCGGGCAACCTGGGGGGGATATGGTCTCGGACTGGAGAATGCATGACCGGACAACCAGGGAGGGAGGAACATGGTCTCGGACTGGAGAATGCATGACCGGACAACCTGGGGGGGATATGGTCTCGGACTGGAGAATGCATGACCGGGCAACCTGGGGGGATATGGTCTCGGACTGGAGAATGCATGACCGGGCAACCTGGGGGGGATATGGTCTCGGACTGGAGAATGCATGACCGGGCAACCTGGGGGGGACATGGTCTCGGACTGGAGAATGCATGACCGGGCAACCTGGGGGGGATATGGTCTCGGACTGGAGAATGCATGACCGGGCAACCTGGGGGGATATGGTCTCGGACTGGAGAATGCATGACCGGACAACCAGGGAGGGAGGAAAATGGTCTCGGACTGGAGAATGCATGACCGGGCAACGTGGGGGGGATATGGTCTCGGACTGGAGAATGCATGACCAGGCAACCTGGGGGGATATGGTCTCGGACTGGAGAATGCATGACCGGACAACTCGGGAGGGAGGAAAATGGTCTCGGACTGGAGAATGCATGACCGGGCCACCTGGGGGGGATATGGTCTCAGACTGGAGAATGCATGACCGGACAACCAGGGAGGGAGGAACATGGTCTCGGACTGGAGAATGCATGACCGGGCAACCTGGGGGGGATATGGTCTCGGACTGGAGAATGCATGACCAGGCAACCTGGGGGGATATGGTCTCGGACTGGAGAATGCATGACCGGACAACTCGGGAGGGAGGAAAATGGTCTCGGACTGGAGAATGCATGACCGGGCCACCTGGGGGGGATATGGTCTCAGACTGGAGAATGCATGACCGGACAACCAGGGAGGGAGGAACATGGTCTCGGACTGGAGAATGCATGACCGGGCAACCTGGGGGGGATATGGTCTCGGACTGGAGAATGCATGACCGGGCAACCTGGGGGGGATATGGTCTCGGACTGGAGAATGCATGACCGGGCAACCTGGGGGGGATATGGTCTCGGACTGGAGAATGCATGACCGGACAACTCGGGAGGGAGGAAAATGGTCTCGGACTGGAGAATGCATGACCGGGCCACCGGGGGGGGACATGGTCTCGGACTGGAGAATGCATGACCGGGCAACCTGGGGGGGACATGGTCTCGGACTGGAGAATGCATGACCGGGCAAGCAGGGAGGGAGGAAAATGGTCTCGGACTGGAGAATGCATGACCGGGCAACCTGGGGGGGATATGGTCTCGGACTGGAGAATGCATGACCGGACAACCAGGGAGGGAGGAACATGGTCTCGGACTGGAGAATGCATGACCGGACAACCTGGGGGGGATATGGTCTCGGACTGGAGAATGCATGACCGGGCAACCTGGGGGGATATGGTCTCGGACTGGAGAATGCATGACCGGGCAACCTGGGGGGGATATGGTCTCGGACTGGAGAATGCATGACCGGGCAACCTGGGGGGATATGGTCTCGGACTGGAGAATGCATGACCGGACAACCAGGGAGGGAGGAAAATGGTCTCGGACTGGAGAATGCATGACCGGGCAACCTGGGGGGGATATGGTCTCGGACTGGAGAATGCATGACCGGACAACCAGGGAGGGAGGAACATGGTCTCGGACTGGAGAATGCATGACCGGGCAACCTGGGGGGGACATGGTCTCGGACTGGAGAATGCATGACCGGGCAACCTGGGGGGATATGGTCTCGGACTGGAGAATGCATGACCGGGCAACCTGGGGGGGATATGGTCTCGGACTGGAGAATGCATGACCGGGCAACCTGGGGGGATATGGTCTCGGACTGGAGAATGCATGACCGGGCAACCTGGGGGGATATGGTCTCGGACTGGAGAATGCATGACCGGGCAACCTGGGGGGGATATGGTCTCGGACTGGAGAATGCATGACCGGGCAACCTGGGGGGGACATGGTCTCGGACTGGAGAATGCATGACCGGGCAACCTGGGGGGGATATGGTCTCGGACTGGAGAATGCATGACCGGGCAACCTGGGGGGGATATGGTCTCGGACTGGAGAATGCATGACCGGACAACCAGGGAGGGAGGAACATGGTCTCGGACTGGAGAATGCATGACCGGGCAACCTGGGGGGGATATGGTCTCGGACTGGAGAATGCATGACCGGACAACCAGGGAGGGAGGAACATGGTCTCGGACTGGAGAATGCATGACCGGGCAACCTGGGGGGGACATGGTCTCGGACTGGAGAATGCATGACCGGGCAACCTGGGGGGGATATGGTCTCGGACTGGAGAATGCATGACCGGGCAACCTGGGGGGATATGGTCTCGGACTGGAGAATGCATGACCGGACAACCAGGGAGGGAGGAAAATGGTCTCGGACTGGAGAATGCATGACCGGGCAACCTGGGGGGGACATGGTCTCGGACTGGAGAATGCATGACCGGACAAGCAGGGAGGGAAGAAAATGGTCTCGGACTGGAGAATGCATGACCGGGCAACCTGGGGGGGACATGGTCTCTGACTGGAGAATGCATGACCGGGCAAGCAGGGAGGGAGGAAAATGGTCTCGGACTGGAGAATGCATGACCGGGCAACCTGGGGGGATATGGTCTCGGACTGGAGAATGCATGACCGGGCAACCTGGGGGGGACATGGTCTCGGACTGGAGAATGCATGACCGGGCAACCTGGGGGGGATATGGTCTCGGACTGGAGAATGCATGACCGGGCAACCTGGGGGGGATATGGTCTCGGACTGGAGAATGCATGACCGGACAACCAGGGAGGGAGGAACATGGTCTCGGACTGGAGAATGCATGACCGGGCAACCTGGGGGGGATATGGTCTCGGACTGGAGAATGCATGACCGGACAACCAGGGAGGGAGGAACATGGTCTCGGACTGGAGAATGCATGACCGGGCAACCTGGGGGGGACATGGTCTCGGACTGGAGAATGCATGACCGGGCAACCTGGGGGGGATATGGTCTCGGACTGGAGAATGCATGACCGGGCAACCTGGGGGGATATGGTCTCGGACTGGAGAATGCATGACCGGACAACCAGGGAGGGAGGAAAATGGTCTCGGACTGGAGAATGCATGACCGGGCAACCTGGGGGGGATATGGTCTCGGACTGGAGAATGCATGACCGGGCAACCTGGGGGGGACATGGTCTCGGACTGGAGAATGCATGACCGGACAACCAGGGAGGGAGGAAAATGGTCTCGGACTGGAGAATGCATGACCGGGCAACCTGGGGGGGATATGGTCTCGGACTGGAGAATGCATGACCAGGCAACCTGGGGGGATATGGTCTCGGACTGGAGAATGCATGACCGGACAACTCGGGAGGGAGGAAAATGGTCTCGGACTGGAGAATGCATGACCGGGCCACCTGGGGGGGATATGGTCTCAGACTGGAGAATGCATGACCGGACAACCAGGGAGGGAGGAACATGGTCTCGGACTGGAGAATGCATGACCGGGCAACCTGGGGGGGATATGGTCTCGGACTGGAGAATGCATGACCGGGCAACCTGGGGGGGATATGGTCTCGGACTGGAGAATGCATGACCGGGCAACCTGGGGGGGATATGGTCTCGGACTGGAGAATGCATGACCGGACAACTCGGGAGGGAGGAAAATGGTCTCGGACTGGAGAATGCATGACCGGGCCACCGGGGGGGATATGGTCTCGGACTGGAGAATGCATGACCGGACAACCAGGGAGGGAGGAACATGGTCTCGGACTGGAGAATGCATGACCGGGCAACCTGGGGGGGATATGGTCTCGGACTGGAGAATGCATGACCGGACAACCAGGGAGGGAGGAACATGGTCTCGGACTGGAGAATGCATGACCGGGCAACCTGGGGGGGACATGGTCTCGGACTGGAGAATGCATGACCGGGCAAGCAGGGAGGGAGGAAAATGGTCTCGGACTGGAGAATGCATGACCGGGCAACCTGGGGGGATATGGTCTCGGACTGGAGAATGCATGACCGGACAACCAGGGAGGGAGGAACATGGTCTCGGACTGGAGAATGCATGACCGGGCAACCTGGGGGGGATATGGTCTCGGACTGGAGAATGCATGACCGGGCAACCTGGGGGGGATATGGTCTCGGACTGGAGAATGCATGACCGGGCAACCTGGGGGGGATATGGTCTCGGACTGGAGAATGCATGACCGGACTAGGGAAGGACATGGTCTCAGACTAGAGAATGCATGACCGGACAACTGGGGAGGGAGGAACATGGTCTCGGACTGGAGAATGCATGACCGGGCAACCGGGGGGGGACATGGTCTCGGACTGGAGAATGCATGACCGGGCAACCTGGGGGGGATATGGTCTCGGACTGGAGAATGCATGACCGGACAACCAGGTAGGGAAGAACATGGTCTCGGACTGGAGAATGCATGACCGGACAACTCGGGAGGGAGGAAAATGGTCTCGGACTGGAGAAAGCATGACCGGACAACCAGGGAGGGAGGAACATGGTCTCGGACTGGAGAATGCATGACCGGGCCACCGGGGGGGGGACATGGTCTCGGACTGGAGAATGCATGACCGGACAACCAGGTAGGGAAGAACATGGTCTCGGACTGGAGAATGCATGACCGGACAACTCGGGAGGGAGGAAAATGGTCTCGGACTGGAGAAAGCATGACCGGACAACCAGGGAGGGAGGAACATGGTCTCGGACTGGAGAATGCATGACCGGGCCACCGGGGGGGGGACATGGTCTCGGACTGGAGAATGCATGACCGGGCAACCTGGGGGGGACATGGTCTCGGACTGGAGAATGCATGACCGGGCAAGCAGGGAGGGAGGAAAATGGTCTCGGACTGGAGAATGCATGACCGGGCAACCTGGGGGGGATATGGTCTCGGACTGGAGAATGCATGACCGGACAACCAGGGAGGGAGGAACATGGTCTCGGACTGGAGAATGCATGACCGGGCAACCTGGGGGGGATATGGTCTCGGACTGGAGAATGCATGACCGGACAACCAGGGAGGGAGGAACATGGTCTCGGACTGGAGAATGCATGACCGGGCAACCTGGGGGGGATATGGTCTCGGACTGGAGAATGCATGACCGGACAACCAGGGAGGGAGGAACATGGTCTCGGACTGGAGAATGCATGACCGGGCCACCGGGGGGGGGACATGGTCTCGGACTGGAGAATGCATGACCGGGCAACCTGGGGGGGATATGGTCTCGGACTGGAGAATGCATGACCGGGCAACCTGGGGGGGATATGGTCTCGGACTGGAGAATGCATGACCGGACAACTCGGGAGGGAGGAAAATGGTCTCGGACTGGAGAATGCATGACCGGGCCACCGGGGGGGGACATGGTCTCGGACTGGAGAATGCATGACCGGGCAACCTGGGGGGGACATGGTCTCGGACTGGAGAATGCATGACCGGGCAAGCAGGGAGGGAGGAAAATGGTCTCGGACTGGAGAATGCATGACCGGGCAACCTGGGGGGGATATGGTCTCGGACTGGAGAATGCATGACCGGACAACCAGGGAGGGAGGAACATGGTCTCGGACTGGAGAATGCATGACCGGACAACCTGGGGGGGATATGGTCTCGGACTGGAGAATGCATGACCGGGCAACCTGGGGGGATATGGTCTCGGACTGGAGAATGCATGACCGGGCAACCTGGGGGGGATATGGTCTCGGACTGGAGAATGCATGACCGGGCAACCTGGGGGGGACATGGTCTCGGACTGGAGAATGCATGACCGGGCAACCTGGGGGGGATATGGTCTCGGACTGGAGAATGCATGACCGGGCAACCTGGGGGGATATGGTCTCGGACTGGAGAATGCATGACCGGACAACCAGGGAGGGAGGAAAATGGTCTCGGACTGGAGAATGCATGACCGGGCAACGTGGGGGGGATATGGTCTCGGACTGGAGAATGCATGACCAGGCAACCTGGGGGGATATGGTCTCGGACTGGAGAATGCATGACCGGACAACTCGGGAGGGAGGAAAATGGTCTCGGACTGGAGAATGCATGACCGGGCCACCTGGGGGGGATATGGTCTCAGACTGGAGAATGCATGACCGGACAACCAGGGAGGGAGGAACATGGTCTCGGACTGGAGAATGCATGACCGGGCAACCTGGGGGGGATATGGTCTCGGACTGGAGAATGCATGACCAGGCAACCTGGGGGGATATGGTCTCGGACTGGAGAATGCATGACCGGACAACTCGGGAGGGAGGAAAATGGTCTCGGACTGGAGAATGCATGACCGGGCCACCTGGGGGGGATATGGTCTCAGACTGGAGAATGCATGACCGGACAACCAGGGAGGGAGGAACATGGTCTCGGACTGGAGAATGCATGACCGGGCAACCTGGGGGGGATATGGTCTCGGACTGGAGAATGCATGACCGGGCAACCTGGGGGGGATATGGTCTCGGACTGGAGAATGCATGACCGGGCAACCTGGGGGGGATATGGTCTCGGACTGGAGAATGCATGACCGGACAACTCGGGAGGGAGGAAAATGGTCTCGGACTGGAGAATGCATGACCGGGCCACCGGGGGGGGACATGGTCTCGGACTGGAGAATGCATGACCGGGCAACCTGGGGGGGACATGGTCTCGGACTGGAGAATGCATGACCGGGCAAGCAGGGAGGGAGGAAAATGGTCTCGGACTGGAGAATGCATGACCGGGCAACCTGGGGGGGATATGGTCTCGGACTGGAGAATGCATGACCGGACAACCAGGGAGGGAGGAACATGGTCTCGGACTGGAGAATGCATGACCGGACAACCTGGGGGGGATATGGTCTCGGACTGGAGAATGCATGACCGGGCAACCTGGGGGGATATGGTCTCGGACTGGAGAATGCATGACCGGGCAACCTGGGGGGGATATGGTCTCGGACTGGAGAATGCATGACCGGGCAACCTGGGGGGATATGGTCTCGGACTGGAGAATGCATGACCGGGCAACCTGGGGGGGATATGGTCTCGGACTGGAGAATGCATGACCGGGCAACCTGGGGGGGATATGGTCTCGGACTGGAGAATGCATGACCGGACTAGGGAAGGACATGGTCTCAGACTAGAGAATGCATGACCGGACAACTGGGGAGGGAGGAACATGGTCTCGGACTGGAGAATGCATGACCGGGCAACCGGGGGGGGACATGGTCTCGGACTGGAGAATGCATGACCGGGCAACCTGGGGGGGATATGGTCTCGGACTGGAGAATGCATGACCGGACAACCAGGTAGGGAAGAACATGGTCTCGGACTGGAGAATGCATGACCGGACAACTCGGGAGGGAGGAAAATGGTCTCGGACTGGAGAAAGCATGACCGGACAACCAGGGAGGGAGGAACATGGTCTCGGACTGGAGAATGCATGACCGGGCCACCGGGGGGGGGACATGGTCTCGGACTGGAGAATGCATGACCGGACAACCAGGTAGGGAAGAACATGGTCTCGGACTGGAGAATGCATGACCGGACAACTCGGGAGGGAGGAAAATGGTCTCGGACTGGAGAAAGCATGACCGGACAACCAGGGAGGGAGGAACATGGTCTCGGACTGGAGAATGCATGACCGGGCCACCGGGGGGGGGACATGGTCTCGGACTGGAGAATGCATGACCGGGCAACCTGGGGGGGACATGGTCTCGGACTGGAGAATGCATGACCGGGCAAGCAGGGAGGGAGGAAAATGGTCTCGGACTGGAGAATGCATGACCGGGCAACCTGGGGGGGATATGGTCTCGGACTGGAGAATGCATGACCGGACAACCAGGGAGGGAGGAACATGGTCTCGGACTGGAGAATGCATGACCGGGCAACCTGGGGGGGATATGGTCTCGGACTGGAGAATGCATGACCGGACAACCAGGGAGGGAGGAACATGGTCTCGGACTGGAGAATGCATGACCGGGCAACCTGGGGGGGATATGGTCTCGGACTGGAGAATGCATGACCGGACAACCAGGGAGGGAGGAACATGGTCTCGGACTGGAGAATGCATGACCGGGCCACCGGGGGGGGGACATGGTCTCGGACTGGAGAATGCATGACCGGGCAACCTGGGGGGGATATGGTCTCGGACTGGAGAATGCATGACCGGGCAACCTGGGGGGGATATGGTCTCGGACTGGAGAATGCATGACCGGACAACTCGGGAGGGAGGAAAATGGTCTCGGACTGGAGAATGCATGACCGGGCCACCGGGGGGGGACATGGTCTCGGACTGGAGAATGCATGACCGGGCAACCTGGGGGGGACATGGTCTCGGACTGGAGAATGCATGACCGGGCAAGCAGGGAGGGAGGAAAATGGTCTCGGACTGGAGAATGCATGACCGGGCAACCTGGGGGGGATATGGTCTCGGACTGGAGAATGCATGACCGGACAACCAGGGAGGGAGGAACATGGTCTCGGACTGGAGAATGCATGACCGGACAACCTGGGGGGGATATGGTCTCGGACTGGAGAATGCATGACCGGGCAACCTGGGGGGATATGGTCTCGGACTGGAGAATGCATGACCGGGCAACCTGGGGGGGATATGGTCTCGGACTGGAGAATGCATGACCGGGCAACCTGGGGGGGACATGGTCTCGGACTGGAGAATGCATGACCGGGCAACCTGGGGGGGATATGGTCTCGGACTGGAGAATGCATGACCGGGCAACCTGGGGGGATATGGTCTCGGACTGGAGAATGCATGACCGGACAACCAGGGAGGGAGGAAAATGGTCTCGGACTGGAGAATGCATGACCGGGCAACGTGGGGGGGATATGGTCTCGGACTGGAGAATGCATGACCAGGCAACCTGGGGGGATATGGTCTCGGACTGGAGAATGCATGACCGGACAACTCGGGAGGGAGGAAAATGGTCTCGGACTGGAGAATGCATGACCGGGCCACCTGGGGGGGATATGGTCTCAGACTGGAGAATGCATGACCGGACAACCAGGGAGGGAGGAACATGGTCTCGGACTGGAGAATGCATGACCGGGCAACCTGGGGGGGATATGGTCTCGGACTGGAGAATGCATGACCAGGCAACCTGGGGGGATATGGTCTCGGACTGGAGAATGCATGACCGGACAACTCGGGAGGGAGGAAAATGGTCTCGGACTGGAGAATGCATGACCGGGCCACCTGGGGGGGATATGGTCTCGGACTGGAGAATGCATGACCGGGCAAGCAGGGAGGGAGGAAAATGGTCTCGGACTGGAGAATGCATGACCGGGCAACCTGGGGGGGATATGGTCTCGGACTGGAGAATGCATGACCGGACAACCAGGGAGGGAGGAACATGGTCTCGGACTGGAGAATGCATGACCGGACAACCTGGGGGGGATATGGTCTCGGACTGGAGAATGCATGACCGGGCAACCTGGGGGGATATGGTCTCGGACTGGAGAATGCATGACCGGGCAACCTGGGGGGGATATGGTCTCGGACTGGAGAATGCATGACCGGGCAACCTGGGGGGATATGGTCTCGGACTGGAGAATGCATGACCGGACAACCAGGGAGGGAGGAAAATGGTCTCGGACTGGAGAATGCATGACCGGGCAACCTGGGGGGGATATGGTCTCGGACTGGAGAATGCATGACCGGACAACCAGGGAGGGAGGAACATGGTCTCGGACTGGAGAATGCATGACCGGGCAACCTGGGGGGGACATGGTCTCGGACTGGAGAATGCATGACCGGGCAACCTGGGGGGGATATGGTCTCGGACTGGAGAATGCATGACCGGGCAACCTGGGGGGATATGGTCTCGGACTGGAGAATGCATGACCGGGCAACCTGGGGGGGATATGGTCTCGGACTGGAGAATGCATGACCGGGCAACCTGGGGGGGATATGGTCTCGGACTGGAGAATGCATGACCGGACAACCAGGGAGGGAGGAACATGGTCTCGGACTGGAGAATGCATGACCGGGCAACCTGGGGGGGATATGGTCTCGGACTGGAGAATGCATGACCGGACAACCAGGGAGGGAGGAACATGGTCTCGGACTGGAGAATGCATGACCGGGCCACCGGGGGGGGGACATGGTCTCGGACTGGAGAATGCATGACCAGGCAACCTGGGGGGGACATGGTCTCGGACTGGAGAATGCATGACCGGGCAACCTGGGGGGGATATGGTCTCGGACTGGAGAATGCATGACCGGACAACCAGGGAGGGAGGAACATGGTCTCGGACTGGAGAATGCATGACCGGGCAACCTGGGGGGGATATGGTCTCGGACTGGAGAATGCATGACCGGGCAACCTGGGGGGGATATGGTCTCGGACTGGAGAATGCATGACCGGGCAACCTGGGGGGGATATGGTCTCGGACTGGAGAATGCATGACCGGGCAACCTGGGGGGGACATGGTCTCGGACTGGAGAATGCATGACCGGGCAACCTGGGGGGGATATGGTCTCGGACTGGAGAATGCATGACCGGACAACTCGGGAGGGAGGAAAATGGTCTCGGACTGGAGAATGCATGACCGGGCCACCGGGGGGGGACATGGTCTCGGACTGGAGAATGCATGACCGGGCAACCTGGGGGGGACATGGTCTCGGACTGGAGAATGCATGACCGGGCAACCTGAGGGGATATGGTCTCGGACTGGAGAATGCATGACCGGGCAACCTGGGGAGGATATGGTCTCGGACTGGAGAATGCATGACCGGGCAACCTGGGGGGGACATGGTCTCGGACTGGAGAATGCATGACCGGGCAACCTGGGGGGGATATGGTCTCGGACTGGAGAATGCATGACCGGGCAACCTGGGGGGGATATGGTCTCGGACTGGAGAATGCATGACCGGACAACCAGGGAGGGAGGAACATGGTCTCGGACTGGAGAATGCATGACCGGGCAACCTGGGGGGGATATGGTCTCGGACTGGAGAATGCATGACCGGGCAACCTGGGGGGATATGGTCTCGGACTGGAGAATGCATGACCGGACAACCAGGGAGGGAGGAAAATGGTCTCGGACTGGAGAATGCATGACCGGGCAACCTGGGGGGGATATGGTCTCGGACTGGAGAATGCATGACCGGGCAACCTGGGGGGGATATGGTCTCGGACTGGAGAATGCATGACCGGACAACCAGGTAGGGAAGAACATGGTCTCGGACTGGAGAATGCATGACCGGGCAACCTGGGGGGGATATGGTCTCGGACTGGAGAATGCATGACCGGGCAACCTGGGGGGGATATGGTCTCGGACTGGAGAATGCATGACCGGGCAACCTGGGGGGGATATGGTCTCGGACTGGAGAATGCATGACCGGGCAACCTGGGGGGGACATGGTCTCGGACTGGAGAATGCATGACCGGGCAACCTGGGGGGGATATGGTCTCGGACTGGAGAATGCATGACCGGGCAACCTGGGGGGATATGGTCTCGGACTGGAGAATGCATGACCGGACAACCAGGGAGGGAGGAAAATGGTCTCGGACTGGAGAATGCATGACCGGGCAACCTGGGGGGGATATGGTCTCGGACTGGAGAATGCATGACCAGGCAACCTGGGGGGATATGGTCTCGGACTGGAGAATGCATGACCGGACAACTCGGGAGGGAGGAAAATGGTCTCGGACTGGAGAATGCATGACCGGGCCACCTGGGGGGGATATGGTCTCAGACTGGAGAATGCATGACCGGACAACCAGGGAGGGAGGAACATGGTCTCGGACTGGAGAATGCATGACCGGGCAACCTGGGGGGGATATGGTCTCGGACTGGAGAATGCATGACCGGGCAACCTGGGGGGGATATGGTCTCGGACTGGAGAATGCATGACCGGGCAACCTGGGGGGGATATGGTCTCGGACTGGAGAATGCATGACCGGACAACTCGGGAGGGAGGAAAATGGTCTCGGACTGGAGAATGCATGACCGGGCCACCGGGGGGGGACATGGTCTCGGACTGGAGAATGCATGACCGGGCAACCTGGGGGGGACATGGTCTCGGACTGGAGAATGCATGACCGGGCAAGCAGGGAGGGAGGAAAATGGTCTCGGACTGGAGAATGCATGACCGGGCAACCTGGGGGGGATATGGTCTCGGACTGGAGAATGCATGACCGGACAACCAGGGAGGGAGGAACATGGTCTCGGACTGGAGAATGCATGACCGGACAACCTGGGGGGGATATGGTCTCGGACTGGAGAATGCATGACCGGGCAACCTGGGGGGATATGGTCTCGGACTGGAGAATGCATGACCGGGCAACCTGGGGGGGATATGGTCTCGGACTGGAGAATGCATGACCGGGCAACCTGGGGGGATATGGTCTCGGACTGGAGAATGCATGACCGGGCAACCTGGGGGGATATGGTCTCGGACTGGAGAATGCATGACCGGGCAACCTGGGGGGGATATGGTCTCGGACTGGAGAATGCATGACCGGGCAACCTGGGGGGGACATGGTCTCGGACTGGAGAATGCATGACCGGGCAAGCAGGGAGGGAGGAAAATGGTCTCGGACTGGAGAATGCATGACCGGGCAACCTGGGGGGGATATGGTCTCGGACTGGAGAATGCATGACCGGACAACCAGGGAGGGAGGAACATGGTCTCGGACTGGAGAATGCATGACCGGACAACCTGGGGGGGATATGGTCTCGGACTGGAGAATGCATGACCGGGCAACCTGGGGGGATATGGTCTCGGACTGGAGAATGCATGACCGGGCAACCTGGGGGGGATATGGTCTCGGACTGGAGAATGCATGACCGGGCAACCTGGGGGGATATGGTCTCGGACTGGAGAATGCATGACCGGGCAACCTGGGGGGATATGGTCTCGGACTGGAGAATGCATGACCGGGCAACCTGGGGGGGATATGGTCTCGGACTGGAGAATGCATGACCGGGCAACCTGGGGGGGACATGGTCTCGGACTGGAGAATGCATGACCGGGCAACCTGGGGGGGATATGGTCTCGGACTGGAGAATGCATGACCGGGCAACCTGGGGGGGATATGGTCTCGGACTGGAGAATGCATGACCGGACAACCAGGGAGGGAGGAACATGGTCTCGGACTGGAGAATGCATGACCGGGCAACCTGGGGGGGATATGGTCTCGGACTGGAGAATGCATGACCGGACAACCAGGGAGGGAGGAACATGGTCTCGGACTGGAGAATGCATGACCGGGCAACCTGGGGGGGACATGGTCTCGGACTGGAGAATGCATGACCGGGCAACCTGGGGGGGATATGGTCTCGGACTGGAGAATGCATGACCGGGCAACCTGGGGGGATATGGTCTCGGACTGGAGAATGCATGACCGGACAACCAGGGAGGGAGGAAAATGGTCTCGGACTGGAGAATGCATGACCGGGCAACCTGGGGGGGACATGGTCTCGGACTGGAGAATGCATGACCGGACAACCAGGGAGGGAGGAAAATGGTCTCGGACTGGAGAATGCATGACCGGGCAACCTGGGGGGGATATGGTCTCGGACTGGAGAATGCATGACCAGGCAACCTGGGGGGATATGGTCTCGGACTGGAGAATGCATGACCGGACAACTCGGGAGGGAGGAAAATGGTCTCGGACTGGAGAATGCATGACCGGGCCACCTGGGGGGGATATGGTCTCAGACTGGAGAATGCATGACCGGACAACCAGGGAGGGAGGAACATGGTCTCGGACTGGAGAATGCATGACCGGGCAACCTGGGGGGGATATGGTCTCGGACTGGAGAATGCATGACCGGGCAACCTGGGGGGGATATGGTCTCGGACTGGAGAATGCATGACCGGGCAACCTGGGGGGGATATGGTCTCGGACTGGAGAATGCATGACCGGACAACTCGGGAGGGAGGAAAATGGTCTCGGACTGGAGAATGCATGACCGGGCCACCGGGGGGGATATGGTCTCGGACTGGAGAATGCATGACCGGACAACCAGGGAGGGAGGAACATGGTCTCGGACTGGAGAATGCATGACCGGGCAACCTGGGGGGGATATGGTCTCGGACTGGAGAATGCATGACCGGACAACCAGGGAGGGAGGAACATGGTCTCGGACTGGAGAATGCATGACCGGGCAACCTGGGGGGGACATGGTCTCGGACTGGAGAATGCATGACCGGGCAAGCAGGGAGGGAGGAAAATGGTCTCGGACTGGAGAATGCATGACCGGGCAACCTGGGGGGATATGGTCTCGGACTGGAGAATGCATGACCGGACAACCAGGGAGGGAGGAACATGGTCTCGGACTGGAGAATGCATGACCGGGCAACCTGGGGGGGATATGGTCTCGGACTGGAGAATGCATGACCGGGCAACCTGGGGGGGATATGGTCTCGGACTGGAGAATGCATGACCGGGCAACCTGGGGGGGATATGGTCTCGGACTGGAGAATGCATGACCGGACTAGGGAAGGACATGGTCTCAGACTAGAGAATGCATGACCGGACAACTGGGGAGGGAGGAACATGGTCTCGGACTGGAGAATGCATGACCGGGCAACCGGGGGGGGACATGGTCTCGGACTGGAGAATGCATGACCGGGCAACCTGGGGGGGATATGGTCTCGGACTGGAGAATGCATGACCGGACAACCAGGTAGGGAAGAACATGGTCTCGGACTGGAGAATGCATGACCGGACAACTCGGGAGGGAGGAAAATGGTCTCGGACTGGAGAAAGCATGACCGGACAACCAGGGAGGGAGGAACATGGTCTCGGACTGGAGAATGCATGACCGGGCCACCGGGGGGGGGACATGGTCTCGGACTGGAGAATGCATGACCGGACAACCAGGTAGGGAAGAACATGGTCTCGGACTGGAGAATGCATGACCGGACAACTCGGGAGGGAGGAAAATGGTCTCGGACTGGAGAAAGCATGACCGGACAACCAGGGAGGGAGGAACATGGTCTCGGACTGGAGAATGCATGACCGGGCCACCGGGGGGGGGACATGGTCTCGGACTGGAGAATGCATGACCGGGCAACCTGGGGGGGACATGGTCTCGGACTGGAGAATGCATGACCGGGCAAGCAGGGAGGGAGGAAAATGGTCTCGGACTGGAGAATGCATGACCGGGCAACCTGGGGGGGATATGGTCTCGGACTGGAGAATGCATGACCGGACAACCAGGGAGGGAGGAACATGGTCTCGGACTGGAGAATGCATGACCGGGCAACCTGGGGGGGATATGGTCTCGGACTGGAGAATGCATGACCGGACAACCAGGGAGGGAGGAACATGGTCTCGGACTGGAGAATGCATGACCGGGCAACCTGGGGGGGATATGGTCTCGGACTGGAGAATGCATGACCGGACAACCAGGGAGGGAGGAACATGGTCTCGGACTGGAGAATGCATGACCGGGCCACCGGGGGGGGGACATGGTCTCGGACTGGAGAATGCATGACCGGGCAACCTGGGGGGGATATGGTCTCGGACTGGAGAATGCATGACCGGGCAACCTGGGGGGGATATGGTCTCGGACTGGAGAATGCATGACCGGACAACTCGGGAGGGAGGAAAATGGTCTCGGACTGGAGAATGCATGACCGGGCCACCGGGGGGGGACATGGTCTCGGACTGGAGAATGCATGACCGGGCAACCTGGGGGGGACATGGTCTCGGACTGGAGAATGCATGACCGGGCAAGCAGGGAGGGAGGAAAATGGTCTCGGACTGGAGAATGCATGACCGGGCAACCTGGGGGGGATATGGTCTCGGACTGGAGAATGCATGACCGGACAACCAGGGAGGGAGGAACATGGTCTCGGACTGGAGAATGCATGACCGGACAACCTGGGGGGGATATGGTCTCGGACTGGAGAATGCATGACCGGGCAACCTGGGGGGATATGGTCTCGGACTGGAGAATGCATGACCGGGCAACCTGGGGGGGATATGGTCTCGGACTGGAGAATGCATGACCGGGCAACCTGGGGGGATATGGTCTCGGACTGGAGAATGCATGACCGGACAACCAGGGAGGGAGGAAAATGGTCTCGGACTGGAGAATGCATGACCGGGCAACCTGGGGGGGATATGGTCTCGGACTGGAGAATGCATGACCGGACAACCAGGGAGGGAGGAACATGGTCTCGGACTGGAGAATGCATGACCGGGCAACCTGGGGGGGATATGGTCTCGGACTGGAGAATGCATGACCGGGCAACCTGGGGGGGACATGGTCTCGGACTGGAGAATGCATGACCGGGCAACCTGGGGGGGATATGGTCTCGGACTGGAGAATGCATGACCGGGCAACCTGGGGGGATATGGTCTCGGACTGGAGAATGCATGACCGGACAACCAGGGAGGGAGGAAAATGGTCTCGGACTGGAGAATGCATGACCGGGCAACCTGGGGGGGATATGGTCTCGGACTGGAGAATGCATGACCAGGCAACCTGGGGGGATATGGTCTCGGACTGGAGAATGCATGACCGGACAACTCGGGAGGGAGGAAAATGGTCTCGGACTGGAGAATGCATGACCGGGCCACCTGGGGGGGATATGGTCTCAGACTGGAGAATGCATGACCGGACAACCAGGGAGGGAGGAACATGGTCTCGGACTGGAGAATGCATGACCGGGCAACCTGGGGGGGATATGGTCTCGGACTGGAGAATGCATGACCAGGCAACCTGGGGGGATATGGTCTCGGACTGGAGAATGCATGACCGGACAACTCGGGAGGGAGGAAAATGGTCTCGGACTGGAGAATGCATGACCGGGCCACCTGGGGGGGATATGGTCTCAGACTGGAGAATGCATGACCGGACAACCAGGGAGGGAGGAACATGGTCTCGGACTGGAGAATGCATGACCGGGCAACCTGGGGGGGATATGGTCTCGGACTGGAGAATGCATGACCGGGCAACCTGGGGGGGATATGGTCTCGGACTGGAGAATGCATGACCGGGCAACCTGGGGGGGATATGGTCTCGGACTGGAGAATGCATGACCGGACAACTCGGGAGGGAGGAAAATGGTCTCGGACTGGAGAATGCATGACCGGGCCACCGGGGGGGGACATGGTCTCGGACTGGAGAATGCATGACCGGGCAACCTGGGGGGGACATGGTCTCGGACTGGAGAATGCATGACCGGGCAAGCAGGGAGGGAGGAAAATGGTCTCGGACTGGAGAATGCATGACCGGGCAACCTGGGGGGGATATGGTCTCGGACTGGAGAATGCATGACCGGACAACCAGGGAGGGAGGAACATGGTCTCGGACTGGAGAATGCATGACCGGACAACCTGGGGGGGATATGGTCTCGGACTGGAGAATGCATGACCGGGCAACCTGGGGGGATATGGTCTCGGACTGGAGAATGCATGACCGGGCAACCTGGGGGGGATATGGTCTCGGACTGGAGAATGCATGACCGGGCAACCTGGGGGGATATGGTCTCGGACTGGAGAATGCATGACCGGACAACCAGGGAGGGAGGAAAATGGTCTCGGACTGGAGAATGCATGACCGGGCAACCTGGGGGGGATATGGTCTCGGACTGGAGAATGCATGACCGGACAACCAGGGAGGGAGGAACATGGTCTCGGACTGGAGAATGCATGACCGGGCAACCTGGGGGGGACATGGTCTCGGACTGGAGAATGCATGACCGGGCAACCTGGGGGGGATATGGTCTCGGACTGGAGAATGCATGACCGGGCAACCTGGGGGGATATGGTCTCGGACTGGAGAATGCATGACCGGGCAACCTGGGGGGGATATGGTCTCGGACTGGAGAATGCATGACCGGGCAACCTGGGGGGGATATGGTCTCGGACTGGAGAATGCATGACCGGACAACCAGGGAGGGAGGAACATGGTCTCGGACTGGAGAATGCATGACCGGGCAACCTGGGGGGGATATGGTCTCGGACTGGAGAATGCATGACCGGACAACCAGGGAGGGAGGAACATGGTCTCGGACTGGAGAATGCATGACCGGGCCACCGGGGGGGGGACATGGTCTCGGACTGGAGAATGCATGACCGGGCAACCTGGGGGGGACATGGTCTCGGACTGGAGAATGCATGACCGGGCAACCTGGGGGGGATATGGTCTCGGACTGGAGAATGCATGACCGGACAACCAGGGAGGGAGGAACATGGTCTCGGACTGGAGAATGCATGACCGGGCAACCTGGGGGGGATATGGTCTCGGACTGGAGAATGCATGACCGGGCAACCTGGGGGGGATATGGTCTCGGACTGGAGAATGCATGACCGGGCAACCTGGGGGGGATATGGTCTCGGACTGGAGAATGCATGACCGGGCAACCTGGGGGGGACATGGTCTCGGACTGGAGAATGCATGACCGGGCAACCTGGGGGGGATATGGTCTCGGACTGGAGAATGCATGACCGGACAACTCGGGAGGGAGGAAAATGGTCTCGGACTGGAGAATGCATGACCGGGCCACCGGGGGGGGACATGGTCTCGGACTGGAGAATGCATGACCGGGCAACCTGGGGGGGACATGGTCTCGGACTGGAGAATGCATGACCGGGCAACCTGAGGGGATATGGTCTCGGACTGGAGAATGCATGACCGGGCAACCTGGGGAGGATATGGTCTCGGACTGGAGAATGCATGACCGGGCAACCTGGGGGGGACATGGTCTCGGACTGGAGAATGCATGACCGGGCAACCTGGGGGGGATATGGTCTCGGACTGGAGAATGCATGACCGGGCAACCTGGGGGGGATATGGTCTCGGACTGGAGAATGCATGACCGGGCAACCTGGGGGGATATGGTCTCGGACTGGAGAATGCATGACCGGACAACCAGGGAGGGAGGAAAATGGTCTCGGACTGGAGAATGCATGACCGGACAACCAGGGAGGGAGGAAAATGGTCTCGGACTGGAGAATGCATGACCGGGCAACCTGGGGGGGATATGGTCTCGGACTGGAGAATGCATGACCAGGCAACCTGGGGGGATATGGTCTCGGACTGGAGAATGCATGACCGGACAACTCGGGAGGGAGGAAAATGGTCTCGGACTGGAGAATGCATGACCGGGCCACCTGGGGGGGATATGGTCTCAGACTGGAGAATGCATGACCGGACAACCAGGGAGGGAGGAACATGGTCTCGGACTGGAGAATGCATGACCGGGCAACCTGGGGGGGATATGGTCTCGGACTGGAGAATGCATGACCGGGCAACCTGGGGGGGATATGGTCTCGGACTGGAGAATGCATGACCGGGCAACCTGGGGGGGATATGGTCTCGGACTGGAGAATGCATGACCGGACAACTCGGGAGGGAGGAAAATGGTCTCGGACTGGAGAATGCATGACCGGGCCACCGGGGGGGATATGGTCTCGGACTGGAGAATGCATGACCGGACAACCAGGGAGGGAGGAACATGGTCTCGGACTGGAGAATGCATGACCGGGCAACCTGGGGGGGATATGGTCTCGGACTGGAGAATGCATGACCGGACAACCAGGGAGGGAGGAACATGGTCTCGGACTGGAGAATGCATGACCGGGCAACCTGGGGGGGACATGGTCTCGGACTGGAGAATGCATGACCGGGCAAGCAGGGAGGGAGGAAAATGGTCTCGGACTGGAGAATGCATGACCGGGCAACCTGGGGGGATATGGTCTCGGACTGGAGAATGCATGACCGGACAACCAGGGAGGGAGGAACATGGTCTCGGACTGGAGAATGCATGACCGGGCAACCTGGGGGGGATATGGTCTCGGACTGGAGAATGCATGACCGGGCAACCTGGGGGGGATATGGTCTCGGACTGGAGAATGCATGACCGGGCAACCTGGGGGGGATATGGTCTCGGACTGGAGAATGCATGACCGGACTAGGGAAGGACATGGTCTCAGACTAGAGAATGCATGACCGGACAACTGGGGAGGGAGGAACATGGTCTCGGACTGGAGAATGCATGACCGGGCAACCGGGGGGGGACATGGTCTCGGACTGGAGAATGCATGACCGGGCAACCTGGGGGGGATATGGTCTCGGACTGGAGAATGCATGACCGGACAACCAGGTAGGGAAGAACATGGTCTCGGACTGGAGAATGCATGACCGGACAACTCGGGAGGGAGGAAAATGGTCTCGGACTGGAGAAAGCATGACCGGACAACCAGGGAGGGAGGAACATGGTCTCGGACTGGAGAATGCATGACCGGGCCACCGGGGGGGGGACATGGTCTCGGACTGGAGAATGCATGACCGGGCAACCTGGGGGGGACATGGTCTCGGACTGGAGAATGCATGACCGGGCAAGCAGGGAGGGAGGAAAATGGTCTCGGACTGGAGAATGCATGACCGGGCAACCTGGGGGGGATATGGTCTCGGACTGGAGAATGCATGACCGGACAACCAGGGAGGGAGGAACATGGTCTCGGACTGGAGAATGCATGACCGGGCAACCTGGGGGGGATATGGTCTCGGACTGGAGAATGCATGACCGGACAACCAGGGAGGGAGGAACATGGTCTCGGACTGGAGAATGCATGACCGGGCAACCTGGGGGGGATATGGTCTCGGACTGGAGAATGCATGACCGGACAACCAGGGAGGGAGGAACATGGTCTCGGACTGGAGAATGCATGACCGGGCCACCGGGGGGGGGACATGGTCTCGGACTGGAGAATGCATGACCGGGCAACCTGGGGGGGATATGGTCTCGGACTGGAGAATGCATGACCGGGCAACCTGGGGGGGATATGGTCTCGGACTGGAGAATGCATGACCGGACAACTCGGGAGGGAGGAAAATGGTCTCGGACTGGAGAATGCATGACCGGGCCACCGGGGGGGGACATGGTCTCGGACTGGAGAATGCATGACCGGGCAACCTGGGGGGGACATGGTCTCGGACTGGAGAATGCATGACCGGGCAAGCAGGGAGGGAGGAAAATGGTCTCGGACTGGAGAATGCATGACCGGGCAACCTGGGGGGGATATGGTCTCGGACTGGAGAATGCATGACCGGACAACCAGGGAGGGAGGAACATGGTCTCGGACTGGAGAATGCATGACCGGACAACCTGGGGGGGATATGGTCTCGGACTGGAGAATGCATGACCGGGCAACCTGGGGGGATATGGTCTCGGACTGGAGAATGCATGACCGGGCAACCTGGGGGGGATATGGTCTCGGACTGGAGAATGCATGACCGGGCAACTTGGGGGGGACATGGTCTCGGACTGGAGAATGCATGACCGGGCAACCTGGGGGGGATATGGTCTCGGACTGGAGAATGCATGACCGGGCAACCTGGGGGGATATGGTCTCGGACTGGAGAATGCATGACCGGACAACCAGGGAGGGAGGAAAATGGTCTCGGACTGGAGAATGCATGACCGGGCAACGTGGGGGGGATATGGTCTCGGACTGGAGAATGCATGACCAGGCAACCTGGGGGGATATGGTCTCGGACTGGAGAATGCATGACCGGACAACTCGGGAGGGAGGAAAATGGTCTCGGACTGGAGAATGCATGACCGGGCCACCTGGGGGGGATATGGTCTCAGACTGGAGAATGCATGACCGGACAACCAGGGAGGGAGGAACATGGTCTCGGACTGGAGAATGCATGACCGGGCAACCTGGGGGGGATATGGTCTCGGACTGGAGAATGCATGACCAGGCAACCTGGGGGGATATGGTCTCGGACTGGAGAATGCATGACCGGACAACTCGGGAGGGAGGAAAATGGTCTCGGACTGGAGAATGCATGACCGGGCCACCTGGGGGGGATATGGTCTCAGACTGGAGAATGCATGACCGGACAACCAGGGAGGGAGGAACATGGTCTCGGACTGGAGAATGCATGACCGGGCAACCTGGGGGGGACATGGTCTCGGACTGGAGAATGCATGACCGGGCAAGCAGGGAGGGAGGAAAATGGTCTCGGACTGGAGAATGCATGACCGGGCAACCTGGGGGGATATGGTCTCGGACTGGAGAATGCATGACCGGACAACCAGGGAGGGAGGAACATGGTCTCGGACTGGAGAATGCATGACCGGGCAACCTGGGGGGGATATGGTCTCGGACTGGAGAATGCATGACCGGGCAACCTGGGGGGGATATGGTCTCGGACTGGAGAATGCATGACCGGGCAACCTGGGGGGGATATGGTCTCGGACTGGAGAATGCATGACCGGACTAGGGAAGGACATGGTCTCAGACTAGAGAATGCATGACCGGACAACTGGGGAGGGAGGAACATGGTCTCGGACTGGAGAATGCATGACCGGGCAACCGGGGGGGGACATGGTCTCGGACTGGAGAATGCATGACCGGGCAACCTGGGGGGGATATGGTCTCGGACTGGAGAATGCATGACCGGACAACCAGGTAGGGAAGAACATGGTCTCGGACTGGAGAATGCATGACCGGACAACTCGGGAGGGAGGAAAATGGTCTCGGACTGGAGAAAGCATGACCGGACAACCAGGGAGGGAGGAACATGGTCTCGGACTGGAGAATGCATGACCGGGCCACCGGGGGGGGGACATGGTCTCGGACTGGAGAATGCATGACCGGGCAACCTGGGGGGGACATGGTCTCGGACTGGAGAATGCATGACCGGGCAAGCAGGGAGGGAGGAAAATGGTCTCGGACTGGAGAATGCATGACCGGGCAACCTGGGGGGGATATGGTCTCGGACTGGAGAATGCATGACCGGACAACCAGGGAGGGAGGAACATGGTCTCGGACTGGAGAATGCATGACCGGGCAACCTGGGGGGGATATGGTCTCGGACTGGAGAATGCATGACCGGACAACCAGGGAGGGAGGAACATGGTCTCGGACTGGAGAATGCATGACCGGGCAACCTGGGGGGGATATGGTCTCGGACTGGAGAATGCATGACCGGACAACCAGGGAGGGAGGAACATGGTCTCGGACTGGAGAATGCATGACCGGGCCACCGGGGGGGGGACATGGTCTCGGACTGGAGAATGCATGACCGGGCAACCTGGGGGGGATATGGTCTCGGACTGGAGAATGCATGACCGGGCAACCTGGGGGGGATATGGTCTCGGACTGGAGAATGCATGACCGGACAACTCGGGAGGGAGGAAAATGGTCTCGGACTGGAGAATGCATGACCGGGCCACCGGGGGGGGACATGGTCTCGGACTGGAGAATGCATGACCGGGCAACCTGGGGGGGACATGGTCTCGGACTGGAGAATGCATGACCGGGCAAGCAGGGAGGGAGGAAAATGGTCTCGGACTGGAGAATGCATGACCGGGCAACCTGGGGGGGATATGGTCTCGGACTGGAGAATGCATGACCGGACAACCAGGGAGGGAGGAACATGGTCTCGGACTGGAGAATGCATGACCGGACAACCTGGGGGGGATATGGTCTCGGACTGGAGAATGCATGACCGGGCAACCTGGGGGGATATGGTCTCGGACTGGAGAATGCATGACCGGGCAACCTGGGGGGGATATGGTCTCGGACTGGAGAATGCATGACCGGGCAACTTGGGGGGGACATGGTCTCGGACTGGAGAATGCATGACCGGGCAACCTGGGGGGGATATGGTCTCGGACTGGAGAATGCATGACCGGGCAACCTGGGGGGATATGGTCTCGGACTGGAGAATGCATGACCGGACAACCAGGGAGGGAGGAAAATGGTCTCGGACTGGAGAATGCATGACCGGGCAACGTGGGGGGGATATGGTCTCGGACTGGAGAATGCATGACCAGGCAACCTGGGGGGATATGGTCTCGGACTGGAGAATGCATGACCGGACAACTCGGGAGGGAGGAAAATGGTCTCGGACTGGAGAATGCATGACCGGGCCACCTGGGGGGGATATGGTCTCAGACTGGAGAATGCATGACCGGACAACCAGGGAGGGAGGAACATGGTCTCGGACTGGAGAATGCATGACCGGGCAACCTGGGGGGGATATGGTCTCGGACTGGAGAATGCATGACCAGGCAACCTGGGGGGATATGGTCTCGGACTGGAGAATGCATGACCGGACAACTCGGGAGGGAGGAAAATGGTCTCGGACTGGAGAATGCATGACCGGGCCACCTGGGGGGGATATGGTCTCAGACTGGAGAATGCATGACCGGACAACCAGGGAGGGAGGAACATGGTCTCGGACTGGAGAATGCATGACCGGGCAACCTGGGGGGGATATGGTCTCGGACTGGAGAATGCATGACCGGGCAACCTGGGGGGGATATGGTCTCGGACTGGAGAATGCATGACCGGGCAACCTGGGGGGGATATGGTCTCGGACTGGAGAATGCATGACCGGACAACTCGGGAGGGAGGAAAATGGTCTCGGACTGGAGAATGCATGACCGGGCCACCGGGGGGGGACATGGTCTCGGACTGGAGAATGCATGACCGGGCAACCTGGGGGGGACATGGTCTCGGACTGGAGAATGCATGACCGGGCAAGCAGGGAGGGAGGAAAATGGTCTCGGACTGGAGAATGCATGACCGGGCAACCTGGGGGGGATATGGTCTCGGACTGGAGAATGCATGACCGGACAACCAGGGAGGGAGGAACATGGTCTCGGACTGGAGAATGCATGACCGGACAACCTGGGGGGGATATGGTCTCGGACTGGAGAATGCATGACCGGGCAACCTGGGGGGATATGGTCTCGGACTGGAGAATGCATGACCGGGCAACCTGGGGGGGATATGGTCTCGGACTGGAGAATGCATGACCGGGCAACCTGGGGGGATATGGTCTCGGACTGGAGAATGCATGACCGGACAACCAGGGAGGGAGGAAAATGGTCTCGGACTGGAGAATGCATGACCGGGCAACCTGGGGGGGATATGGTCTCGGACTGGAGAATGCATGACCGGACAACCAGGGAGGGAGGAACATGGTCTCGGACTGGAGAATGCATGACCGGGCAACCTGGGGGGGACATGGTCTCGGACTGGAGAATGCATGACCGGGCAACCTGGGGGGGATATGGTCTCGGACTGGAGAATGCATGACCGGGCAACCTGGGGGGATATGGTCTCGGACTGGAGAATGCATGACCGGGCAACCTGGGGGGGATATGGTCTCGGACTGGAGAATGCATGACCGGGCAACCTGGGGGGGATATGGTCTCGGACTGGAGAATGCATGACCGGACAACCAGGGAGGGAGGAACATGGTCTCGGACTGGAGAATGCATGACCGGGCAACCTGGGGGGGATATGGTCTCGGACTGGAGAATGCATGACCGGACAACCAGGGAGGGAGGAACATGGTCTCGGACTGGAGAATGCATGACCGGGCCACCGGGGGGGGGACATGGTCTCGGACTGGAGAATGCATGACCGGGCAACCTGGGGGGGACATGGTCTCGGACTGGAGAATGCATGACCGGGCAACCTGGGGGGGATATGGTCTCGGACTGGAGAATGCATGACCGGACAACCAGGGAGGGAGGAACATGGTCTCGGACTGGAGAATGCATGACCGGGCAACCTGGGGGGGATATGGTCTCGGACTGGAGAATGCATGACCGGGCAACCTGGGGGGGATATGGTCTCGGACTGGAGAATGCATGACCGGGCAACCTGGGGGGGATATGGTCTCGGACTGGAGAATGCATGACCGGGCAACCTGGGGGGGATATGGTCTCGGACTGGAGAATGCATGACCGGGCCACCGGGGGGGGACATGGTCTCGGACTGGAGAATGCATGACCGGGCAACCTGGGGGGGACATGGTCTCGGACTGGAGAATGCATGACCGGGCAACCTGAGGGGATATGGTCTCGGACTGGAGAATGCATGACCGGGCAACCTGGGGAGGATATGGTCTCGGACTGGAGAATGCATGACCGGGCAACCTGGGGGGGACATGGTCTCGGACTGGAGAATGCATGACCGGGCAACCTGGGGGGGATATGGTCTCGGACTGGAGAATGCATGACCGGGCAACCTGGGGGGGATATGGTCTCGGACTGGAGAATGCATGACCGGACAACCAGGGAGGGAGGAACATGGTCTCGGACTGGAGAATGCATGACCGGGCAACCTGGGGGGGATATGGTCTCGGACTGGAGAATGCATGACCGGGCAACCTGGGGGGATATGGTCTCGGACTGGAGAATGCATGACCGGACAACCAGGGAGGGAGGAAAATGGTCTCGGACTGGAGAATGCATGACCGGGCAACCTGGGGGGGATATGGTCTCGGACTGGAGAATGCATGACCGGGCAACCTGGGGGGGATATGGTCTCGGACTGGAGAATGCATGACCGGACAACCAGGTAGGGAAGAACATGGTCTCGGACTGGAGAATGCATGACCGGGCAACCTGGGGGGGATATGGTCTCGGACTGGAGAATGCATGACCGGGCAACCTGGGGGGGATATGGTCTCGGACTGGAGAATGCATGACCGGGCAACCTGGGGGGGATATGGTCTCGGACTGGAGAATGCATGACCGGGCAACCTGGGGGGGACATGGTCTCGGACTGGAGAATGCATGACCGGGCAACCTGGGGGGGATATGGTCTCGGACTGGAGAATGCATGACCGGGCAACCTGGGGGGATATGGTCTCGGACTGGAGAATGCATGACCGGGCAACCTGGGGGGATATGGTCTCGGACTGGAGAATGCATGACCGGGCAACCTGGGGGGGATATGGTCTCGGACTGGAGAATGCATGACCGGGCAACCTGGGGGGGATATGGTCTCGGACTGGAGAATGCATGACCGGACAACCAGGTAGGGAAGAACATGGTCTCGGACTGGAGAATGCATGACCGGACAACTCGGGAGGGAGGAAAATGGTCTCGGACTGGAGAATGCATGACCGGGCAACCTGGGGGGGATATGGTCTCGGACTGGAGAATGCATGACCAGGCAACCTGGGGGGATATGGTCTCGGACTGGAGAATGCATGACCGGACAACTCGGGAGGGAGGAAAATGGTCTCGGACTGGAGAATGCATGACCGGGCCACCAGGGGGGGACATGGTCTCGGACTGGAGAATGCATGACCGGGCAACCTGGGGGGGATATGGTCTCGGACTGGAGAATGCATGACCGGGCAACCTGGGGGGGATATGGTCTCGGACTGGAGAATGCATGACCGGGCAACCTGGGGGGGATATGGTCTCGGACTGGAGAATGCATGACCGGGCAACCTGGGGGGGACATGGTCTCGGACTGGAGAATGCATGACCGGGCAACCTGGGGGGGATATGGTCTCGGACTGGAGAATGCATGACCGGGCAACCTGGGGGGATATGGTCTCGGACTGGAGAATGCATGACCGGACAACCAGGGAGGGAGGAAAATGGTCTCGGACTGGAGAATGCATGACCGGGCAACCTGGGGGGGATATGGTCTCGGACTGGAGAATGCATGACCAGGCAACCTGGGGGGATATGGTCTCGGACTGGAGAATGCATGACCGGACAACTCGGGAGGGAGGAAAATGGTCTCGGACTGGAGAATGCATGACCGGGCCACCTGGGGGGGATATGGTCTCAGACTGGAGAATGCATGACCGGACAACCAGGGAGGGAGGAACATGGTCTCGGACTGGAGAATGCATGACCGGGCAACCTGGGGGGGATATGGTCTCGGACTGGAGAATGCATGACCGGGCAACCTGGGGGGGATATGGTCTCGGACTGGAGAATGCATGACCGGGCAACCTGGGGGGGATATGGTCTCGGACTGGAGAATGCATGACCGGACAACTCGGGAGGGAGGAAAATGGTCTCGGACTGGAGAATGCATGACCGGGCCACCGGGGGGGATATGGTCTCGGACTGGAGAATGCATGACCGGACAACCAGGGAGGGAGGAACATGGTCTCGGACTGGAGAATGCATGACCGGGCAACCTGGGGGGGATATGGTCTCGGACTGGAGAATGCATGACCGGACAACCAGGGAGGGAGGAACATGGTCTCGGACTGGAGAATGCATGACCGGGCAACCTGGGGGGGACATGGTCTCGGACTGGAGAATGCATGACCGGGCAAGCAGGGAGGGAGGAAAATGGTCTCGGACTGGAGAATGCATGACCGGGCAACCTGGGGGGATATGGTCTCGGACTGGAGAATGCATGACCGGACAACCAGGGAGGGAGGAACATGGTCTCGGACTGGAGAATGCATGACCGGGCAACCTGGGGGGGATATGGTCTCGGACTGGAGAATGCATGACCGGGCAACCTGGGGGGGATATGGTCTCGGACTGGAGAATGCATGACCGGGCAACCTGGGGGGGATATGGTCTCGGACTGGAGAATGCATGACCGGACTAGGGAAGGACATGGTCTCAGACTAGAGAATGCATGACCGGACAACTGGGGAGGGAGGAACATGGTCTCGGACTGGAGAATGCATGACCGGGCAACCGGGGGGGGACATGGTCTCGGACTGGAGAATGCATGACCGGGCAACCTGGGGGGGATATGGTCTCGGACTGGAGAATGCATGACCGGACAACCAGGTAGGGAAGAACATGGTCTCGGACTGGAGAATGCATGACCGGACAACTCGGGAGGGAGGAAAATGGTCTCGGACTGGAGAAAGCATGACCGGACAACCAGGGAGGGAGGAACATGGTCTCGGACTGGAGAATGCATGACCGGGCAACCTGGGGGGGACATGGTCTCGGACTGGAGAATGCATGACCGGGCAAGCAGGGAGGGAGGAAAATGGTCTCGGACTGGAGAATGCATGACCGGGCAACCTGGGGGGATATGGTCTCGGACTGGAGAATGCATGACCGGACAACCAGGGAGGGAGGAACATGGTCTCGGACTGGAGAATGCATGACCGGGCAACCTGGGGGGGATATGGTCTCGGACTGGAGAATGCATGACCGGGCAACCTGGGGGGGATATGGTCTCGGACTGGAGAATGCATGACCGGGCAACCTGGGGGGGATATGGTCTCGGACTGGAGAATGCATGACCGGACTAGGGAAGGACATGGTCTCAGACTAGAGAATGCATGACCGGACAACTGGGGAGGGAGGAACATGGTCTCGGACTGGAGAATGCATGACCGGGCAACCGGGGGGGGACATGGTCTCGGACTGGAGAATGCATGACCGGGCAACCTGGGGGGGATATGGTCTCGGACTGGAGAATGCATGACCGGACAACCAGGTAGGGAAGAACATGGTCTCGGACTGGAGAATGCATGACCGGACAACTCGGGAGGGAGGAAAATGGTCTCGGACTGGAGAAAGCATGACCGGACAACCAGGGAGGGAGGAACATGGTCTCGGACTGGAGAATGCATGACCGGGCCACCGGGGGGGGGACATGGTCTCGGACTGGAGAATGCATGACCGGACAACCAGGTAGGGAAGAACATGGTCTCGGACTGGAGAATGCATGACCGGACAACTCGGGAGGGAGGAAAATGGTCTCGGACTGGAGAAAGCATGACCGGACAACCAGGGAGGGAGGAACATGGTCTCGGACTGGAGAATGCATGACCGGGCCACCGGGGGGGGGACATGGTCTCGGACTGGAGAATGCATGACCGGGCAACCTGGGGGGGACATGGTCTCGGACTGGAGAATGCATGACCGGGCAAGCAGGGAGGGAGGAAAATGGTCTCGGACTGGAGAATGCATGACCGGGCAACCTGGGGGGGATATGGTCTCGGACTGGAGAATGCATGACCGGACAACCAGGGAGGGAGGAACATGGTCTCGGACTGGAGAATGCATGACCGGGCAACCTGGGGGGGATATGGTCTCGGACTGGAGAATGCATGACCGGACAACCAGGGAGGGAGGAACATGGTCTCGGACTGGAGAATGCATGACCGGGCAACCTGGGGGGGATATGGTCTCGGACTGGAGAATGCATGACCGGACAACCAGGGAGGGAGGAACATGGTCTCGGACTGGAGAATGCATGACCGGGCCACCGGGGGGGGGACATGGTCTCGGACTGGAGAATGCATGACCGGTCAACCTGGGGGGGATATGGTCTCGGACTGGAGAATGCATGACCGGGCAACCTGGGGGGGATATGGTCTCGGACTGGAGAATGCATGACCGGACAACTCGGGAGGGAGGAAAATGGTCTCGGACTGGAGAATGCATGACCGGGCCACCGGGGGGGGACATGGTCTCGGACTGGAGAATGCATGACCGGGCAACCTGGGGGGGACATGGTCTCGGACTGGAGAATGCATGACCGGGCAAGCAGGGAGGGAGGAAAATGGTCTCGGACTGGAGAATGCATGACCGGGCAACCTGGGGGGGATATGGTCTCGGACTGGAGAATGCATGACCGGACAACCAGGGAGGGAGGAACATGGTCTCGGACTGGAGAATGCATGACCGGACAACCTGGGGGGGATATGGTCTCGGACTGGAGAATGCATGACCGGGCAACCTGGGGGGATATGGTCTCGGACTGGAGAATGCATGACCGGGCAACCTGGGGGGGATATGGTCTCGGACTGGAGAATGCATGACCGGGCAACCTGGGGGGGACATGGTCTCGGACTGGAGAATGCATGACCGGGCAACCTGGGGGGGATATGGTCTCGGACTGGAGAATGCATGACCGGGCAACCTGGGGGGATATGGTCTCGGACTGGAGAATGCATGACCGGACAACCAGGGAGGGAGGAAAATGGTCTCGGACTGGAGAATGCATGACCGGGCAACCTGGGGGGGATATGGTCTCGGACTGGAGAATGCATGACCAGGCAACCTGGGGGGATATGGTCTCGGACTGGAGAATGCATGACCGGACAACTCGGGAGGGAGGAAAATGGTCTCGGACTGGAGAATGCATGACCGGGCCACCTGGGGGGGATATGGTCTCAGACTGGAGAATGCATGACCGGACAACCAGGGAGGGAGGAACATGGTCTCGGACTGGAGAATGCATGACCGGGCAACCTGGGGGGGATATGGTCTCGGACTGGAGAATGCATGACCAGGCAACCTGGGGGGATATGGTCTCGGACTGGAGAATGCATGACCGGACAACTCGGGAGGGAGGAAAATGGTCTCGGACTGGAGAATGCATGACCGGGCCACCTGGGGGGGATATGGTCTCAGACTGGAGAATGCATGACCGGACAACCAGGGAGGGAGGAACATGGTCTCGGACTGGAGAATGCATGACCGGGCAACCTGGGGGGGATATGGTCTCGGACTGGAGAATGCATGACCGGGCAACCTGGGGGGGATATGGTCTCGGACTGGAGAATGCATGACCGGGCAACCTGGGGGGGATATGGTCTCGGACTGGAGAATGCATGACCGGACAACTCGGGAGGGAGGAAAATGGTCTCGGACTGGAGAATGCATGACCGGGCCACCGGGGGGGGACATGGTCTCGGACTGGAGAATGCATGACCGGGCAACCTGGGGGGGACATGGTCTCGGACTGGAGAATGCATGACCGGGCAAGCAGGGAGGGAGGAAAATGGTCTCGGACTGGAGAATGCATGACCGGGCAACCTGGGGGGGATATGGTCTCGGACTGGAGAATGCATGACCGGACAACCAGGGAGGGAGGAACATGGTCTCGGACTGGAGAATGCATGACCGGACAACCTGGGGGGGATATGGTCTCGGACTGGAGAATGCATGACCGGGCAACCTGGGGGGATATGGTCTCGGACTGGAGAATGCATGACCGGGCAACCTGGGGGGGATATGGTCTCGGACTGGAGAATGCATGACCGGGCAACCTGGGGGGATATGGTCTCGGACTGGAGAATGCATGACCGGACAACCAGGGAGGGAGGAAAATGGTCTCGGACTGGAGAATGCATGACCGGGCAACCTGGGGGGGATATGGTCTCGGACTGGAGAATGCATGACCGGACAACCAGGGAGGGAGGAACATGGTCTCGGACTGGAGAATGCATGACCGGGCAACCTGGGGGGGATATGGTCTCGGACTGGAGAATGCATGACCGGGCAACCTGGGGGGGACATGGTCTCGGACTGGAGAATGCATGACCGGGCAACCTGGGGGGGATATGGTCTCGGACTGGAGAATGCATGACCGGGCAACCTGGGGGGATATGGTCTCGGACTGGAGAATGCATGACCGGACAACCAGGGAGGGAGGAAAATGGTCTCGGACTGGAGAATGCATGACCGGGCAACCTGGGGGGGATATGGTCTCGGACTGGAGAATGCATGACCAGGCAACCTGGGGGGATATGGTCTCGGACTGGAGAATGCATGACCGGACAACTCGGGAGGGAGGAAAATGGTCTCGGACTGGAGAATGCATGACCGGGCCACCTGGGGGGGATATGGTCTCAGACTGGAGAATGCATGACCGGACAACCAGGGAGGGAGGAACATGGTCTCGGACTGGAGAATGCATGACCGGGCAACCTGGGGGGGATATGGTCTCGGACTGGAGAATGCATGACCAGGCAACCTGGGGGGATATGGTCTCGGACTGGAGAATGCATGACCGGACAACTCGGGAGGGAGGAAAATGGTCTCGGACTGGAGAATGCATGACCGGGCCACCTGGGGGGGATATGGTCTCAGACTGGAGAATGCATGACCGGACAACCAGGGAGGGAGGAACATGGTCTCGGACTGGAGAATGCATGACCGGGCAACCTGGGGGGGATATGGTCTCGGACTGGAGAATGCATGACCGGGCAACCTGGGGGGGATATGGTCTCGGACTGGAGAATGCATGACCGGGCAACCTGGGGGGGATATGGTCTCGGACTGGAGAATGCATGACCGGACAACTCGGGAGGGAGGAAAATGGTCTCGGACTGGAGAATGCATGACCGGGCCACCGGGGGGGGACATGGTCTCGGACTGGAGAATGCATGACCGGGCAACCTGGGGGGGACATGGTCTCGGACTGGAGAATGCATGACCGGGCAAGCAGGGAGGGAGGAAAATGGTCTCGGACTGGAGAATGCATGACCGGGCAACCTGGGGGGGATATGGTCTCGGACTGGAGAATGCATGACCGGACAACCAGGGAGGGAGGAACATGGTCTCGGACTGGAGAATGCATGACCGGACAACCTGGGGGGGATATGGTCTCGGACTGGAGAATGCATGACCGGGCAACCTGGGGGGATATGGTCTCGGACTGGAGAATGCATGACCGGGCAACCTGGGGGGGATATGGTCTCGGACTGGAGAATGCATGACCGGGCAACCTGGGGGGGATATGGTCTCGGACTGGAGAATGCATGACCGGACAACCAGGGAGGGAGGAACATGGTCTCGGACTGGAGAATGCATGACCGGGCAACCTGGGGGGGATATGGTCTCGGACTGGAGAATGCATGACCGGACAACCAGGGAGGGAGGAACATGGTCTCGGACTGGAGAATGCATGACCGGGCAACCTGGGGGGGACATGGTCTCGGACTGGAGAATGCATGACCGGGCAACCTGGGGGGGATATGGTCTCGGACTGGAGAATGCATGACCGGGCAACCTGGGGGGATATGGTCTCGGACTGGAGAATGCATGACCGGACAACCAGGGAGGGAGGAAAATGGTCTCGGACTGGAGAATGCATGACCGGGCAACCTGGGGGGGACATGGTCTCGGACTGGAGAATGCATGACCGGACAAGCAGGGAGGGAAGAAAATGGTCTCGGACTGGAGAATGCATGACCGGGCAACCTGGGGGGGACATGGTCTCTGACTGGAGAATGCATGACCGGGCAAGCAGGGAGGGAGGAAAATGGTCTCGGACTGGAGAATGCATGACCGGGCAACCTGGGGGGATATGGTCTCGGACTGGAGAATGCATGACCGGACAACCAGGGAGGGAGGAACATGGTCTCGGACTGGAGAATGCATGACCGGGCAACCTGGGGGGGATATGGTCTCGGACTGGAGAATGCATGACCGGGCAACCTGGGGGGGATATGGTCTCGGACTGGAGAATGCATGACCGGGCAACCTGGGGGGGATATGGTCTCGGACTGGAGAATGCATGACCGGACTAGGGAAGGACATGGTCTCAGACTAGAGAATGCATGACCGGACAACTGGGGAGGGAGGAACATGGTCTCGGACTGGAGAATGCATGACCGGGCAACCGGGGGGGGACATGGTCTCGGACTGGAGAATGCATGACCGGGCAACCTGGGGGGGATATGGTCTCGGACTGGAGAATGCATGACCGGACAACCAGGTAGGGAAGAACATGGTCTCGGACTGGAGAATGCATGACCGGACAACTCGGGAGGGAGGAAAATGGTCTCGGACTGGAGAAAGCATGACCGGACAACCAGGGAGGGAGGAACATGGTCTCGGACTGGAGAATGCATGACCGGGCCACCGGGGGGGGGACATGGTCTCGGACTGGAGAATGCATGACCGGACAACCAGGTAGGGAAGAACATGGTCTCGGACTGGAGAATGCATGACCGGACAACTCGGGAGGGAGGAAAATGGTCTCGGACTGGAGAAAGCATGACCGGACAACCAGGGAGGGAGGAACATGGTCTCGGACTGGAGAATGCATGACCGGGCCACCGGGGGGGGGACATGGTCTCGGACTGGAGAATGCATGACCGGGCAACCTGGGGGGGACATGGTCTCGGACTGGAGAATGCATGACCGGGCAAGCAGGGAGGGAGGAAAATGGTCTCGGACTGGAGAATGCATGACCGGGCAACCTGGGGGGGATATGGTCTCGGACTGGAGAATGCATGACCGGACAACCAGGGAGGGAGGAACATGGTCTCGGACTGGAGAATGCATGACCGGGCAACCTGGGGGGGATATGGTCTCGGACTGGAGAATGCATGACCGGGCAACCTGGGGGGGACATGGTCTCGGACTGGAGAATGCATGACCGGGCAACCTGGGGGGGATATGGTCTCGGACTGGAGAATGCATGACCGGGCAACCTGGGGGGGACATGGTCTCGGACTGGAGAATGCATGACCGGGCAACCTGGGGGGGATATGGTCTCGGACTGGAGAATGCATGACCGGGCAACCTGGGGGGATATGGTCTCGGACTGGAGAATGCATGACCGGACAACCAGGGAGGGAGGAAAATGGTCTCGGACTGGAGAATGCATGACCGGGCAACCTGGGGGGGATATGGTCTCGGACTGGAGAATGCATGACCAGGCAACCTGGGGGGATATGGTCTCGGACTGGAGAATGCATGACCGGACAACTCGGGAGGGAGGAAAATGGTCTCGGACTGGAGAATGCATGACCGGGCCACCTGGGGGGGATATGGTCTCAGACTGGAGAATGCATGACCGGACAACCAGGGAGGGAGGAACATGGTCTCGGACTGGAGAATGCATGACCGGGCAACCTGGGGGGGATATGGTCTCGGACTGGAGAATGCATGACCAGGCAACCTGGGGGGATATGGTCTCGGACTGGAGAATGCATGACCGGACAACTCGGGAGGGAGGAAAATGGTCTCGGACTGGAGAATGCATGACCGGGCCACCTGGGGGGGATATGGTCTCAGACTGGAGAATGCATGACCGGACAACCAGGGAGGGAGGAACATGGTCTCGGACTGGAGAATGCATGACCGGGCAACCTGGGGGGGATATGGTCTCGGACTGGAGAATGCATGACCGGGCAACCTGGGGGGGATATGGTCTCGGACTGGAGAATGCATGACCGGGCAACCTGGGGGGGATATGGTCTCGGACTGGAGAATGCATGACCGGACAACTCGGGAGGGAGGAAAATGGTCTCGGACTGGAGAATGCATGACCGGGCCACCGGGGGGGGACATGGTCTCGGACTGGAGAATGCATGACCGGGCAACCTGGGGGGGACATGGTCTCGGACTGGAGAATGCATGACCGGGCAAGCAGGGAGGGAGGAAAATGGTCTCGGACTGGAGAATGCATGACCGGGCAACCTGGGGGGGATATGGTCTCGGACTGGAGAATGCATGACCGGACAACCAGGGAGGGAGGAACATGGTCTCGGACTGGAGAATGCATGACCGGACAACCTGGGGGGGATATGGTCTCGGACTGGAGAATGCATGACCGGGCAACCTGGGGGGATATGGTCTCGGACTGGAGAATGCATGACCGGGCAACCTGGGGGGGATATGGTCTCGGACTGGAGAATGCATGACCGGGCAACCTGGGGGGATATGGTCTCGGACTGGAGAATGCATGACCGGACAACCAGGGAGGGAGGAAAATGGTCTCGGACTGGAGAATGCATGACCGGGCAACCTGGGGGGGATATGGTCTCGGACTGGAGAATGCATGACCGGACAACCAGGGAGGGAGGAACATGGTCTCGGACTGGAGAATGCATGACCGGGCAACCTGGGGGGGATATGGTCTCGGACTGGAGAATGCATGACCGGGCAACCTGGGGGGGACATGGTCTCGGACTGGAGAATGCATGACCGGGCAACCTGGGGGGGATATGGTCTCGGACTGGAGAATGCATGACCGGGCAACCTGGGGGGATATGGTCTCGGACTGGAGAATGCATGACCGGACAACCAGGGAGGGAGGAAAATGGTCTCGGACTGGAGAATGCATGACCGGGCAACCTGGGGGGGATATGGTCTCGGACTGGAGAATGCATGACCAGGCAACCTGGGGGGATATGGTCTCGGACTGGAGAATGCATGACCGGACAACTCGGGAGGGAGGAAAATGGTCTCGGACTGGAGAATGCATGACCGGGCCACCTGGGGGGGATATGGTCTCAGACTGGAGAATGCATGACCGGACAACCAGGGAGGGAGGAACATGGTCTCGGACTGGAGAATGCATGACCGGGCAACCTGGGGGGGATATGGTCTCGGACTGGAGAATGCATGACCAGGCAACCTGGGGGGATATGGTCTCGGACTGGAGAATGCATGACCGGACAACTCGGGAGGGAGGAAAATGGTCTCGGACTGGAGAATGCATGACCGGGCCACCTGGGGGGGATATGGTCTCAGACTGGAGAATGCATGACCGGACAACCAGGGAGGGAGGAACATGGTCTCGGACTGGAGAATGCATGACCGGGCAACCTGGGGGGGATATGGTCTCGGACTGGAGAATGCATGACCGGGCAACCTGGGGGGGATATGGTCTCGGACTGGAGAATGCATGACCGGGCAACCTGGGGGGGATATGGTCTCGGACTGGAGAATGCATGACCGGACAACTCGGGAGGGAGGAAAATGGTCTCGGACTGGAGAATGCATGACCGGGCCACCGGGGGGGGACATGGTCTCGGACTGGAGAATGCATGACCGGGCAACCTGGGGGGGACATGGTCTCGGACTGGAGAATGCATGACCGGGCAAGCAGGGAGGGAGGAAAATGGTCTCGGACTGGAGAATGCATGACCGGGCAACCTGGGGGGGATATGGTCTCGGACTGGAGAATGCATGACCGGACAACCAGGGAGGGAGGAACATGGTCTCGGACTGGAGAATGCATGACCGGACAACCTGGGGGGGATATGGTCTCGGACTGGAGAATGCATGACCGGGCAACCTGGGGGGATATGGTCTCGGACTGGAGAATGCATGACCGGGCAACCTGGGGGGGATATGGTCTCGGACTGGAGAATGCATGACCGGGCAACCTGGGGGGGATATGGTCTCGGACTGGAGAATGCATGACCGGACAACCAGGGAGGGAGGAACATGGTCTCGGACTGGAGAATGCATGACCGGGCAACCTGGGGGGGATATGGTCTCGGACTGGAGAATGCATGACCGGACAACCAGGGAGGGAGGAACATGGTCTCGGACTGGAGAATGCATGACCGGGCAACCTGGGGGGGACATGGTCTCGGACTGGAGAATGCATGACCGGGCAACCTGGGGGGGATATGGTCTCGGACTGGAGAATGCATGACCGGGCAACCTGGGGGGATATGGTCTCGGACTGGAGAATGCATGACCGGACAACCAGGGAGGGAGGAAAATGGTCTCGGACTGGAGAATGCATGACCGGGCAACCTGGGGGGGACATGGTCTCGGACTGGAGAATGCATGACCGGACAAGCAGGGAGGGAAGAAAATGGTCTCGGACTGGAGAATGCATGACCGGGCAACCTGGGGGGGACATGGTCTCTGACTGGAGAATGCATGACCGGGCAAGCAGGGAGGGAGGAAAATGGTCTCGGACTGGAGAATGCATGACCGGGCAACCTGGGGGGATATGGTCTCGGACTGGAGAATGCATGACCGGACAACCAGGGAGGGAGGAACATGGTCTCGGACTGGAGAATGCATGACCGGGCAACCTGGGGGGGATATGGTCTCGGACTGGAGAATGCATGACCGGGCAACCTGGGGGGGATATGGTCTCGGACTGGAGAATGCATGACCGGGCAACCTGGGGGGGATATGGTCTCGGACTGGAGAATGCATGACCGGACTAGGGAAGGACATGGTCTCAGACTAGAGAATGCATGACCGGACAACTGGGGAGGGAGGAACATGGTCTCGGACTGGAGAATGCATGACCGGGCAACCGGGGGGGGACATGGTCTCGGACTGGAGAATGCATGACCGGGCAACCTGGGGGGGATATGGTCTCGGACTGGAGAATGCATGACCGGACAACCAGGTAGGGAAGAACATGGTCTCGGACTGGAGAATGCATGACCGGACAACTCGGGAGGGAGGAAAATGGTCTCGGACTGGAGAAAGCATGACCGGACAACCAGGGAGGGAGGAACATGGTCTCGGACTGGAGAATGCATGACCGGGCCACCGGGGGGGGGACATGGTCTCGGACTGGAGAATGCATGACCGGACAACCAGGTAGGGAAGAACATGGTCTCGGACTGGAGAATGCATGACCGGACAACTCGGGAGGGAGGAAAATGGTCTCGGACTGGAGAAAGCATGACCGGACAACCAGGGAGGGAGGAACATGGTCTCGGACTGGAGAATGCATGACCGGGCCACCGGGGGGGGGACATGGTCTCGGACTGGAGAATGCATGACCGGGCAACCTGGGGGGGACATGGTCTCGGACTGGAGAATGCATGACCGGGCAAGCAGGGAGGGAGGAAAATGGTCTCGGACTGGAGAATGCATGACCGGGCAACCTGGGGGGGATATGGTCTCGGACTGGAGAATGCATGACCGGACAACCAGGGAGGGAGGAACATGGTCTCGGACTGGAGAATGCATGACCGGGCAACCTGGGGGGGATATGGTCTCAGACTGGAGAATGCATGACCGGACAACCAGGGAGGGAGGAACATGGTCTCGGACTGGAGAATGCATGACCGGGCAACCTGGGGGGGATATGGTCTCGGACTGGAGAATGCATGACCGGGCAACCTGGGGGGGATATGGTCTCGGACTGGAGAATGCATGACCGGGCAACCTGGGGGGGATATGGTCTCGGACTGGAGAATGCATGACCGGACAACTCGGGAGGGAGGAA